>OZ022421.1:23406739-23539787 GCA_963989365.1 Rhimphoctona megacephalus
AAAAAAAAACCATAAATACAATGATATTTACACTAAAAACCAAAAAAATAATTTAAAAAAATTGAAAAACAAAAATTCAAAAATTTTTGTGAACTCTTCTATCATACAGAAAAATAAATTTGATGAAGATAGAAAAAATTTGAAATGCTTATGCCATTTGAAATTTTCGAGTAATCATCGTTTTAATATGAGTGTGAGAAAAAGTCTCATAGCGCGCCTGCTGACGGGTTAATATAAATTTACCATAATTTTATATAAAATTATAAATGACAAATATAATATATAAATTCTATAATAATATTTGTCATAAATCAATCAACAATGACAATTATAATGATACGAACCGACAACGATGAGTGCGCGGTCGTTATGTGGCTCCGGCGATCATCAAAGTTAAGCAACCTCAGGCGAGGCCAATGCTTGGTTGGGTGACAGCTTAGCCATGCATGAGCTCGCGCATCAATCGCTGAGCGGGAGGCAATTTTTTTGAATTTCTGACGATGCTCATCAATTGAAACTCAGTAAAAATATAGTCGCCTGTATCGACTGGGTATTCCACAGTTTCCCTTGGCCCTCGTGCAAATGCGATACAGTAGTGCATTAGCAAAGAATGGCTGTGGGCAGCACTCCTGGGGGATCTCTCAGGAACATGGGAATTAGGAAATTTGAAATTAGTTAAGTGGGGTTAAAGCGACGGAATGGGCTCGTAAAAGCCCGCAAGGGTATACGCAGGAACAATAAATATATATATATATATATAATGATATAAAACTTCGAAAATACCATGCACACTTTTTGGTAACTAATAGGCCATAATCGAGTCGTCATGATCGTTATCGATAAATCAATTATGTAAGTGAAATAATGAAATGCTGATGAATTGAAAAATAAAGGCGTAAGCCTTGATACCGATGATAATGATAATCATAAGATGAACAATAATATTGTATACAGGCAGTATCCTCTCATTGAGGGCAACAATGCGTCCGATAGATGAGTTAATCGGTAAGTTCCTCCCCGGGGCACCAAAGTCCTCGGTTCGCGTTCTCCATTGTGCAGCAACCTTGTATACACTGATGGATACATATATAGAGAGAGAGAGAGAGCGAGAGAGAGAGAGAGAGAGAGAGAGAGAGAGAGAGAGAGAGAGAGAGAGAGAGAGAGAGAGAGAGAGAGAGAGAGATAAGCATATGAGATAAGCATATGAGACTGGATCCCAATGGGCCCAACGGCATTATATGCACACACGTTGAAGTGTTCACTCCTCGAGCGTGTACGTATATAGAGCCCGACACGAAAAGGGAAAGAGAGCCATACAGGATAGTTTATATGTGATCGAGAGCGAGAGGGAGTGAGAGTATCTCTGAGAGAGAACAAAAGGATGAGTGACGTCTCCGGTGATCCCGATCGGGAGTCCGTTGTCTATATATGTATATATTTAGTTTATGATTCTACGCTTTGGATGCTCACTCGCTGCTGCTCCCTCAAAGTCCCGCATTGCTCATTATACCGAATATAAAATAGAGGGATTTAACTGAGTGTACAATCGAGAAATATATGTACGACGTATTCTCTGGGAATGAAGCACAATTTTCCCATGATTTGCTTTGATTTTCATTCAATTGAATAGGTATTTTATTTTTGGTCAGTATCGAGTTTTTTGTTAACCAATTTATTTATTTACTGAATTAAAGAGAGCCACCGTTTAATTTGTTTGGAGATAAAAAAAAAAAGTTCTGACAGTGATGAAAGAAAACATGAAGATGAGTTTCTGTTTGAGTCCAAAATGTTGAATCTTGTTTATCAATAATTTGCTGCGGTTTTGTAGATAGGATTATAAATAGAAAATACAGCATCTGTGTGAATGAAAGCCACGGGGATCGCGGAGAAGGAAATTAAGTAATTCATCAGGTTGATGGAAGAGAGAAAATTGGGGAGAGAGAGAAAGAGGAGGGAGAAAAAAAAAGAAAATGAAAGAGTGATCTTGGAATATCATTCCTCTCATCTCAGCATATGCCGCGAAGGAATTCGACGCGTGCGCACCCGGAATGAGAGTCACTGATCGATGGGATGCGGCCCGATGGAGAGTAATTCATCAGCGCAGCAGCCGCACCAGCAGAAGAGAAAAAGAGAGAAATAGAGAGAGAGAGAGAGAGAGGCGTCGAGAGGAGAAAAGGATGCGGCAGGGTAACCCGATCTGTTCTGCCACATCTTCTCCTCGGCTCCGATCCTCTCATCCAGCCTTACTCTTCATTTCTTTCTCTCTCACTCTCTTTCTCAGAGTCGCGTTCAACCCTCTCTATGCTTGTCTTATTCCGATTCGGGAAAGAGATAGGTTGATATGTTGAGTGATAGAGAGACGATGAGGAAAGTCAACGATAAAATGAGGTCAAGCCCACAGCGCCCTCTACACTGAATCCTCTCGATCCCTCTTTTCTTCAGTTAGTTCGCGGTTAATTCGCCACGACTAAGGAAAAAATCATAAAGATATATATATATATAGAGCGGTGTTTATTCGCAAGCACTTTTGTACGTCATTAAGGACTTTCGGTAATTCCTTTTTTTTTTCACTCGAAGCTTGCACTAAAAGTGCATCCCGTTGCAAAAATTCGTCGATCAGATAAACCTCATCGGAGATAATTTATTTTTTTCATAACCATTACAAATAGTCATTGATTTTCTTACCTTGATTGATAAACCCAATTTAATTGTACAGATGATTTTTTTTTTTATTGGGAAATGTAAAATTATATCATAATTGAAATCTTTTGTTCGAAATTATAGTACGACAGTGCGCTGTCATTTGCCATTGAAAAAAAAAGAATAAAAAAACGATCTAAAGACTCCGACGAAGAATGAGACATCTGACAATCAGGTGGCACGATGATTTGATCAACTCTCTGGCATATTTGTAATGGCGACAAAACACGTGTATACAACCATAGCAATATCACGCGGAGAAGGGAAGGGAAAACGAGAGATCATCATACTTTGTAACTGCTCGGCAAAAAGTAAAATGTCTCTCGCGAAGCTCTCTCGCGCCAAGGGGTGGATATTGTAATATACATATATCGGGTGGCGTTATAATCAATCGGATAACTTTTATTCCCAATACTTATTCAGTGAAAAGAATTTTATTGCAGCAATTGCAAAAATTCATTGACGAGACGCTTTCCATCAGGAAAAGAATATAAAATTGAACGGCCCTTTGCCCTTTACGATTTTTTGAAACCACCAGCAACGAATCTCCTCAGCGAACTATCCCAAGAACAAGATTTTTTCCTTCGAATTTGAACACCCTGTATTGACAAAAGGTGCGAGAAAAGGTTTGTCCCCTGAGAGAGTGAGAGAGGGAGATAGAGAAATGGACGTGTGTTTCACGGCACGCCGGGCTCGTTCGTGTATACACGCCAATAATACACGAACAGATTCGTCCCGGCGTGCCAACTTGACGTATGATGATAGTCGTCCGCATGCCACGTACACTAAAGCCTTAGAATTCTCATTGCGCATGTATCCCCATTCGTCCGTATACGCACAAATACATATTCGCATGTCTTTCCTCTTCCTTCCTCGCTTTAACTTCGCCCCACGAGCTCCACGGGGAATCAAGATGCTCGTAATAATATCATTATCACAGTGGTCGACCTGGAGTCTTCGTGTGTCTGTATACATTTGCTATTAAGAGTACACGTTCTGTTTGTTTTTTTTTTTTTTTTTTAACCAAGTCTCTGAGTGAGACATTTAGGTCTGAGATCCATAATGACATGGCTGAAGAAGGCACGTGTGTTAAACTGCAACCAGTGCAAAATAGCCACTGATCGAAGCCTGCCTGCTTGATCGTCGTTCAAACGAGCTGATGATACGTTATTACGAAATTTTTAAAATACGTGAAAATCCACTTGGGCGATTGGAGTAGAAAATTGTAAATTTACGAATGAGAGAAATGATTTTTACTGTCAGGAAAGATCGCCACGTTGAGAAAGAAAAAAACAAAATGTTCCCGTTAATGACGTCAGAGGCAGCTGTCTTGGTTATTAATTAAGAGTATATGTGAGAAAGGCCCCGAGAAACGCTCGGTGGTCGAGAGGCCGAAATTTGCCAGTGGGATATATATCAACCGACACACTGGAAATTAATCGTCAGGCTCGATGAATTTTCAGAGACCTTTCGCTTCCTTTGCGTCCCTCCCGCTTTTAATTTACTTTATTAAATTTCATGTGTTGAAAGATATGAGAGATTAGGAGTGAGAAATTATTCTCAAGTATCTAATACACGGTAAAAATATTATACGCGCCGTACACGAGTAATAACGTTATTTATTGACGACGATTCTTCAAATCTGACAACATAAAAATTCTTTTACTGGAATATCGTTTCGATATTATGATTTCTTTATTTTTATAGCGATTATCATTTTTATGCTTCGTTTATTCCTGTGATAATATCTCATTAATTTGAGTACCGTTATTCGAAGCCAAAAAACTGATGTGTTTTAAATGAATTAACCAATCTGATGCGTAAGACATGTTCATTAAAATTTTCTAATTAAATGATATTTCAAAAATAATCCCCACGCATTTCAGAGTCAGGAATTATTTTAGGATTTTTCCTTAAGGGGCCAGTCCACTTTGAAAATTTCTAAAAATCGATTTTTTTTACTGTTTTCGAAAGTACAGACATTCAGAAATATTGTGTCCAAATTTTATGAAAATCCGAGCTCTCTAAGTATTTTTTTTTTTTACCCGAACGTCAGGACCTCATTTCGTCTACTTGAGCGTATAGCGCGCTCAAACGCGTTTTTCTCGAAACAACGTTTTCAAAATCTAGCTCCATCGTATCTCTAAAACTAATAAACCGATTCTCTTGAAATTTGAACCACATATTGTAAACATGATTCGCAACAGGATGACCCTCGATGGTTTTAAAATTTTGATTTTTACTCTCTGTTTTTTGTAAAAAGCTGCGAAAAAAACGCGTTTTTTTACTTTTTTCGTTTTTCATCTGCCATTTTTTTATTTTTTGATAAAACTTTATATCCGAGGGTCATTTTGTAGCTGGTGTCATACTGAATCTAATGGACTTTGATTTTTTTGTTTCAGACAAGCCGTTGCCGAGTTGTGATGGAGCTACCTAGCTCACCTATTTTTGAGGCGTTACGTTAAACTATAGTTTTTGTACTTAAAAATGAATAAAAATGAATTAAATTTTTTTTTAAATATATTTCAAGACTTTATTTATCAAGCCCAATAACTTTTATATTCATATCTTTTATAAAAACCTCAAAAAAAAATCGCGAAAATAGCCTTTTTTTCGTGGCTCCAAAGTGGACTGGCCCCTTAAATGCGAGATTACTCGGATGAAAAAACTTGACTCAAATAAAATATGAATCGTGTGAAAAGTGTAATTAAAATAATTCTACAAATAATGTAGAATTTGAAGAAAATTCAAAACGCATTTGATTTTCTCATCATTGTTAATTAATAAAGGGTTTTGAAAAATACTTAAAAAAACGTTAATTATTAGAATTGTGGTTCGCTTAATCTTGACAATGGGAATTATACCGTATTATCAATCACAATTAAGACACTAATCATTGCATCGAGCTCAGAACTATTTGATCAATGCTAATCGAGTCCCAGGTTGATCCTAGTATTTCCTAAAGTCCTGGGAGTTCTCGCTTGTAAACACAGACATTCTAATATCGTATAATACGAACAAATTTTTTGTTCTTTTCCTGTGGCTGCTGCGGCGATTTAAGAGATTGGAGGAGAGCTGCTAATCATTCGAAAAAGGTTCTATTAATGAGTGAATTCATCAAAAAATCATCACGCAACGGCGTCCGGTGAGGCTCTCAATTTTTTAAACATTCCTTTCTCACCTCGTACCGTTTTTATTTTTTAATTTTTTATCTACATGCTTTTTTATCCTCTCCTTCTCTTCTTCTTACTAATCCCATCTGCCTACTGAGCGCGCACTCGGTCGACTTTGCGCTCTCAGCCAAGTTTAGTGTCCATTCTTTTCTTTTTACTCTCTTGCACCATGCTATCTGCGGCGGAAGCTGCT
This sequence comes from Rhimphoctona megacephalus, assembly GCA_963989365.1. Lineage (NCBI taxonomy): Eukaryota > Metazoa > Arthropoda > Insecta > Hymenoptera > Ichneumonidae > Rhimphoctona > Rhimphoctona megacephalus. The sequence goes on from OZ022421.1 coordinate 23,412,806, forward strand.
CCAGGGAAAAGTTCAAGTTTAATTATTCCATCCATCGTGACTTTGTCTACGGTGCATCAGCTTGAGCCCAGAAAAATATGCGTACTTTTGATTTTTAAAAGCCACAAGTCTTTACTGCGTAAATGCGTGGACTTTTATGACAAAAATCATGGAAGCAGCTCTGATTTTTAGCAAAATTTATTTAGTGAAAAATCATAATTTTTTCATAGCAGACTTATTTTCGATGAATTTTATAAACTTTTTGGCCCTTTTTTCTTTTGTTTTACTTTCCGAAGAAAGGAACTTATATGTACTTTTTCACGGGAGGGGGTAAGTACAGAAAAAATAGAGAGCGATTAAAGAGCTTTTAGTGGGAGTGCGCACGACAAAGCCAAAGTCTCCCACACCTTTTTTTGATCCTCTCTCTTTCTCTCTCTCCCTTCTCCTCGTTCACTCAACAAACTTATGCGCGAAGTACTTTTTTTACTCCACCGCAGCGCGTGTATTATAATAACGAATTCTTAAGTCAGCTTGAAAAGTTAGCGCATATAAAACACTCTTCGCGAAGCTAAAAATTTTGTTCTTCCTTCTACGATTACTCTCTCGCCTTGGGCATGTGAAACTCTAAAAAACAAGCTGCTCTCGGAGGAGGATGTTAATATGAAAGTGGGCAAAAATCTACAAAGTGTGTGCGCGGCAAAGGTTCCAAGATAGAAAGAAAAAAAGGTGGGAAACGAGGATGAGAGAGGGAAGAGAGGACCGGAAAAAACGCCATAACCAACGACGAAGTGTCGTCAAAGGCTCAGCGATCTCATGAATCCCAGATTCAAAGGATTAAAGCTTTCTATCATCCACTACTCGTCCCTACATTTTTTGCACTTTCTTCCTGCGACTCTTCTCCATCTCTTATTCTCGTTCGTGATTTACGTAAAAGACGTGAAAACTTATCATTTCAATCCAGATTACGACAAAAGTAGAAAACCGCAAGGAAAAGGCTAACGCTCTATGAATTAAGGATTAACGTATTTTAAAGATGGGAGCACCCAGAAAAAAGTTCTATTCGAATCTACTAGGATCGTTTATTTGAATTTTTTTAAGGCGTCTTCTCACTTTGGAAATTTAAAAAAATCGATTTTTTTTTTTTTTTAAATTTTGAAAGTACATATCTTCAAAAATGTCATCTCGAAATTTCATAAAGATCGGACGAGTCTAACTACATTTTTTGGCGACCGTTAGGTGACTACCTGAGAGTACCCGGCGATCCCTCCAAAACTTTAAACGCAGTTATCTCAAAACAAGGTTTTTCGGTGCTTTGTTGATGAAATTTCGGAAACTATCCGGCCGATTGTCATGAAATTTGAATGACATATGCTTCATAGTTATGGCTATAGCGCATATCATCAGATTTTGTAAATTTTGATTTTAAGAATTTTTTTTTTACAAAAAACTGCAAAAAAATCGTGGTTTTTTTTTACTTTTTCGAAAAACGTGCGCCATTTTGTTATTTTCGCGAATATCAAAAATCTGATGATATGCGCTATAGCCACTGACATACTGAATCTAAAACAGTTTTATTTTTTTGTTTCAGACGACCCGTCTCGGAGATACCATCAACAAGCCACGACCATAACATTTTTACACGGGTTTTTCAATGCTACTGATGTATTATAATAATTGTTTAAAAAAATAAAATAAAAATTTTTTCATGTACTTGAAAGATGTGTTTATTACATAGGATCCGTTTTATCCCATAATTTTAAGCAAAAATCCTCGAAAAAAAATCGCAAAAACAGCCTATTTTTGAGGCGCTTAAAGTGAGAAGATGCCTTAATTTGAATCAACGAAATTTCTATTCGTTTCAGCTAGAAAACTGTATTCAAATGAAGTCGATAATGCTATTTGGGTCCGTTTATTCGAGTACCCACGTTAAAACTTCTTGCTTCGGCCACCACGTGGCGCAGAACGTCGAGGCATTCCTCACCTACGAATTGCGCTCTGGATGTGCATAAATTGCGGGAACCAAAGTAGTATTATTATTCTGACTGAGTATGTCTAGGAAGACAAACGTGAATTTTTGCATCTATCTACACTGTTAAAAATGTCTGTATGAAAATTAATACACATGTATAGGAAGCTTTTATGCAGATACCGTATATGAAAATTCAGATACGCTGAGGAAAATTGAGAGACGCGGTATTTTAATGATACGAGCACTGTTCAGTAAAATTAATATACTTGTGTATTTGAAAAATCATATACATGTAAGAAATGTTGACTTTGTGCATATTAAAAACACGAAACATCTACTAATATTACTATACAGGTATATTAAAGTACACGTTACCAACATAGTAATTTTCAGATTCAAGATTACTAAATTTCAGGCACCGTATAACGTTTTCGCATTGCATATGTCTACGATATTTCTAGAAATATATCATAAAATTTGGTGATCCTTTTTGAATATTAATATACGAATGAATATTAAATAAATTCAGCTATTATGAGTTTTTAATGGGAATACATTAATTGGCGTACTATTGTGTTCGATTTTTTAAAGTTGAAGGTCGAAATCATGCAGACATCTCAAGAAATTAGTTAGAGTGACTTATCATCACTTGATGCCGTGGCAATCAAGTTGAGCAATTGTCGCCGTAAAATTTTTTATTATAATCTCAACATCTTGTGTTAAGTTTGGTGTTTACTATTTTTATGTTTTACACAATTTTCTTAGATTCGAGCGACTTGTATATATCCTCGTCCGAAGCACGTGCCTCCTATGAGAAAGTCGACGCTCTGCGCCACGCGGTGGCCAGAGCGCGAAGCACGGTGCCCACGAAGCGTTACGAATTTCGTACACTTGTATATTAATTTTAATATTGAGATTCTTATAATTAATACATAGGCAAATGAATTTTAATACACGAATTTTTTTTTTATACTGAAGGATATATTAATTTTCATTCCCATTTTTGTACCGTATTTTTAAGAGATGGAGTTATGACGGAAAATAACATGTATCGTATTATTAACATTCGTGTGTATCTTATTTTTCAGTCAACTGTCAAGAAAAGTGAAGATCATACTGTAATTTTAATACATTTTTCATAGTAGATGAATTCATATACATTTGTATTAATTATCAACCAAACATATGATTTATTTCATTGCATGTCCACAAAATTTTCAGATTTCATATCAATATTCAATATTACGTATCTTAAATTCCATATCAGTAACCAAAATTTATGTTCATATTTCAATTTTGGCATACAAGTGGAATAATTTTCATTTCATACACCGCGTTTGTAAATTTCATTTACCGTTGTATTGTAAAAGTATTGTAAATTTCATATATTTTTGAACAGTGTAGGGTCGTAGAGCAATGAAAATATTATTAAATAATATCATAATTGAATATGGTATAATTGGTTCTATAAATTTTACAAATAGTAATATAAATATTATTTTTTTTTTCAATTTCGTATTCGTTCCATTTTTTAGATAAAAATATGTCCGATTTTAATACATATATTAAGTTTTTCATTAATCAAGAAAATAACAAATATTGTGATAAAAAAAAATAATTTCTTAAAGTTAAATAGACTTCTATTTGGCCGTGAGACAAAGAAAAAAATTTATTTGATTTAACTAGATCCTAGCTGAATCGACTAGATGTTTTTTTCTGGGTGAGACGCGCTCTTGAAACATTTTCGACGAAATTATATATAATTCACTTCTTTTATATTAAATATTTAATAAAAATGAACAAATCAATTATAATTTTAGTTGCATAATCAGATAAATTTGATCAAATAATATAATTTTTGTAATTTTATAAAAATAATGATGGTATTATCATTGGGCTTATCAGTGAGCAGAGATAAGAGCAAAAAGAGACGTTAAGAAAGAGTTGAAAAGTCATTAGACGGATAAAATTGATAAAAATGTGTTTGACTGGTAAAGTCGTTTTTCACTTTGAAGGTGATTCGTATCATTGATTTTGAGAACCCCTGATCAATATGGTCTAGCTATAGAGAGCTCTAAACCGAATCCAATCCTGATTGACGTGATGCGAAGGGAACTGAGAGGGAGGGAATGTATAGTGGAAGGCAAGGCGGAAAATAGAGTCGATATCGAGAGAGAAGAGAGAAAGATATATATCGTGGAGGATTATCTCTGGCGCCACCAACACCATACCGATCGGCGTGTCGAGTTGAAGATCGAAGAAGAAAATCTTCTAGAACGGGGATGAGATGATGCTCCAGAGAGATCGAACACCATTAGGGACAAGAGAAAAACGGAAGAGAAGAAGAGATCCTCGGGGATGTTCGATCTGTAACAATTTGAGCTCGCAAGATGGTGAATTCTTGTTTCAATAAAAACACGAGCATCTTCCAATGAACTTGGCAATTCTTGGAAAAAGAAAAAAAATCGAAAATCTTCAAAAAACAGCCTCGTCTTCGGCACAATTTTAATTTGATTGACTCAATGTCAATTTTCAAAAAAGTCCTAATCCAATCTCGAATACGTGGATTTTTAATTTAAATAAAACATAATTATTTATCACTATGAATTTATCATTAGAAAATCGTTTTTGTTTGACTGCTCCAGAGAGATCGAACACCATTAGGGACAAGGGAAAAACGGAAGAGAAGAAGAAATCTTCGGGGGTGTTCAATCTGTAACAATTTGGGCTCGCAAGATGGTGAATTCTTGTTTCAATAAAAACACGAACATCTTCCAATGAACTTGGCAACTCTTAGAAAAAGAAAAAAAATGGAAAATCTTCAAAAAAACAGCCTTGTCTTCGGCACAATTTTAATTTGATTGGCTCAATGTCAATTTTCAAAAAAGTCCTAATCCAATCTCGAACAAGTGAATTTTTAATTTAAATAAAACATAATTATTTATCACTATGAATTTATCATTAGAAAATGGTGTTTGTTTGACATTCGTTCGTGAGAAATACAGTATTTGTGAGTATATTATTTGCCATCGTGCAGGATTGTCGACTAAGGAAGAGTCTCAACCACAGATACTCGTAAGTACAACAGGACCACGTGTGTTTTATACCAGCAAACACAAGCCAAGAGAAGAAGGATCAAAGAGAGAGAGAGAGAGAGAGAGAGAGAGAGAGAGAGAGAGAGAGAAGTATAGAAAAAAGAAGGTTTGAGTGAGAGGATCTTCGTCTTGTCTTTTCTCTTCTCGTGGCTTGTAAGGCGCTCTCACCCTTAGGGGCAAGAGGATGAAAGGGGGAGGTTGTACGTTGAATGGGATTGTTTGTGGGCAAACACAGTGGAGAAGACGATCTCAAGAGGCTTTTACCAATGTCCGGGTCACACCGTAAGCACTATTCGCCTTCTCGTGACTTTAACTCACACAAATATATTTATATGTACGAATACATACGTATACATATAAATAGAAGCTTCTTTGCGAATACTGCGAGACCACAAAAAGAAATGAAAACTTTTTCTGGCTGCGTGTACATATGTGTACATGCCCGCATCAAGGACGAGGATCGTGGTCTATCTCGATTCGAATTCGTACACAAGATTTCTCAAAATAAAAATGAGACGATAAGTAAAATAAGAAAGAAAGAAAAACAAAAGACAAAGAAGGAGAATGAAGGAGAAGCTAGGTCGCGGCGTCAGGATAAAATTATCAAAGTGCAAGTCATCCATGTAAACGCTGTTCCGATGCATTCTCTGCCCTGCAGTTTCTCCACCAGAAATGACGAGATGACTAAAAAACTCGCTGGATCTTCCATCAGGAAATAAAATGCCGGTTTTGTGAAAAACAGAGTTTACAATTTTTTTCAATCGACTTACGATGAATTTGAATGAGAAATTCAAATAGAACAAAACCTTAAAGTTTAAACGAAATTAACGACCATATATATTTTCCTTTTTAAATACAATTTCGGATAAAATTTCGGTTAAACGCACATATAGGTCTTATTTGCCTGCGGTACCTTAATTGACATTTTCTTGTTGGAGCTTTTATATTAAATCAGAAATTTAGCGTCCCTGCATAGTTAGTCGTGGAAGCGCACACGGGGTCAGAAATCGAAAGTTAGCGAGGGTCCTTCAAGTTCCGTGTGCACACGCGCGTGTATGTATGTGTCTATGTGTGTGCGTGTGTGTGTGTGTGTGTGCAGGAGAAATAATTCTTCTTTTTTGTGAACGAGGGTTAGGGCTGTAGAAAAGCAAATAGCAAGCGTCTGTCGTATGTGGAAGGACGCGTTGGTAAAGCGAAGCGAGACGATCGAGAGCGCCGAAGAGCAGAGTCCCGCGGCCCCGAAATGGGCCCTCTCGCATGCGAGAGAGCAAGAGGAAAGGATGGACCAGAGGGATGCGAATGGAGAAGAGCGTGGACCATCAGAATCGTCACCAACGGCGTATACTACAAGCCAGAGAGTATGGAACAGGAAGGATGGTTAGTTAGAGCGTGGTGTTTGCTGAGCGAGTTACCCTAACCCAACTCAGGCGGTTGGCGGAATTAAACGTTCGACGGAGGCTCGTTAACGTCATGAATATGTACCCTCCTACTCTGCTGATGGAGGCTCTCCTGCTCCGACTCTCTCTCTCTCTCTCTCTCTCTCTCTCTCTCGGCTTTACTCCCGAACGCCTCGTCCTCAATGTGTGCGTGTGTACACGCACTGTTCCAACGCCTGCCCTCGCCGCCGCCTCCTGTGCAGCCTCTCTTGCGAGTTGATCACCATATTTATACAGGTGGTGTTAAAAGTAATCCTTAAAGTGTTGCGGATTGTCAGAAAATGAAATTCTTGAAAGAAAACTCCTTAAACATGTTTTTCTTGAGTCAGCCGTTGATGAGAAATTACTGAAGATACTAGCTGTCAATCCAGTCACTGATAATCGACATTTGTGCAATTTTACCCGGTCAACAGCGGTGAATATGCTCATTTACCAATCTGATGCAGGTCAATAAGAAGAAGTGGGCGTGGTAAAGCGATAACACTCAAGCCTATCGGCTGCGCTATAATGAAGGAAGCGTTCCTACCGCTTTTTCGTTACCCATCACCTGATTGCCGATCAATAATGACATCGATATCTGCTCAACGGTGTATCGAATTGGAAAATACATAAAGACTTTTCTTTTGGGAATTTAGGGATTAAAGGACTTTGGAAACTGTGAGTATGACTTTTTGGACAGCCGGTATATACACCGGCAATAATGCACTTGCTTGTGCCGTCTGGCCATCACTTCCAGATACAGGCATTGATAGCATTCCTCAAGAGCATAAGCAGAGTCATTTCCGGATAGTCGAATGATCATCTCGTTTCAATGAAAGAGTATTCGAAATCATTCTCTCGCAACATCTCAATCACACATACCTCCTTAAGCCTTTTCTTCAATAATGCCAACATAAAAAGTTTCGCGGACTTGTTAAAGAAAATAAATAAATTCTATTCATTAATAAATTCTTTTTTTCTTCCATCAATGTTGTACGAGTGAAAAATGTGTAGCACATAAAGTCCAATAAATATAAGGATCTCATTGATCAACGATTCCCTTTTCCCGTGACCCTTCCTTTTTGCCTGTCGAGCTGGGGTTGTGCCGAGCACGTTAACTTTGCTGGTTAATATTCATTGGTTCGTGGTTTCACACATTGTGGTTAAATCGCTATCGAATCAAAACCACATCACTGGAATGTTCCACAATTCATTCAAATTTTTATTTCGAATAGATTGGTCTCGATCTACGATGTTTTTATATTAATTAAAACTAAACTTTAAAATTTCGTGGAACAATGATGAAAGAATGAAGCCCTGACCGATTCATTATAATTCTAATGCAAAGAAAATATATTATAATTACGAATAACATTTTAATTTTATATAATTATGATACGCGACTTGTATATTTATCGGGAGATACAGCGAGAGAGAGAGAGAGAGAGAGAGAGAGAGAGAGAGAGAGAGAGAGAGAGAGAGAGAGAAAGCGAATGGTGCTTATAAGTATAGGTAAACGATATTCTTGGGAAGTTGGATGGCGTCTTAACGTCGCATTCGCGCTATCGCTCGTCATTTATATAAATAAGAAGGTTCCATGATATATATACATATATATATGTTTGTATATATATAATATTAGAGGTATGAGCGATACTCTGCTACCGTCTGGAACGAGCATTTCATACGCCTCTCCGGGTGACTCCACACTTTGCATTATATCCGAAGGTTGGTTCGTCCAGCAGCAGCAGCAGCAGCAGCATCAGAAATGAAAGGAAGGAGCACTGCTGGGAATCACGCTTCAGGATTACGAAGGCATTCAGCAGGATCTCGGGGACGATGACTGACTCGTCTCACCTCTTTCTTTCTCCCTCTCTCGTTTACACTCTCGTATCGTTAGTGTATTTTTCCCACTGACAAGCAAGAAGAAATAAATAAGAAATATGACGAGAGATGAAAAAAAGAAAGAGAAAAACAGACAGAGAGAGAGAGAGAGAGAGAGAGAGAGAGAGAGAGAGAGAGAGAGAGAGGGAGAAAGTTTAGGTATCTCTAACGAGGAGCTAAACACGAGGGGCTAATAAAATAATCCGAAGTAAAGAAAAAGGTTTTTCAGTTTCTTTTGCTTTTGGGGAGGTTTATTGTGCAAGAGTTTCGATTGCGAGAGAGTTTCAGTGAAAAGACTCTTGGAGATGAGAAAACAAGGGTTGAGAAAAGGAGAAGAAGCTGCCTGTTGAAAAACCATGGCTCATTCCCAATGGACGACATATGCGTTGTGGTCACAATAAAAGGGCGATGGAATAAGAGGTAGGAACGAGAAGTGTGTAACGCATCGATAAGTTACACGAGAGATGGAAGAATAGAGAGAGCGAGAGAGAGAGAGAGAGAGAGAGCGAGAGAGAAAGAAAAAAAATGTGGTTACGGTTTAACAGGTCGTCATAACACTCGTCAACGGTGCCTACTGACAAAAGAGGAGACCCTTAAGCAAATAAACATTCCAACGAACCAGTTACTTAACGATCGTCATTCGCTCGTACGCAAGCCGGCTGTTTCCTTCCTATGCACATAGATATACTTATACACACAACTATTCGCTTTGTATTAAACACCCGAGTCTTCACTGACAACTGATAGCACTGAATAAACGGTGTGGATCGTCAGAGAATGAGAAGAAAGAAAAACCGATAAAAAGAGAAAAGAAACGAAAATACAAAATGACCAGAAGGTTCTTTTGCTGCATATCGACTCTCATTACCGGATGCTGAAGTGCATCTCCTGAAGTGGGTCCAGCTCCCGAGGACAGAAATAATACTAAACACCGGACCAACCGGTCATTGTCCCTTTCAACATCAGAATTGAAGTTTCATTTTGACAAACGATCTCTCTGTGTAACCAAAAGAAAAATGGAGGAAGCTACGTTCGAAGAATAAAATTCCAAGTGGCTGGACTAACTTGATTTTTTAAAACTTTATAATTGCATACATCGCGTTTAGGCAGCTTCTTTGCAAAAATCGTTTGACACGAAAAAATACTTTTTTGCACAATACGATGTCAAATTAAAATGAGACGATGTTTTTTGGGGGGAAAAAGAAGGGATTTTCAGTCGGATAGAGAAAAATTGATGATGAAAAGTGACGGTTTTGACTGAAAGTAAAACAACAGAAAAGACGTTCAAGAAATGATACGATCAATTTTAATCGCTCTCGTTAAAATCGCTGTCACGAATTTTAGACGTACGTAGAAATCGGAGGAGAAACTATTCGGGGGTGTAGGAAAGTTTATAAAGTGTACACTCCAAATTCCAAAGAACGATGCTCGAACAATGGGGGGCCTGTATCTTTGTTACTTCGAGAAACCTGGAGCTTCAGATCGTAAAGAGAGTGTGTGAGCGAGAGAAGAAGAGATAAAAGGGAGAAGGAAAGAAAGAGGTTCAAGAGACTATACATCCTCAGTTTGAACCGTTAATTAAGTCATCAGCTACCGAACGGCTACCGCCCGAGGATCGTTCACGATCGCCCGAGCATTATATCCTCGTGTATTCCCTCTCTGTATACTCTTCAGTGAAAACTCTCGAACTGAAGCCTAACATCAATGTCTTCTTGGCACGTCTTGTGAGAAATAAAGCGAGGGAGAGAGAAAGAAACGGAGAAGGTGGAATACGATGGATGAAAAAAGGAGGCAACAAGAGCGAGATAAAAGAGAAAGACAAAATACCGAGGAAGTAAAAAAAAAAAAGAAAAGGATTGATCAAAAAAATTTGAAACGTGAAATGAATGAAGAGACAATGAAAAAAAAATGAAACAAACAAAAGCCGCGATCACGCAGACATATACACGTATGTGTAGCTCGAAAACCGCTCAATTAATTCCGATTTATCCAAGGCATGACGCGTAAGATTTCGATTCGATTATCTCCTCTTGTACCTTCGAATATTATGGCCTGTAGGTGTGAACCTGACGCTCATATATTTACGAACTGTACCCTTCGCTTTGCCCGAGTTCCTTTATACAGAAATGATTCTAACAACGATAAAATAAACTGCAATTGAAGAAAAACTTAGTCTAGATTGATATATCGGGATCAAGCCAGCATCGTTTTCAGTTTTCCAAATCCCTTTCGAAACCTCAATCTCAATATCGGTATCACCATTCGCCACCGTTCGGAAAAGTTCAGAAGGAGAAAAAATGAGATGTTCGAGTAAATAAAAAAAAAAAACGATTTTCTTCGTTTTTTCCTCAGTTTTTGAGAGAATTCTTCAAAAAAATGGATTCCCTAGTCGATCATTGAAATAATGTCGAAAAAGTACTAAAAAAGTGTTTTTTTTTTAGTTTTCTCACGAAATTTCGTGTAAACAAAAAATGATCGGTGTTTTCGGTGTTTTTGGATTAAAATACATCGCACTGAGTCATTTGGGGAAATTCGGAAAATCAAACAATTTTCGATGTATAGTCACTTCACAAAAAAATGGCCTTAAAACTCTTTTCCATTTGGATTTGAGAGTCCAGCGAATGCTCATTCGCTGCTTATCCAAAATCGGGAAAAAATGGTGTTGCATGCCTTGGTCGATGAAAAAAAATGGAAAAGAAAATAAAACGTGCTCGAGGTGTCAGGTGGCCAGCAGGGTTCATCGTTTCTTCTCTACCCACAATGAACCTTCGTATATATCTTCGAGTCACACCTTGCAGGAAACACTTGAGACTTAATTGCTCCATTCGTGGCACTTTTGAGCGCGACGATGTTATATGTGTATATATATTTTCGTATTACAAATAAAGGCACTCAAAAAAACTAATAAATAATAGAAAAGAATCGATAAATGAATTAAAGTCTCCAGGACAATTTCTAATTTCTCTTTCCGAAGAATTAATCGCCGCAGCAGGGCCTTCGCTGTGTGCGCAGAGATTAACAAGTTTCTTGGGGGTTGTTGCACAACGGGAGATCGTTCTCTCGTCTGGTGTTGAAAAGGCAAAAGTGCGAGTGGATTTTCATAAGAGAAGAGTATGAAGGAGAAAGGGCCAAGGGCCTTGCACCAATCTGCCAAAGTGTTTGCCCTTAATGTCGTACGAGAGGCTCGTGCAAAAGAGATTCTTCCACTGAAGGTTTCCCTCCCTCATTCTTTTTTTTCTACCCTTCTCGCGTAACTCAGGATTTTGTATGTATCAGGAAAAACGTTGCAGTTGCGAGCAAATTCGTGGGGATTTATCGAAAAACCGAGAAACACCCTAAGGGCCAATATCGCGTCGAAAGACGAAGATGGACGGGAGAGAATCAATGAAACTTTTACGCAATTGATCACAAAACTATATCAATCTTTTTTCTATCTCTCTTTTCCTCTCCATAAAAGTATCCTCTTGTTATAGGCGAGATAAGAGTGCCAGTAGCGATCGCGAAATGTTTGCCACTGCGTCGAGATTGTTGAATCACGGGAAAAACAAGGGAGAGGAGGGAAAAGGAAACAAATAAAGGGTTATTGTATTTACACCCAAACTCCAACGGTCGTATTCACATTTATATATATATATATATATATACGTTAGTATAGACGGCTGTTGAGGATAGCAAAAGCCCTGGTGATCTGACGCCTCGAGTGAAAAAAGGGAAAGGATTTGTTCCGATGCCTTGGCAAAGCCCTTGGGCAACTTTTATTCGCCCTCCTTTCCTTTCCTTTTCTTACACAGTTTGTCTCCTATTTTTGTACCATTATTGGCAAAACCTCATATTCATTTCACACATATTTCTCTCTTTAATGATTAATTTTGAAGAATGTCAAAATAATTTAAATCATACTTTTATCATTTTTTAATTTAATTGGAGAATCGCTAAGACTATTTTATAAATTTCGATATTGACCAATTTTTTCCAATTCCATTAATATCGATTTTTTTTCAATTTCGATATTGACCAATTTTTTTTTCCAAATCCAACAATAATCGATTGTTTTCAATTTCGATATTGCGATTAATAATTTTTTTCAATTTCGCTATTGATCGATTCTTTTTACTCGAGAAATTCTCGTTTCTCATTCTTTTATCCAATGCAAGAAAATCCTCGAGCAAAAAAATTGGTCAATATCATTTTTTTTTTTTCAATTTCGATATAGACCAATTTTTTTTCCAATTCCAGCAATAATCGATTTTTTTTCAATTTCGATATTGCGATTAATAATTTTTTTCAATTTCGCTATTGATCGATTTTTTTTACTCGAGACATTCTCGTTTCTCATTCTTTTATCCAATGCAAGAAAATCCTCGAGCAAAAAAATCTATCACTATTATTTTTTTTTTTCAATTTCGATATAGACCAATTTTTATTTTCCAATTCCAACAATAATCGATTTTTTTTCAATTTTGATATTGCGATTAATAATTTTTTTCAATTTCGCTATTGATCGATTTTTTTTACTCGAGAAATTCTCGTTTCTCATTCTTTTATCCAATGCAAGAAAATCCTCGAGCAAAAAAATCGATCACTATTATTTTTTTTTTCAATTTCGATATAGACCAATTTTTTTTTTCCAATTCCAACAATAATCGATTTTTTTCAATTTTGATATTGCGATTAATAATTTTTTTCAATTTCGCTATTGATCGATGTTTTTTTATTTGAGAAATTCTCGTTTCTCATTCTTTTATCCAATGCAAGAAAATCCTCGAGCAAAAAAATCGATCAATATTATTTTTTTTTTCAATTTAGATATTGACCAATTTTTTTCCAATTCCGATAACGATCAATTTTTTTCCATTTCGATATTGATCAATAATTTTTTTCCATTTTCGCTATTGATCGGTCGAGAAACGAGGGTCGAACGTGGGTGTCGAGCAGGGTTATCGGATGCTGCAATAATAGTTATAGGTGCAAGTCTGTTATAGTTTATAGGATCTCATTGACGTATATATATATGTAATACACACTCGATGGTACAAAGGTGAATGAGAGAGCGAGGACAGAGAGATCGACAGCAAGAGAGGAAATATGGCATCGCGTACACCACGCCTTGTGATTATCGTTTCGTCAGTAGTGTAGTAGAAGCCATAGTCTCTCATTAGTACAATGCTCCTGTCGTGTTGGCCTTCTCTCTTCGATTTTCGCAACAATATATATCTGGATATGCTGCCTGGACGAAAATAAGGGTGTATCGCAGCCCGGGAAAATTGTAAGTGTCGCGAGATCAAAGGGTGGTGTAGTAACGTGATATCTGAGAGCAGCTGGTACATATATACGCACGTGTATATACGTATATACATTTCTGTGAGGAATTCCACGAGAAAATTTCATGTGGAATGAAAAAAAAACATTTATTTTAAGGAAATTTCATTTTTTTTAGCAATAAAATGATAAAAAATATTTTTTGGAAAGCAAAAAACGTAAATTTGATCAATTTAATTTAATAAATAATTTATTTATTTGCTCCGACTGATCAAGTTTATTTTTTTTTTTAATTATTGTTATATTTTCTACTTGTTCACTTTGTGTGCTCTTTTCCTGTAACTTCATTGTGAAATTAAATGGCCAACGACTCCGCGAGGTGTTATACTCGGTCGCTTGAACTTTGAGGGAAAAGGTGAAGAGAGAACGAACACCGATACGTTTGTATTAGTATTATCGCACTTTCGTTGATCCCGTGAAACCCCTTGCTTCGTTTCTCCGGTCCTTCATCTTGGTCGTTTAAGACGACGAGAACAACGAAGTAACCGGAATATCGTAGCTTCAAGGCAGTGTCAAGTGCAGACGACATCCACCCCTGCCAACGAGAATAACCTTCGTACCTAACATCCTCAACCTTGCTCCTTGCTAAACTCTCTTCCAATTTCTACTCAGTAACGAGCAACTTGTTTCATGCACTACGTCAAACTTCTTTTTTTCTTCGTTTCATCCTCATTTGTATTTTATATTTAATTTTAAATGCTTTGAGAAAAAAGTAAATGAAATTTTTGTAAATTTTTGTTTGTACATAAAAATAAAAATAAAATTTTGACAGTTAAACAAAATATTGATGTTTTTATTCTCTCGATCTTTTTCCATAGTTACCATTTTTTTTTAATCTCGACAATGCGCCCAGAAAAAAACATCTAGTTGATTCAAATAGGACCTGATTAAATGAAATAAATTTTTTTCCTTGTCTCACGGTCAAATAGAGTAATAGAGGTCTATTTAACTTCAAGAAATTATTCTTTTTTTCATCGCACTATTTTTATATTCTTGATTAATGAAAAATTTAATATATTTTTTTTAAATCGGGCATATTTTTATCTTCCAAATGAAACGAATATCAAGTTGAAATAAACATAATATTTATATTATTATTTATAACATTATTTATGCTATATTCAATTATAATATTATTTAATAATATTTTCATGGGTCTGCGTGACCGTGGGAAGGTACAAAAATTTACGTTCTACTTCTTAGATATAGTCAGTCAGAGTAATAAAACTACTTTGGTTCCCGCAATTTATGCACATCCAGAGCGCAATTCGTATGTGAGAAATGCCTCGACGCTCTGCGTCACGCGGTGGCCGGAGCGAGAAGCTTTAAGGGGAGCAACCACTTTAGGAGACCCAAAATTAGATGATTTTTTGAATTTTTTTTTATTGCGAAAAAAAAACGGAACTTTCCGCAACTCTGACAATAATTTATTCACATTTTTATACATCTCTGGTATTTTTTTCAAGTTATTTCATGCATTAATTAAGGAGTAATCCGCTGTGTCCCTTGGCGTGTCCTCATCGTCGTTGTCGATTTGCGGGAATTGTGCAGCTCGCAATTCGCATCTGAAGTAGTCCAACAAATTTTCATACATTCTTGAGATGTTTTTTAAGAACATGAACCTAAATTTTGAAAAAAAAATCGAGAATCGAATGTTGGAACGTGTTTGAAAAAAAATGATCGATTTTTAGCATTTTTTTCCCCGGCATTTTGCAATAATAAATATGTTTTAAACAATCTAATCTTTCCAACTTTAGGTTCATGTTTTAATAAATTATATTATGTAAAAGTGTACCAAATTTGAAGATGATCCATCAATTAGTTTTTGAGTTATGATTCCCGTAAATTGAAAAAATGTCGTTTCGAGAAAAACACGTTTAAAGTTTGAGCGCGCTTGGGAGTCGAGCGGAGAGTCTTCATCATTTATATACATAACGCTAGAAGAAATCCGAATATCGTTTTGAAATTTTCAGGGTGTATTCTTAAGATATTTTGCTAACGATTTATGAAATAAAAAAAATTGATTTTTTGAAGCATCTAAAGTGGTTGCTCCCCTTAGCGTGAGTACTCAAATAAACGGATCCAAACAGCATTATCTGTTTGATTTCATTACAGCTGTCTAGCTGAAGTGAATAGAAATGCTGTTAATTGAAATTAAAAAAATTCGCACAAACGATCCTAGTAGATCTAAATAGAACTTTTTTCTGAGTGTGGGACTGCTCCATTTTCGGACCTATGTTAAAGGTTTTCTGTACTCATCTTTTTGTCCTTTTTTTATTCTCTTCTTCCTCTCCTTCTCTTTTCGCATCACAGGGCCCAAAAACCAAAATCCACGAGAGCAGCACGAAATTGGCTCCGACGGAATCTCGAGTTACGAGAGAACAGCAGAGAGCGCACATGTACGAGGACGAAATAGGACACCCCGCGGCGTTTCCAGAGACGCTCACGAAGATATCCTCATACTCTTCCGACCCCTGCACGCCCTTCAAAAAAAAAAAAAAATGAATAAAAAATTGATTTTATGTTTTTCGATCTCGTTCTCTCGCGAATATTTCAAAACAACAAATCTTTCGTTTCGAATTGTGTCAGAATTTCACAAATTTTTACAAATCGATAAAGAAGTTTGAAAAATCTGGCTAAACATTTTTTATTTCGTCCAAAAATGAGTTTACATCGAAACGTAAATAAATTTGGTTTGTCCGAATAATTTCCCAAACTGAAATTTACTCGGGTTTTTTCAAACCTTTTTAAATATTTCGAAAAAAAAAAATCTTGTAAACAAATCAGTTTTAAAATTTGTTGGTACACTGAAAATTAAAAATTTGGTTGCATGTATATCTGACAAAATTTTTCATCCAGGCAACAAAATTTCGTTTGAGTGTAATAAAATTTTGTTGAAACATTCACAATTTTATTGTTTGGACGAAATAATTTTGCCTGATACGTTCAACAAAATTTTTGAATGTATCAACAAAATTTGGTTCTCAGTGAATGGACCCGAAAGTAATGCTTCTCCTTAAGGATTTCATAAGGATCATGTGACTGGGATATACGGGGTCCTGCCGAACCTTTGAGGCGCGATCATTTATGTACAAGGAGGACGTTGCAATATCTTCGGGTTCCTCTTTTGCCATACAGCAGCAGCAGCAGCTCATAAGGGCGTGTTATATATAGATATAACACGCTCTTATGAGCATCGTTTCTCAAAAATATAGGTATGCATTTCGTACGTGTATATATACATTGGAGAATTTTCTTTTTTTTTTTTACAAGTTCTACATATAAGGGAGACCTGGCCAAATGGAGGTACCTAAAAAAAATGTATTTTTATTGATTTTAATCACCACTCTCTATTTTTTTCAAATTTATCAGGATTTTTTTTTGTTTTAGTTCGCAATTTCTCGTTCCTCGTTTTCATATTTCTCGTTTGCAATAAGTTGTATTAAAAATCAACCGAATTTTGAATTCAGTGTCAAATCTGGACAGAGTAGGCAAATTATTCATGATTTGGAATTTTGAGAAATGATGATAAACAAAAAAAATGTTTTCTACCATTTTTTAAGGTAACACGGCTGCTTCATATTAGTCAAATGAGTGCTAAATTTTCAAAATACATTTATGCAAAGTTCAATGTACTAATTAAATTGATTGAAGGTTGATTACAGAATATCTTATTAACATTAAAAAAAAGTGTAATAACGATGGATTTGCGAAATCATCAATCGATAACTGCAAAATTCCATGATGTCATAGTTTCATCGAGATTTTTTAAAGAATAAATATTTTGTTCCTCAAGAGATCCTCTACGAATTCACCGCGTCGGATTTTTTCTAAATTTGTTAATATGAAAATTACAGCAAATGGTTTATCGACATTTTTTTTGGTCAATTAAACAATTGGCTGCAACAGTAAAACGATGAAACTCAGAAAAAAATCCACACTGTAAATTCGTAGAGGATTTCTTGAGGAACAAAATAAGACGTGGTGCATTAACGGACAACACTACTGTGACGGCTTCAAAAAATCGATTTTTTGAAAACCATTTTAAAAAATATAAAATACTTTTAAGATTGAAATGCCGTTGGACCCAGGTCGAAAAAATAATTATTTTCGTAGATATTGAATATTTTGTGGAGCGGTGCAGCGGTCCGCGACGCTCGGGGTCCCAACTTTGAACGCGTTTTTCTCAAAACCACTTTTTTGAGTGCGGCACGCAGCAGAACTCGAGCAATTTTTATCCGATCGACTTCAAATTTTTACTGTATCAATAAAAGTAGATTATCTAGAGAAGTACATAGGATTTTTTCGATATCTCAATAATTATAAAAGTTATAGCCTATTTTCGACGAGAAATTTTGCTCAAAAATCATTCTTTAATTTCAAAGGCGTGCCTATTTTTTAAAAATCAATATTTTTCCAAATCCCTATGTACTTCTCTTCAAAATATCATATTATTAACGAAAACACTCGGTATTTTTTTTCAGATCGACGTTGAAGAGAGTTCTGCTGCGTGCCGCGAACCACTGCGGAGATGACGCGAGAGCTTCCCCAGCGCCGCCATGCGGCGTGAAAAATATGAAAAAAATGTTTTTTGATACATTAATAAACAAGGAACAAAACCCAAAAAAAATTTTTCGAATATCTCTTTTTTTTCCCACAAAAAAAAATTCTTGAAAAATGTGAAAAAAATAGGGGGTCACAGTGGTGTTGTCCGTTAAAATCGATTGAAAAATACGAATTATTCTTTGAAAAATCTCGATGAAAATATGACATCGTGGAATTTTGCATTTATCGGTCAAAGGTTTTGCAAATTGATCGTCATTAATATTTTTTTAGGTTAATAAGACATGCTGTAATACAAATCAAGCGTTAGTTCATTTAATTAGTCCATTAAACTTTGCATAAATGTACTTACATACATCTAGAGGTGCCAAAAATATGGTCAATTTCAACAATTTTTTTCATACTGAAAAAATGTATCTATTGAAATAATTTTTTGTATATTTAAAAAGACATATTGTTGTGAATAAAAGCGAAAAATTTCATTGAACAAAATAAATTAGATGAATTGTAGTTTTTGTAAAACAGTTTTTTGCAAAATGCTATTTGCGGTAGCCGCGATTCCGACTGTACGCTTTAACCCAAAAATAAAACAAATTTTTTTTCTTAACGTCGACAAAAAAACAGTCTTTGTCGAGGCCAAATTTTTTTTATGTATTTTTCGCAAAGTGGCAGAGGTTTGAATCGCAAAGTCGGCATTTTGCCAAAATGTTTTTTTTTTCTTTTTTTACTTGTGAAACAAAAACTATGATGTTTAAAAGAAAAATCGCTCGACGGACACCAGACAATTGTATAAAGCTCCTCTGTACCAAATTTCATCCAAATCGGTCGTTTAGTTTTCAAGATAGAATGGTTACCGTTTTCAAAAAACACCATTTTGGTGTTTAAGCATCTGTCAAATAGAGATGAAATTTTTTTCTCATAGCTGCAATATGTTATCGATTCCCAGGAAATTTTTAGTAATTACGTATGAAGGTTGACACCATCGAAAAATGTTTTTGGATGGTTTTTGGAAAATCGAGTTTTTTTACCTCTCCAGGTGTAAATGTAAGCTCTTAAGACGACTTCTCACTTTAGACGCTAAAAAAAGGCTATTTTTATGATTTTTTTTTGATAGGTTTATATTATAGATATTGATATAAAAATTGTTACACTTAATACATACACTTTTGAAATACATAAAAAAAATTTGTTTATTTATTTAAGTCACTATTTATATACGAAAATGGTAGTTAAAAGAATGTCCTAAAAAAATTGTAGGTCTGCGTTGTTGATGAAATCTCGGAGATGGATCATCTGAAAAAAAACAATCAAACGGTTTTAGATTCGGTATATTAACGGCTGTAGCGCATGTCATACCACTTTTGATATATGCAAAAATAACAAAGTGGCGGACATTTTTCGAAAAAATAAAAAAACGTGTTTTTTTCACCGTTTTTGGCAACAAAAAAATAGTAAATATCCAAATTTAAAAAAATCCTTGATATGCGCTCCACTGTAGTCGCAAAAAATATCTGGTTAAAATTTCATGAGCATCGGTTCAGTAGTTTCGGAGATTTTGTCAACAAACCGTCGAAAAACGTTGTTTCGAGAAAAACGTGTTTACCCTTCGAGCAAAGCAGATGAACGTGCTCAGGTAGTGAAGTAAAGGTCACACAAAAATACAGTTAGACTCCTCCGATCTTCATAAAATTTTAGTATGATACTACTTTTGGATATGTATACTTTCGAAAAATGTAATAAAAAAAAAAAATCGAATTTTTGAAAATTGTAAAGTGAGAAGTCGCCTTAATACCTCTCTCTGCCCCGGGTACTCCGCTTTGGTCTGATCTCCACCTTATATGTGTATATAATGTAAAAAAATGGTCTCGTTTATATCGTGGCATAATATTATACGAGGAGATTTTGGGCAGTAGAAGCCCACAGAGCGTGTGCGATGCATCGAAGAGTATAAAATGAGATCGAGGTGTACCACACGCGCTTTATGTATATATTGGAAGGTATGGAGTAGTAACCCGATAGGCTCACCGTGTTCCCGCAGGAGAAGATCATACTTCGGTACAAAGACTGATCGCTACATCGCACGCGATCACCCCACACGTCAGCCAAACTGACGATCTTCATAGCACCATTTGGTCGTAAGCCAAACCTCCTTTCGACCTCTCAATGCCTCTTTTTTATTTTGCCTTTTTTCTTTCTTTTTTTTTTTTTATTTGCCATCATTTCACCCCCTGGACTTTTGCATCTTTGCGGACCATTAGAGAAAACAACGTTATATAACGCTCGTGATTTTTTGCCTCAAAAATAACAAATGGCAATTTCATTAGCGTTACGACAAAACGACAAAGCAAAACGTACCTGCTTTTTTTCATATTTGCAAAGTTTTTGTTAAAAGCTCATTTTTGGTGTTGAGGGAACAAGTTTTTCGAGATTTACTATTTGTGTAAGTGTTTGTTTCGGAAAATAACACGTTTCATAAGGTGTGAATCCTTGAATTTTCGAAATATTCCAAAACCCATAAATTCGTTGTGCGTTTGTTTCAAATTAATGAATATTTACGTAATGCAATATTTCTTCGTAAATTTGATGGTAATTTTCATGTTTAAGTATCGATTGAATCAGGAAAATCATCATTTTCTTGAACAAAAGATTTATTTCAAAAAAATAATTAATGAAATTTATAAAAATGAATATTTTGTAGTGGCTATTTATTCGATAATAATAAATCTGAAGTTATTGATGTTTTTCTATCGAGAGTGTCCAATTACTCGAAAATTGGAATAAAATATCCGTGTCGTTGGATGAATTACTCGTCATTATCGTGCTCGACTGATCGAATCATTTTTTTCTTCCTCCCCCATTCGAATTCACTGAGCCCTTGTCAGGCAACCATTGTCAGTTTCTTTGTCGATGCTTTTTTTCTTGGTGAAAAATCGACGTATCTCGATCCCATGCAATTTTAAAGGGTTGTGCAATGAGCGATCTTCGCTGATGCTTCGAGTGCGATGAACAAAACATTATTTTCTTTCTCTTTTTATTATACAAAATAATAGAAAAAAACACGTTAATAAAATAGTATTTTTTTTAGGATGATGTGAAAGGGTTTGCAACAATGCTCTTGAGAATTACCAGTTTGCGTCAAGGATACTTCAGATTATTATTTTTCTACTTGAAAATGTTTTGGATGCTCCTTAGAATTAAATTAATTGAAAAATTAGTTGAGCACACTCATATTTTTTCGTTCGAGTAGCTCGACTCGAATCACTAAATCATGATGGATATTTCGTCGTTACACATCTTAAATATTCAATGAAAAAAGGGCACCGAAAATCGGAAATATTTGGTGGAAAATAAAAGGGGCTAAACCAGCCTCATACTTTTATATTTATATTATTGAGAAATACTCGCTTTTGTTTAGCTAAAGTGAATTTTGGTAGAGAAGCAAATCTATTTCTATGTGTAATTCGTAATTTTTGTAAATTCGGTGCCCTGACACGAAAATTTTGGGTAAATAATAATGATTAATGTTATTTGTGATTATTTAATTTAAAAAATAGATTTTATTCTTCAGCCCGATCGGACGTTTCGCCCGGAGTCAATATTCTTATCAGATCGTTGTTCGATTCTACAACGTTTTTATACGAAACTGTATTTCCTCCCCTTTTCGGTAACTTCCATTGTGATATTGGCCTTTTCATCATGACGAACACAATCATGGCAATTAATGCGACAATTAAAACTCCGATGGCAGACCACACGATCGGATAAATCGTCCAGTTATTATCCTCGCAACGTAATTCCGCGTTCGGTATGTCTGCTAGGCACTTTCCTTGGAGCAGAGGTGGAGAACTGCACCTGATTTGCGAAGAAATTTTTTTTTTTAATTCTCTCAAGGGCTGACATGCATCTAGAGGTGCCAAAAATAGGGTCAATTTCAATCATTTTTTTTTAATACTAAAAAAATGTATCTATTGAAATAATTTTTTATATATTTAAAAAGAATGTTGTGAATGAAAGCGAAAAGTTTCATTGAAAAAAATTAATTAAATGAGTTGTGGTTGTAGTTTTCGTAAAACAGTTTTTTGCAAAATGCTATTTGCGATAACCACGATTCCGACTGTATGCTTCAACACAAAAATAAAACAAATTTTTTTTTCTTAATGTCGACAAAAAACAGTCTTTGTTGAGACCGATTTTTTTTTTATGCATTTTTCGCAAAACGGCAAAGGTTTGAATCGTAAAGTCAGGATTTTGCCAAAATGTTTTTTTCTTTTTTTACTTGTGAAACAAAAACTATGATGTTTAAAAGAAAAATCGCTCGACAGAGACCAGACAATTGTGTAAAGGTCCTCTCTACCAAATTTCATCCAAATCGGTCGTTTAATTTTCGAGATAGAATGGTTACCGTTTTCAAAATCATCATTTTGAAAAAAAAAAAAAAGCATTTTGGTGTTTAAACATCTGTCAAATGGAGATGAAATTTTTTCCTCATAGCTACAATTCGTTATCGGTTCCCAGAAATTTTTTAGAAATGACATATAAAGGGTGATACCATTAAAAAATAATGATTTTGAAAAATCAAGTTTTTTTACCTCTCTAGGTGTATGAAAGTCTTTAATGATGCAGTTAAAATTTTATTAGACGTTTTTACGAAAAACTAAGTACTCTGGATTATTTTAATGCTTTTGCAATTTTTACGATCGGCTTGATTCAATTTTAAATGCTCGAAAAAAAAAAAAGTTTTGTGTCTAAATTATTTGGAAGTAACGAGTAATTTTAACTTTGTTCTTTTTTCTCCATGCTTTGAAAAAATGTTTGAGTTGGTAGAGTGGAGTAAAGTTGTTACTGGATTTTAAATTGCAGTCCAACTTTTTTTTCAATATCTTTAAAACAAAAGTTGCTTTTCGTTCTTGTTTTCCTTTTTTAGCTTTTTTACTTTTATCAATACACAAAAGTTCAGGAATTACATTCGTGCAAGCGGTAGTGTTAATATTTTTGAAAAAGATGGAAAAGTCGACCGAAAAAGTTGGTTGAAACAAAAACGAACTAAATTAGTGAAAAGATGGTTGAAAATAAAAAAATTTGTCGGAAACTTTGAAGCCAAAGTAGTCTAAAAATAAGAAAAATGAAAAACTGGTTTTGAAAAAGTGTCAGCGCCATCTGCCGGTGAAAAAAAAAAAACAAAATATTACCTGATTTCTTGACTGAGTTCGTTGGTAAGTTGAAGTCGATTGACCCATTGCATTCTGCAGTCACAATGCCAGGGATTAAATCGTAGATCGACGACGGGTGTGCGCTGCATTATCGGTCGTAGTTCACCGTTGAGTGATTCGATGCTGCAATTTTTTATCGACAAGCGTTGAAGTCGTGGCAACAAACGATTGTTGGGTGGCCAAACGCGAAACTCGGTGAGTTTTTTCGAGCCCTCGATCGACAAGAATTCAAGCATTGTTAAATTTTCAAAATCGTTGAGCAATATTTGGGTCAAATTTGGCATCCAATTCATTTGCAACGATATCAATTGAGGCAGCAACAAATTTTCCGGATAAAATATGTCGGTACGTGAAATATCGAGCTCTTCCAGACTTATCGGTAAAAAAGGTATGGTCACAATTGGATTTGAAGATAAATTCAAATAAGTTAATTTCGTCAATGGTTTAAATAGTCCAGCGGAAAAATAACTCGCTGAAACGTTGCTTAAATCGAGATGAAGAAGAGAGCGTAAAGTTGAAAACGAATCCTCGTGAATTTCCGATAGTGGATTGTTGGCGACTGATAAAAACTCTAACATCTGTGGAATGGGAAAAAAATAAAGTATCATCAGTTTTAGGCAAGAAATTTGACGCATTGTTTTTCAGCACATCAATTATTTCAAATTATGATCATTTCTGGCATTTTATTATCAGTTATAACGTTTTAATTGCTGCGCCTATCTTTTTTCGATACACTATTAATTTTAGCTTTACAGTGAAAAAAATAGTATGAAAATGCAGGCAGAAAGTAAAGGAAAAATTGAATTTCAATAGCCCAAATCTACTTCGGTGTATCAATTAATTATAACAAACACATTTCTTTCACTTAATCTGAATTAATTCCAGTCACTATCTCGAATATGAATAAAAAAAAAAAGAAGCATTTCAATGTGATACTTTGAACACCGATACACAGTGACCTCTCTCGATTTATTGCGTTACACAGACACACGCACACAATTGTCAGTCTTCGTTAAGTTGAAATTAATTTGCGATAACATTCGTGCTTTTTTCAATCCCGGATTTAGCTCGACCATGTATTTATATATCGTTGTAAACTTATGTAATAGAAATATTGCGATTTTTCGTTTTGTTTCACAATTTATTCCTAATTGTTTATAAAAAAATATATTTTTACCTTCAAATGTTCCAACATCGTTTCATTAACAACAGTCAATTTATTCCACGAAAGATCCAAGACTTTGAGTTTGGGTATTCGATCGTTCAACGCATAATCGTCGATGTACTCGAGCTTGTTGTGACTAACATTCAATACCTCCAGATTATATTCCTCTTTGCACAAAAAGAAGAAACGCTGAAGATGATTTTCCGACAAATCGAGTTTCCTCAAATTGTCCAGTTTCGTTGAACAATCGAGAAAACTGTCGAACTCGTTACCACGTAGAATCAAATCTGTTTTATTGTGAAGATGTATCTGCGACTGAATTTTCACGAAGAAATCTTCCTTCTTCAGCCCCTTGTACGATAAATCAACCTTTATAGAAGCAAAAAACATAAAATCAAATAAGATCATCGCTTCGACTGAAAATCATAAAAAATAGAATGTGTAATTTTTTCCCAAATTCCTAATCAAGTTCGAAATAATTGAAAAATAAATGAATATTTTATAATTCTCGTTCCAATCATTTTTCCTCCAAAATTGTGAAGTTTATACTTTAATATTTCTCATTCTTTGCCACTAATTATTCGATAATCAGAATTTAGATATAAAATATAGATAATAAATGATTATTCCATTTAAAAGTAAAGTTTTCACACGTGTAAATTCACTAATTAAATTAATCGATAAAAACTCACCACGGAAGAATCCTGATCACCGAAGACACCGCGTAATCCTAAAAAGGCGATTAGACCGAGCCACATCGTCACAGAAAACCGAAACATTTTTTAGGTCGACGAGGGGGGTCAGGATGCTTAGAAAAAGCTACAAAGAGCGTAGCACGAGTCTCGATGACGGTTAATGGCAAATAAGAGAAAGAGAATATTCGCGCAAGATCCCGTCTCAGACGATTCATAAAGTTCAGATTTGCGTTGAACTAAGAACGTCACTGTTAGATAAATCAGGAAGATTAATAATTCTCCCACTGTAAAAATACTCGTACAAATGCACTGAGTTTGATCGACATAAAACATATATAAATATATACAAAGGCTATTAATATGCCGATAATTAAATCACACTTTCCAAAACTTTTAATCGACAACCGCTCTGATTGGCTGAATTTCTTTTTTTTTCAATTAAATTAACACTTCTCTGCCGCTGATAAAACGATGTCGAAATTCTATTTTACATTTTTTTTTAATGCTTAATTTATAGCAGTTAAATTAGTCGTGTGGAATAACGAGAACGTCTAATTTCAATGCGAATGAATGCATTGACATCACGAGCCATAAATTATTATCATTAGCCTTAATATTATTATTATTGTTATTATTATTGTTGTTATTATTATTTTTATTGCTATTATGAATATTATTATGATATTTGGCAGAGAAAGTTATCGAGAGAGAAATGCAGTAACGAGAGAGAATGAAGAGGATAGAAAATGAAGTTAAGGATTTTTTGAGCGGAAAATTTATCTGTTTTTGACACCAGACACCAGTTTTGTGTTCTGTGATATGTTCTTTTATCTCTTCCTCTCACGCCTCTCACTCGCACTTCTGACTGATATATCAGTATCTATATAAATATGTAGCAAATGAAATGCATACATCAAAATCAGGTTCGAATCATCGACTCGTACGGATCGTGTATATATTTTTTCTTCTTTATTATCATTTTTTAGGTGTGTTAGGGCTATCGCTGACTTTAAATACCAATGGATTTGAAACGCGAAATATACTCGGTAGCATCGTCGCAAGAGTGCCGAAAACCTCCTCGGACATTCCCTGAAAAATAAAAGAAACAGAAATAATAATATTCATTAGCTTTTATAATAATTGCTATTGTTATAAATTTTATTGTTTATCTTCATTTGTATTATTCTTTATTTTCAGGATTATTGGTCGTCGACGTTACCTTGGGAACAAGAAACTGCAAATTCTTCAATTCGGCTCCACCCCACGATGCCATTTCTATCATAAAACCTTTGACACATTTGAAAACCAATTCTGCTCGTTTAGTACACCACGCAACTGTCATATCCTTCGAAAAAAAAACAATATTAGATATTATTTTATATTTATTTATTGTTAATACTATTAATTCACTAAAATTTGTATTATCATCATCGTTAATGTTCTTATTATTATTATTATTTATCATTTGTAATTTGCTTTGGTAATTGTTATAAAATATTGAATTTGGTTATGAATTTGTTTGTATAAAATATCGAATAATGTGAAAAATGTGAACGAATATCGAATATATTGAGTTGTTTCGATAAAAATAAATAAAATTGATTTTTAAAAAACTCACTTCGGTCATTTCATGAACCAAAAGAACTGGTATGGTTAAAGTCGTAACATCGTTGCAGCACGCTGTCTTGAGTATATTTCTCAATCCAAGAATAACTGGATGACGCGAATTTATATCACCCGACCTCAAAGAGTCGTTGACAACCATGTGAAAAACTACGTGAACTTGTGCCAAGTTCGAGTGCCTCGTTATGAAAACATCTCCGGTTTGCAGAGCTTTGCTCGTCGTCGTTCTCTTCGTCTATTGTAATAAAATAAATAAATGAATGTTAAATTGATTTGAAGGTTGTTTTTGTTTTGTTTTTTTGCCAGGGTATACGGACTTGTGGATCGCTTCCTTCACGATGATGAGATTGACGCCAGGCAACCGCTTCTTTGACGTCATCGCGAATCTTTTCCAACTGCTCGTCGATCGGTGGAAAATGAAATTCCGTCGTAAGCTGACAAATTGAGCAGAGTTCTGGAAAATAAATCGTAACTTATATATAATACGAAAGTGTCGGGAAAAAATGGAAAATATTGATAAAAATGATGAAAATTTTAATTAAATAATAATGAAAAATTCAAATCAATGTTAAAAGTTAAGTTTCTCATAACAATCAAGATCTTTAAATATTTTTGTTTTTCTTTGATCACGATTCTCTCACAGAATTGCAAAAAAGAAACTAGAAATTCTAGAATATTTGAAAAAAACGAAAAAAACCACAGATTTCAATCGACAATAAGAAAAATCAAATTGAGAAATATTTTTTTTTCAATAATTTTGATGAACATTCGTCACAAACCTTTCGTAATTCCGGAATAACTTCCAAGATGATTGTCGCTGAGTAAAACGAGACCGCACAAGTCGTTGGAATATAGTCCGAGAGCAGTTTGTAATCGCTGAGGTATGGGATCCATATTGCTGTGTGAATACGTGACAATGCAAATTTATGAGGAAGAAGATATTTGCTAAATTTTACTTTATTATTTTTTTGCTGACTCATTAACTTACCCCAAGTCGGCATGTTTCGTTCTGCAAAAGTCTAAAACGTCGCCGGTCAAAATACGAATATTGTGCATTTGTTTCATCTGCGAGCCCAAATGTATCGTGAAGCTTTCTTCCAATTGAGGATAATCCGAGGTGCTCTTGATCTCGTTAACGATGGAATTGTCATGGTCACTTGGAATCGGGGGCATTGGCACCATTGGTGAACTTCTGCAGGAGAAACAAAAATTATTTACGATTTTTTTCCATTTCTCAACTTTATGAATCAATTTATCGATCATTGCCATTGTTTCCGATAAAAATGCTAATATTATCAAACTCAAACTCGAAAATGTATGAGGATTTATTTCCAATTGTAAATTTAAGATGGAAATAAGAAAAATGATGATTTTTTCGTACACAGGTGTTGGTAACATGCTCGTCTGTTGATCCTCGAGCAATCGCATTATCCAATTACGATATTGTCGACGTTGTTCCAATTTAAGAGCGTCGACTCTCGATCCCCAGTGTCCCTGCAATAAGCTCTGTTCTTCGAAATGTCTAGCAGCCATTTCGTTAATTGATTTCTCAGTCGATCCTGTTTCCAGGGTTTCTATAGCGACTCGCATCTCTTCGGTTTGCCTGGAAAATGAAGAAAACATGAGACTCGAAGAATAAATCGTTTGATTATTTGTTGAATCATTTTTTTTCAACAATTTAATAATAATTTCATTATTGCATATAAATATTCGTAATATTATAAAGATGGCAGATTTTTTTCAGATCTTTTGCTAATCCCCAAGTACTGAAATTTTTATGGGATAAAATTAGTGGCATGAATATACATGTATTTTATTCTCAATTGAATTCATCATCGTATAAATATTAACTTTTTCGTTAGCTGTTGATAATCTGAATCCCTCATTTGTATGACTTCGGTGACGTCTTTGCCGTATTCGTGTTCAGCTTGTAAAATAGGTTCTAGAGCCGGGGAGTGAACCAATCTGTGATAAGCAGCAGCAAACAATTCTTCGTCCGTTGTGCCCATGGGTTCAGCATACTCGGCGGTTTTGAGCTTGTAAGCTTTCTCCAAATTCTTTATTATTTCTTCTACGTCAAGATCACCACTCTGAGCTTTTTCAACAAGTTTCTCAGATCTCTCGTCATAAAAACAAAGTGACTGCTCTTTGACAAAAGTTCCAAGAGACTCGAAAAGATCTTGTTCGACGTAGCAAGGCAGTTTGAAGGACGACATTATTCTGTGAGTAAGTTCTTTGACGGAAGTGTTAAAAGGTATTTTAAGAGGAATTTCTAAGGTGTATTTATCGTCTGTTGTACAAGTGGAAAACTCGAATTTGAAGGTTTTTTCTGTACTGTCTTCTTCTGCCATATTTCACGAATTTGAAGGAACACAGCGTGAAAGGGAATTGGAAAGTTTGACACTAAATTTTATTGTAGCGCCGTTGTGATATTTCTTTTGGCCAAAGGTTAAACAATTATCGATAAATTGTAGAAATTCGAGCAAACTAATATTTTTTTGTGTTCCATATTTGGATAACGATAGTGTTTCTACACAAAGAACAATAAGTGTCACTGCGATCGAAGCTAAAAGTTTATCGAACGATCTTGCTGTTAGGTTATCGAAAAGGTGAACTAGGGTGAACACGACGACGATGAATAACGTCGATAATGTGGAATGAAGAATTTTTAATTGTTGAATTGATCGATTAATATTTTCGTACTAGTTGAATCTTCAATATGCTTGACAGTTTCGAAATGTCACACAATAATCAATTCACCGCTTGTATAACCTAACTAAAATGGTTGAGAACTAAGTTAATTTTTTTTGAGTTTAGCAATGTTGCAAAAAAGCACAGAATACGTAGTATTATTCGCTTTTTGAAGTGATTTCAAGTTTATATATTAGAAATACTTGACATAAACACATGATTCAATTGACAAGTGACAAGTTTGACAATTAACGCCCCTCGGCTGGCGCCATTGCGAGATGCGAGAAAAACATTGCGGTTGGCAACACTGAAAGTTCGTCCGCGCGCAGCGGCGGCAACAACACATGACATTTTTTCTCTTTTTACTTCGACGACTTCGAGTCTGAAATTGTGTGACACGTCGTCAAAATGTCAAATCAAACACAGACGAACCATGAGAAATTTTTTCTCTACAACAGTTTAGCAATTCTATTAAAAGCAGTAGAGGGTGAAAGAACGACTGTTGATTTGCGCAACGAGGCATCGATTTATGGAACGATAGAGCAAGCCGATGGGTAATTTTTGCGCGTTCTTCAAAACGCCATTTTTTTCGACGAACAGCTGATTTTAAATACCGGCACCGCAGTAACGGTTTTTTTATTTTGGTTTTTAAATAATTGCAGATATATGAATATTGTTATGAAAGATTGTATTTTTACGGATCCAAGAGGTGACAAATTTCCGTACGAAATTTTTTTCGTTCACGCTCGTAATATTCGCTACGTACACGTTCCACCAAATGTAAGTACATTTATATATAAATCATTGAAATAATTCAAATAATAACTTTGAGCATGTATCAAGTTTCTAGCCGTCGATTCTCAAGTTTATATAGAAAAATGTCATGCATACCCAAACCTAAAATATACTTTAATAAAAATACGAATTATAAATTCGAAAACTTTAAAATTTTTGCTACAAGCTAAAATTTCGAAAGACTCTCGTGATAACGAAATCATTTCGCGATTACTCGATCGACCCGTAGCGCACGTAGCGACGAAACAGAAAAGTATTTTTGCAAAATTTACAATTTGCATAACCAAACATCCACGTATACTCGAAATACAATTAAATCTCGTGGATAATTGTTATTATGATAAATGTGACAAAACTTTTGTGTCGAGCACAGAAGAATCAAAATTATATCCAAAAAAAACGTACCGACAATAGCGTGTTATTGAAATCGCACAATTTTTTTTTTTACACTCGGTCGCTCAACACTTCGTCTCAATCTTTGGGGAATAATTACGAGAAAATGAATTATTTCAAATTGAACAACTATGATTGTGTCGGTTTTGACCTCGACCATTGTCTGGTGTCTTACGACATTAACAATTTGGTAAGATTGGAGTTTGAGCTGTTGTCAAAATTTATGGTCGAGCAGCGAGGATGGGACAAAAGCCTCAGCGACCCTTTACTCGACGCTGATATTGATTTTTTGCAAAAAGGGCTCGTGCTCGATTTTGACGCCGGCAATATTCTCAAATTAAAATCAGATGGTACAATATGTCGTGCAAGTCATGGCACAAAGTTAATGTCTCAAAAAGAATTAGAAAAAAAGTATGCACACCGAAGATGGAAAGAAACGAATACTCTTGCAAAATATCCTTTGCAAGTTTGGAACGGTCCGGCGTCGCTTAAATTACGCAGTTTTCTGGACTATTTTGATATGCCAGCTTCCCTCATCTTTGCTCGTGCTGTTGACGCTTGCGACAGGAAAAAAAAGAATGAAGGGAACTACGATATCTGGCCAGATATCCTAGATGGTTTAATAAACATGTTTGACATAAAAAACTTCAAAACTAACCAAGGTGGCTACTTTTCGGAACTGAAAAAACATCCGGAAAAGTACATAAACAAAAGGAGTCTACAAACTATCGATTGGATTCGAGAATTAAAAAAAAGGAAAGTCACTTTTCTCATCACTGGTTCTTACGTCGATTACGCAGATTTCATAGCTACCAATGCTCTGGGAGATAATTGGAGAGAGCTTTTTGATATTGTTGTCTGTTATGCTAAGAAACCAGGATTTTTTACGGGTCAGAGACCTTTTTTGAAATGGTCTGGAGCTGAGGAAGTTGGAATCGTAGAGCCAGGAATGCTGATGAAAGGAGGTATTTATTCTGAAGGCAATTGGAAAGAACTGGAAGAATTCTTTAGTCGAGAAACTAAAAAAAATTTACCCAAATGTCTCTACTTCGGTGATAATCTCATTCAGGATATTTATTCTCCTGGTGTTTGTGTTAATTGCGATACTGTTGTAATCAGCGAAGAATTACTGGCTGAGGGAATGATAGATCGAGACGAAGTTCATCCTTACAAAGAAATATTGAATTCCCAGGTATGGGGCTCTTATTTTTTTGATAACAGTTCCAGTATCATTAATGGTACACTCTGGTACAGCATTATGGAGAAATATTCGAAACTTTGTGTACCTTCGTTGGAATTTGTTTTCAGTAATGATTTTGATTACGAGTACAAATGTAGCATGAGAGGAGTACATGCAACTTTTGGTTTTTATCCGGCTGAACCACTGAGCTCAAAATCGCCTTGGGATAAAGGAACATAAATTATTTTTGCATAATGATTTATCAAGCCCATCAATTGCTATAAAATTGAATGCTTTCATTACTAAATATTGAGTTATCGAAATGTTTGGCCTGAAACTTGAAAGCATGAATGAAGAATATTGCTTTTTTTTTTGTAAATACTGAAAAAACAAATGAACACAATTTTTTTTTTAATTATCTCTTGAAGATCCCGATTATTCCAGCTATCACGAATCAACTGAACAATTTATCGAAAGAACCGAGCAAGAGCACGAAAAAGACGTTTAAATCGAAACGAACTCAGCAGATTCAAGAGAAAGGACAAGCGGCGGTTGATCAAATTCTGAAAGGAAGATCGAGCAAACTAGAATCGAATGTAACGGAAGAAAATAAATAAGTTGATAGTTTGATGACGATAGCAACTAACCAAAAGTGCGAATTACTGTTTAAGATATCAAATAAATTACTTTTTATTTTTATACAAACATTCGAGTTTTTACCCGTATATATTATAAATATACACATATATTTATATAAAAATAGTTAGTACTCACACCGTATCCCAAAAAATACTGTGTGCTTGTAATACAACAATTCACCTTACTACACCTCATATAAATAAAATAAAAAACAAAAACAACAAATAAATACTCGGAAATACTTCGTCACCGAATTTTTTTTTTTGAGAATAGTGACAGCATATTAGAAAAAAAAGAAATATTTTCTAATAGTTTTTGACGTGAGGCGTTTTTCATTAATATTGGCCCCTTTTTCCCACTATCAGATTTTCATCATACTGCACTGGGAAACTGTTATAATTTCGAATCTTCGATTTTTCTTAAAATTTGATTTTCTAATATAAAAAATGCAAAAAATGTCAAAAAAGCAAGAGATCAAGTTTTCAAAAGGATGAAATTTTTTTTTTAAGTGTAAAAAGATGGGAAAATCGGCAACATTTTGAAAATAGATCAATTTCATAGCGAAGAATGCATCAAATATGTCAGAAACTGGGAAATGTGATTGAAGGAAAAAGATCGAAAATTGATAACAATAAAATTTCGAACTGCTGTTATGATCGTTCAACCGCAATTGCTATTCCCATTCCTCCTCCAATGCAAAGCGAGGCTACACCTTTTTTGCCTCCAGTTCGCTCCATGAGGTGGAGAAGGGTAACCAAAATCCTTGCTCCTGAAGCGCCGATCGGATGTCCGAGGGCGATAGCACCGCCGTTTACGTTAACCTTTGTTGGATCAAGGCCAAGGCCTCTCAAACAAGCTAGAGACTGTGCCGCAAATGCCTCGTTCAATTCGAACAGATCAACCTCGTCTTTCGACCAATTTGCCTTTTTCAACTAAAAAATAAAAATGTTCATCACTAATTAATTGTATCATTAAATTAAAAAA
The DNA here is from genome assembly GCA_963989365.1 of Rhimphoctona megacephalus. Lineage (NCBI taxonomy): Eukaryota > Metazoa > Arthropoda > Insecta > Hymenoptera > Ichneumonidae > Rhimphoctona > Rhimphoctona megacephalus. Next base: position 23,446,405 of record OZ022421.1, read on the forward strand.
TTTGAGGTGGAATTGTCTTTAATGAAATTTTGCACAGTTTATTGGGATTTGAGAATTCTTATTCTCAAATTCGAATCGAAACTAAAACGAATTCAAACCAAAATTATACTTACGACTAATTCAACAGCCGATATTGGTCCAACTCCCATGATATCGGGCTCTGTACCAGTTTGAGCTGCTGCAACGATCTTAGCAAGAGGTTTTAGTCCCTTTTGAACGGCCAGGTCAGCAGACATCAATAACGTTGCAGCGGCTCCATCGTTTAGGCCTGATGCATTTCCTGCGGTCACTGTACCGTTGGTCTACGTTTAAAAAAAACGGTTTATTACAAAGAACAAAAGAATTTCCATTAATTCTTGAAAATAGATCATTATTTAAATTAATGAAATTATTGAAATTAATTATTTAAATAGTTTTTTAAAATTGTATCTGAAATTTTTTTCAGCATTATGCTCTCAATTTTTTGTAACTTTTAACATGGATTTTGATAACGAGCAATGAAGAATAAGCTTACTTTTGCAAATACCGGTCGCAACTTTGATAAATTTTCAACAGTCGTGCCAGGTTTTGGATATTCATCGGTGGAAATTGTAATCGATTCCTTTTTCCCAGCAATGACAACAGGAACTATTTCTTTCTTGAAGAAGCCTGCAGCAGTTGCAGCCTGAGTTCTTCGTTGAGAATCAGCTGCATAAACGTCTTGATCTTCTCTACTGATGTTGAACTTTTTAGCAACGTTCTCGGCTTGTGGAAAAATGAATGGGGAGTTTAGGAATTTGATTTTTCGTTCATAAACGAAGATTTCAATGCAAGGGTGTCCCACGACCAATGTTATCCCTGTAAACTTCATTTCGGAATCGAATTCCGAGTTGAAAAGTCCCTGAATATGTTTTATCAGACCCTCTCCTGATAAGTTAAAAATTATTGAATTTGGAGGATACGCTTTCTTTCATCGTGTATTCTGTAGAAATGGTTCGAGATAGAGGAAAAATCCATAGGACCAATCTTGTAAAGCACAAAATTTCCTACAAAAAACCTTTTGACGGTACTTTTCTGTCTTCAGTGGTTTAGTCCTCAGAGCGGATCGAAAGAATACCGTACTACGAAACGAACGTTTTAAAAGTAATTTTTTAATCCGCTCTCAGGACTAAACTACTGAAGACAGAAAAGTGCCGCCGAGGACTTTTTTGTAGGAAATTTCATGCTCTACAAGATTAATCCTATGGACTTCTGCTCTATCTTCAACGGTTTCGACAGTATGCGTGATAAAAGAACGCGTATCCTCCAATTTGAATAATTAATAACTCGTCAGGCGGAAACCTTGTAAAAAAAGCATGTAAATTAGAGCGTTTTACGGTTTGCCATTTTTTTAAATTACCAGTAACTCCCATATGTATATCAGTGAAAGCATCGGTCAAACCATCGGAAACCATCGTATCAGTCATTCCAGCATTTCCCATTTTAACACCGTTCCTCAAATACATCGCATGCGGCGCTAAACTCATGCTTTCCTGACCACCTGCAACAATGACGTCACCCTCGCCGGATTTTATTGTCACGTATCCACTGATGACAGCTCTACAAATAAAGTATAGAAAAACATGTTTTCTCTCGAGGTCAAGAGGTGAAAAATCCAAAAAATGAAAAAGAACCTCACTTGAGACCAGAGCCACATAACAGATTGACTAAATATGCCGGTACTGAAATAGGAAGACCAGCTTTTATGGATGCCTGGCGAGCCGGATTTTGACCCTGTCCCGCTGTTAATGCCTGGATCAGAAAAACAATTATTTTTATCTACGTCGATGGAAAAATTATGTGAAAAATAAAAAAAAATCATTTTTGATGAATATTTGGTTCGAGATTCCTTGACACGTACATTCAGACTAAAGTTTTATTTAAATTCAAAATTCATAAAAAAGAACTAAGAAAATTCTGAACTTGGCACTTTGCAAATAATGTTGAATAAATTGAGCCATCTTTGAAACGTTATGAACTTTGGTTTTCCAGAATGAAAATGCACAAAAGATATTCTCAAATTGTGTACATAAATCAAAATTTCGACAAATAGGCAATTTTACTTTTCAAGCATATAAAATCAACTTACTTATTTTTTTCACTTTCATGTCTCATTGAAGTTGAAATTTTTTTTTTTGTTTGTACTTTCCGTATATTGCGAAGTAACTCAATTTTTATCATACCTGTCCAAGAATAACTTCCGACACTTCTGATGGTTTCAAGTTTACCCGTGCGAGACATTCCTTTATTACGATACTTCCCAAATCTGATGCCTTCAAGGAAGACAGCGATCCGCAAAAAGATCCTGGACAAAAATTCCAATTCAATTTAAATAAATGAAAAAACATAATCTAAGATTATGTCCTTCTAATAATTTTAGAGTAAAAAATAAAATTAATATCAATAATACATTAACTAAATTTTTTTCATGCAGAATCTTGAATACAAACTAAATATATATAACTAAAAATATATAACTAAAATTATATAACTAAAAATAATATTAAATTACAAGTATATTACATATACATTTTTTAAGTGTATTTAATTACATATTACATGACGTATGACACAATATATTTTTTAAGTGTATTTAATTACATATTACATGACGTATGACACAATATATTTTTTTGCAAGGAAAAAAAAGTCTGTGGTAAAAATTGTGACACAATAAAATATTCGATTGAGTGTTATTTGTGGCTGGAAGAATACCAGCATAGATAAACGTAATTTGAATGTCTTTGGCTAGTATTCACAGTTCCTCCTCCACGCTAATTTGCCTTTACAAATACCGACTATGAATACCGCTGTTTAACTTGTTCCTTTCTACTGATAAAGTAACAATTTTTGCTCTAAAGTTTGCAAACACAGTGTATTCATCCTTTCAAAATAAATTTGAGTCCTTTTTTTTTATTAATTTAGAATAACCAGGAGCTTTAAATGGAAAATCAAGCGGTAGAAAAAAAAAATTATATTGTGCGATAAATTGAAATAAGACAATAATTCATATTATCAATAATATATTATTACTTAAATAATGAAACAATAATAGAGTATTTGTAAGAATTATAACAAACTGAAGACACAAAAAAGGGAATCGTGATGGAAAAATATTGGGAGAAATTAAATAAATATGAGCAAAGATGAGATACTGAAATATAGGAGAAAAATACAAAGGGTATAAGAAAAGTAAATGCAGGATGTGTCATAGAGGCGAAGAAAACTTGAAACACATACGTGAGTCCATGAAAATAAAAAATTAAATTGACAAATGAGGAATTAAGTAGCCTGGAAAAATGACGGTAAAGTCAGAATCAACAAAGCTTGTCAGACAAGTCTTGTCTCTTTGACTTGTCAAAGAGATATACGAGTAAGGAAAAGAATTTCAATTTGTGATAGGGAAAACTGTAAGCAGAGAGTTTGAGCGATAAGAGAAAAATGTGGACTGGAATATCGTTTGGAGGAAAAACGTATAAATATAAAAAGAATTGTATAAAAATCTGTAAGGTATAAGAGACGTTGATCATAAGCAATAACGTTATTCATATAAAAGTCAATTTTTCGTTTATTTTATTGCAGCTTTTCACATTATTTTTATTATTATTTGTTATATATCGAATTCTTTATTTTACCAATTAAAATTTTTGGTGTGAATATCATTCAGTTTGCATGCAAATTACGTCGCATTGAATTAACCTTCAATTTATTTTAAAATTACATTAAATCATGAAAATGAACTGATCGCCGAAAAAATGTTGAAAAATATAAAGAACTAAAAATAGTGACACATGTAACACAAAATTCACGTGCCACGAAAAATGTGCTTGCATTGAATTATACATTTGATATCGACAGGTTAAAAAAACGGTATTTTCGAAAGTAGGTTGCCGCCTAAAAGAGAGATTACATATATATACGTGTTTGAAAAATAAAAAGAAATTTTTTTACAAGACGTAAATTCCAGGAAGGTTCGTGGAAAAAAAGTTTAGTTGATTTCTTCAACAAAGACGAATGCGCAGGTTTAATATTTCAAATTCAAATGGATAGTATAATTTTTTTCCCCTTTTTTTCCTCCGAAGAATTTGAATGCGGTGACACACTTGTCAGAAGTCGTGGTTATAGGCACTTATTCTATATGGAATATCGGCAAATATTATTCGATTTTTTGGTTACATACCGATCGGAGTTCTTACTGCCGAAACTATGACCACGTCTCGACCCGACATTTTGATTTTTTTTAATTATACTTTTTGATAAACAGTTTAGAAAATTGTTTAAAAAGTTTTTATTTGCTCCGTTACGTGCGTTGCTCGCGGGCTCCACCAGCGGAAATAACTCAGCAGCCGATGCCGATGACATATATATATAAGCTTCAGGGGCGGAGGTTTATGGGGTAGATACAGTAGCGTAGTAAAAGAAATTTGTTTCACAATGTTATTTTTTGTATTGGTAAACAAATTTTCTAAAAATAAACTTTAGCACGCTTCTCAGTAACGTGAATATTAGAAACACATAATTTTCCGTCAGAATAAAAATAGAAAGGCTATGCAAAAATCTTGTTTATTCATGCAGAAATCTCTTTGGAAAGAAAACGTGCAAAGGCTTAAAAAATGTAAAACTTCGGGTATAATTATTAAAAATTTTCATCAATTGTTATTACACGTAAATAAATAGGAAATAAATATTGTAAATGACAAAAAGCAATCGTTTATAATTGAACATTTTTTTGTCAATAAGTAACATCTCTTTTGACATTTGTAGCTCTATTTTTCTAAAGTTTATTTTAAAATTTCAGACTTTTTTAAATTTCCCGCTATTAAGAATTTTGATAAATGATTTGAAAAGAAAAACGTATTTGTTAAGGAGGTTATAGCGTTTCTCATGTAAAAATTATTTTCCAACTTTACACAATAAAATTTTGTAAATAGAAAGCTTAATATGGTATTAAACTTCTGGCGGAATATGCCGATGATTCATCGTCTCAAAATTGAGATATTTATTGCTGAATTTCGCAATTTTTTGAAAGCTTCCATAAGAGCTCATGTTAAACTTGTCATTTTCAACAATGAATATCTCGATTACTAGACGGTGAAACCTCTCCAAATTTTTCACACATAATTAAATGCTGTTCAAGAAGATTCACGCCAAATTTCAATACATTAACTTGGAATAATCAAATATAATGTATTTTTCGTATGATGTCATATAAATATCGATACAACTTCCTTAAAGAGTTTATTTTGTTTTCTTAAGAGAATTTCAAAACTATAGCGTTCAAGTACAAAAAAGGGTGTCTTTAGAAATTCCATAATTTTTCAAATTTCCCGCCACAAGAATGTCAGTGAGTCGAAAACACGAAAATAGTGTCAGGAGGGAGAGAAAGAGGTTACGTTGACGGTACCGTTCGTCAGGTGGCGCCGGTTAAGCTGAATTTTCCCGTAGTTTGTATTTACCCATAGTGCATTGTGACCAGTGACTGGTGCTAAGATGGCCGACAACAAGGAGGAGATTCCGGAGCTCGTCGAGAAACGAGGTATTTATCGTTTAAAACAAGGCTTTATTCATCGTTCCATGAGGATAAAACGATAGCAAATTTATTTATCATCATTTCGATACCCCGCTTGTGCCAGCCGTATTCGTAATTATCCGGTAAATAATGCCATCTGCAAAGCCTTGCGTTCCGGAGCAATGGGCATGGAACGTCGATTCTTAAGCCCCTCGTCGACGAGGGGCGAAGAAGGGAGGCGGGCGGGAGGGAGGAGGATAGATATTCTTTTTTCATTTATCACCAAATATTACGAGTGTCACGATGTTTTGAAAGAAATTTAAAAAAAGAATAATAAAACGTGCCTCGGAGCTTTTGGACGTCTGTCAGTCGATAGCAAATGAACCTCGTGTGCGTGTATATGTGTGTATGCGGTTATTGGTTCTTTTTAGCTCGTTTTTCTCCTTTTCTTTTTTTTTTTTGACAGGCCACGTTCACCGCGCGTAGTGCATTCGGTCGTTGGCGCTTGCACGTATATGTGTGCTTTCTGCACAACTTTTAATTCGTCTTGTAACGTGTATATTTATATTTAAAGAGAGAATAGGGAGTAGAGAAACAGTTTATCGTAATATATGCATATTTTATATATACTCTCCGAAGTCTCTCGCTCTCTTGCTCTGTCTTTCTAGTAGTAGAAGTGCAAAACGATCGCGGCTATGCTCGTTACTCATTAAGGTCATACGGCAACGGCCTTGCAATTGGCACCGGGCGGACACGATAGTCGCCCGGCTGGACATGTATATAATCTCAATCTCTCGGTTCTGTCCGCGTGATATTAACCGCTATTCGTAATAGATGTATACATATCTATATTAATATCTATAGATCCATATATATATATATATATATATATTTACGCTCACGATTTTCTGGTCCTGTGGCACGTATACCTAACCCCCAAGAGCTCGAACACGCCTGTCTAACCGTCTCGTGGCGCTCTCAGGACACTTCGAGGAGCTTCGACCAAAGTATATCTTCGTACATCAAGAGATATATATTTTTTCACGCCTAAACGTGCGGAATTGCAATTATGACAGTGATGCGAAGAATCTTTTTCTACTATCATACAATTTTTTCATCTCTGGATATTGAATGGAGAAGAATCCAGTTAAAAAATATTTTTTCCAAACAATTTTATGTATATATAGATATTTTTTTTCGTACGGGTTTTCTAAAAAAAAATTTTCCCCATAGAAAGAAAATCATGGTAAAACAATCAATTCGTAATAAAGATAATCCCCTGCAGGGACATTTTTTAGAGGTTACGCACGTGACCTTCGTGCATTCGAAGTATTCGTTACACGCGCAACTGTGCGTCGTATGGAAAAATCGTTATTACAACTTTCCGAAATGATGCATTTTTTCTTTGCTTCCGAATTTCGTTCGGAATTTTATTATTATTATTATTATTATTATTATTATTATTTAAGAATTGTTCATGCACTGAGAAAAAAAATTTGTTCATCGAACTAATTCCATTTTGTTGGACGAAAAATTGGTGGATCCAACAATTTTTTTGTTGAATGGCAAATGATTTAGTTTATTCAACTAAATCACCGGAGTCCAATGATTTTGTTCGAACAACTGGTACCATTTATTTGCCTATGCATACTTTTTAGTTTCTTTAATAAAATATTTGTTTGAATCTCAATTACCAAATTGACTAAACGGTAATCGTTGGGACGAATAAATGAATTAGTTTATTTGGATGATATTTTGTTGCATTAATATTAATTTGTTTGACTGCAGCAAAGTTTCGTTGGTTCGACCAATAACTTGTTTCGGCATTCACAAATTATTTTGTCTTGTCTAAAAAATATTTTGTTGCTCGTATCGAACTAAATATTTTTTTGAAAGAAACGAAATTTCTTTCGGTCAACAAAATTTATTTCTTAGTGTGCGATTTTGAAATGTTTTTTATTAAATATGTTTGAATTTTTCGGGGATTTTGTTTACTTTATTCATTTTTATTGATTTTCTCTCTGATCAATTTAAATAGTTTTGAGTTTTTTTGTTTTTTTCGTTATCGTTGTAAATGGGACACCCGGTATAAACACGTAAAAACGGGAAGAAAAAGAGAAAAAAATACTCGGCGCCTGGGTACATGTTCTCCAACAGCCTGACGACGACGGAGAATCCTTCGTTTCAATATTTTCCACAGTCGGGGACTCATGTATTTTTATCCACAACCCCCACAAAGCAAAACTTGCCTCGTCGTCATATCCTCTATCCATTTTTTTCTTTTTCTTTTCTATTCTTTTTTTTTTTTTTTTTTTTTTTTTTTCAAATGACCGACAAAAGTCACTCTAAATTTTCATTTCTATCCTCGCGTGAATCCCTAAAAATAATCGTATCTGTAATGCTCCATTGAAAAAAAAAACAAATAAATGTTTAAAAGATTCTTTTTTTCCGTAATTAAATTAATAATCGAACCAAAATCCTGCTAGAAAATGAATAAAATTTATAGTAATAATAAAATTGAAATAAAACTACGCGAACCAATATGAAAATAATGTATAAATAAGTACGAAATAATCGTTAATAATTCGATTTTCTCTGATCGATTAATTTTGGTGAACATTTTTGCGGTCTACCCGTCAGAGTGCCTTCAATTTTTTTCTTTTTTACTGTTAAAAATCTCACGTTTAAAGGCACAAAGCAGCCCGGCGCCTTTAAACTCCTATTCGCGGAACAAATGCCTGCAGGTTTCGAATTGAAGCTAAATCTGTACGAGCGCCCAATCCACGTGGTCGTCGTTCCGCTTATGCCGGCTTACTTACTACTTTCGTAGATTTTCGAACCGTTACCAATTCCGCACCGAAATGGTTTACTATGCATAAATTAAATCACGTATTCGCCCTTTTGTTATTAGCAATTATAATACTTCATTATTATTAATTTAATAATAACATTGTTAATAATAATTTCTATTTCGATCTCGATATGTTTCTCTTTCCCATGAATCGTAAACTTTAAAAATTTGAGTACGATTTACCACCCAAATATCATTTCCGAAATAATAAAATTTCTGTATTATTTTCGAGTGTTTCTCAAGGAAACAGAAAAGTTTGTTGGAAAAAAAAATATATATTAACATCTGGAGAGAAAATGATTAATTTTTAAATCACCAAGTGTTTGAATTTTTGATGAAACTTCGCTTAGGGTATCCCAGACCCCACGTACAATTTAAGGGTTAAAAATATAAAAAAAATTTAATTACGATCAAGAAGAATAATAACAATGATGGGCTCAATAATTTTTGTATTATTTTTGCTTTTCGTATTTGAATGAAGATGTGAAATTGTGACCTCAAATTGTCATTCGACATAAATTTTTGTTCGATAATAGTCCTTCATGAAACACGCCTCGTTAATCATAAAACGGCGAAAGAGTCTCCACACCAGGCGCACCCACGTCTCGCGTGATATCTCGAACAGTCCCGAGATCCGTTCGCAAGAATTCCGGAATTTCCTCGTCCCAGAATAAAATTCCGCACAGCACTCCCATTTGCAATTGAGGCCCGGAAGTACGTGTTTTTGGAATAGTTTTAAATCGAGGGATTCGAGAAATGTGGCTTTAAGCCACATTTCTTCGACATTTTTTCTTCATTTTGTTTATTCTATTATTTTTGCACTTACACGCGCAAAATGCAAGATTATTTGTGTCTTTGTGTTCCACAATATGATCGTTAATTTTGTCAACAAATCTCGCGTCCGAAAAACGCGAATTTTAAATATTGCCATAATTTCTTTGATGCGCTAAAATGCTGGCGGATTTTCTGGCACGCAGCCACTCGATGAATCAGACTGAAACTCTGTACAGATTCCTGCGAATATACGACACGAATAAATTGTGATACAAGTTTCTCCTTGATAGTCAAAAAATCGTTTTTCTGATTTCTACAAAAAAAAAACCAAAACACAATTTGTAGAAAACTGTTGTTAAAAATGTATAATTTCTACAATTCCAGTCCGGAAGGAAAATTGATCGCAATGTTTATTTTCGTGCACAAAATTGATGAAAATATTGAAAAAATTTTAAAGCGTTAAGCAGGAAAACTTGTGTGGAAGATTTACGACGAAATTTCATTCGACGACGCTCGAGTCAATCGCACCTGCCATCAATCGTGTTTCACCTGTCCGAGCTCCGAGGAATCTCGATTCTCCACCTTGATATTTGCCTTCCATTCATCTCGTAATGCCTTCATTCTGCGGGCGATATATTCCGATCGATTATTATACCGCGCCTTTAGTGCCTAGCTCGAAAAAAGCGAAATAAATGAATAATTAATAAATAAAAAGTGGAAAGTATAAGAGTATTAAACATTTTTTAATACATAGCAGTCGTTAATCGATGATAAAAGTTAAAAAAGAAGGGCCAGAGAAGAAATGAATCAGTGACCTTAAACTCTGCTATAATAATATACAGCATCGTCACAGCCTAATAAGTTCACGCGTAATAACGAAGGTCGTTACTCTCCGCGAGAGCCCACCTCAGCCGATCAGGAATCATAAATTCAAAAGCCTACCTTCGCCTACCTTCCTGCTTTCCTAATATCAATCCGCTTTCCTTCTCTTCTCGTCTCTTTTGTCTCGTACAAAAAATTATGAAAATCAATCGAGCACAATTAATTTTAAATTCGGTACGGTGATTCGTCGTACAATTGATTTTCCAACTCCTTTTTTAGATTATCCTTGTGTTGCTTCGAGAGAATTCTATCTATTAAGAAAGTGTCAGCACTTTTCGTCCTATTTTTTGTCAGCCTTGTATCTCAATTTTCGTCTCTACCTCTCTACGACGTTAACAACAAATTAACTATTTAAAAAAATCACAAAACAATTTTTTTTTCGCATCATAACAATGTAAACTTCAATCTGATACAAATTTATAAATTACGCATTTTCTTTGATATTCGTTTAAGGGGTTTCGGTACAATTCTATTGTTTTCAAGTAAAACGCAAACTTCACGTAGCAATATTTCGTCGAAAACAAATAAAAAAAGCCTATTCGTTCGGTCGATGGGGGGAAAACTCACCGTTTTCGTTGATGAATAAATGAATAATTCATAAACTATGTAGACGAACTATTTAATTTTTGGATATCGGAATTGCAATAGTATACTTAGTGGTTTGGCAGTTTTTCAATTAGTTTTTAACATTTTTTTCTCTGTATTCCGTTCGTAAAACTGTCGTTCACCAATGACCGTAGGCATCTCGCCATGTTAAAAAGTGTTTTTTGATATTTAATTTCACAAAAACGGTGTAGACGATCAATTTAAAATTTGGACGACACATCCAGTATATGTCAAAGAATATACTGTGTAAATTTAAAGTAAATGGTTACATTTTGCCACTTTTACCGAAACTCCTTAATTTCATACTTTCGAATATATTGGGGCTGACAGTGTTGCAATGTAACGAAGATTCATTTGTTTTTCATATGTCAATTACTGCATTAAGGAAGTTGTATCGATATTTATATGACATCATACGAAAAATACATTATATTTGATTATTCCAAGTTAATGTATTGAAATTTGGCGTGAATTTTCTTGAACACCATTTAATTATGTGTGAAAAATTTGGAGAGGTTTCACCGTGTAGTAATCGCGATATTCATTGTTGAAAATGACAAGTTTAACATGAGCTCTTATGGAAGCTTTCAAAAAATTGCGAAATTCAGCAATAAATATCTCAATTTTGAGACGATGAATCATCGGCATATTCCGCCAGAAGTTTAATACCATATTAAGCTTTCTATTTACAAAATTTTATTGTGTAAAGTTGGAAAATAATTTTTACATGAGAAACGCTATAACCTCCTTAAGTCCAATTTTATTAAAACCGAATTCATACTTAACCCTAGCTACACACTTCGGGGTCCAATGGACCGATAGCTTCTACTATTTATATTAAAATATTTATATTAAAATGAACTACTTTTTCACCTTTTTTTCACCACACGCATTTTCATAAACGTTATAACTTTTTATCAGACGACTTTTTGGCTTTACTGATTGCTTCTCCGGATTGTTCGGAGTCTGACGTTTAGATATCACTACAATTAAACCTCGATAGACGCGTTTGTTACAATGTTATAAAGCAATAAAAGTCGTCGGTCCAATAGATCGATAGTGTGTAAGTAAGGTACTAAAAGTTATAGTGTGTAGCTAGTGTTAATCCTTAACCCTTATGGTACCCACAGGAGTCACGGATGACCCCAGCCTTTGTTATTTTGCGTTGTGAGCTCGTAGGAGGCGAATTTCAACTTTTCCTTGCCTAGCGGGAAAAATCTTTACCGATATATCGATAACTGGAAAAATCTCTGCCGTTGGGTAATTCCTTTGCATAAAAACGACAATAACGGCCATGACGCGTTTTACAATCCACTACGCTCATCAAATTTCATTTATTAAACATTTTTTTAATAATATCATATTAAAATATCCATTATCCGCTGTTTATATTTCGAAAATAATAAAATCCTATTTTTAAAGTCAGTTTTTTTGCATTTGCAAACTTTGATCTACAATAGATACTGCAAAGATCATGTAGCTGTCATCGATCTACTTTAAAGGGTTAAATTAGCAATGTTTGTAAAATACATTGATAATGACGTTGTGGGCCATGTGTTGATACTCAGTCAGTAACTGTGCCGAGAACGATTTACCCAGTATCGATGGTTGAGTCTGCGTGCCATCGTAATATCTCGTGCATTTACACAATACAGAACGAGAGAGAGAGAGAGAGAGAGAGAACACAAGCTCATTTAAAATTGGCGCGTGCGTCACCCTGACAACCAACCACGGGTTATGGGACACATGACTAACCGGAACTTTCCACACGGGTGTGTGTAACGCATTACCATACAGTCGTTCAGAATAACTACTGTCATCCACTCCACTCAAATCTTTCCTTTAATTTTTAGAATTTCCTCCAATTAGTTTTCTTCAAACAATTTATTGATGACGAAACGTAGTCTCATGCTGTAAGAAATATTGTCATAAATTCGTAAGGTCCCAACACACTAGCTCGTGGACTACTCGATCGTCGTGAAGAAATAAGACTCAAACGCGTCTCACCTCTAGACCTCACCAATCATGAAAATCTCTAACAATCGCTGGATGGAATGTCACTGGACATTTCATCTACAATGGGAAAAACAATCAAAAAGTGTCAACCAAACTATTGAATGTCCTCCCATGGGACAGATTGTAGTTTATTAAGGGCTAAAACCACTGTAACGGCCTCAAAAAATGCCTTTTTTCGACAATTTTTTTCGGGTGGATGGAAAGGTAATAGAATAATAATATTCGGGAGAGTTATTAAGCATATATTTAACTGTATAACAAAAAATTGTGATTAAAAAATATTTAAAAATGGCGACACCAGAGCCATTCCCGCGAGGCTTGTTCAATTCGAGGCGCTCTGCCGCACGCAGTGTAACTGGTGCAATTGTTGATCTGGAATAAAAAAAAAAAAAACACTTAATCTAGACACTCATAGCTAGTGAAGTACGTAGGGGATTTTGAAAATATTCATTTTTGTATTATTGGCGAGTGTTTGAATGAAGAAGTTCAATTTTCGACAGAAAAAATGTCGAAATGTTATTTTTAAGATATTGTCAAAAATTCAAATGAAAAGAATGAAAATTGTTGGAGTTATGCTGCATGCCGTTTTGAAAAATCGTGTTTCGAGAAAAACACGTTTTGAAACTTGGTACTGAAATGACCAACGCGCTCCGGGAAGAGCCCGAAATTTCAATGATTTTTTTTTTTCAAGTATAAACCTTTTTGCCTCATATTCAAGAGGGTTCAAAGTATATTTTAAGCCAATAAAAAAAAATCGATTTTTCGAAAATTCTACAGTGGTTTTACCCGTTAACCCAAGCAACAAAGAAAAAAAAGATTCGTGAGAATATAAAACCCAAATTAGTTCGAGTAGATTGGTAAAAAAACGTAGTTCGATCCATTTTCTAAAATTAATTCAACTGAATTTAACTCCATTAATTGTACTATGTAATAATTATTATGGATTTCGATGTTTTTGCATTTTTTTTAAAGCATTCGATGCTATCGTAGATTAGAAATAAAACATCAAAAACGATGAAAACGATGGATATTTTTTAGCGCAGTGACTAAAAAAAGATGAATTATACTTTGGCAGTCGTGTAAAAATTGATAACTACCCGAAGTTTCTCTATGTTAAGTCTTAATTCGCCTCTTTATCTGCTGAATTTATCTCTGATAATAGTGAGAGTGAGGACACTGATAAGCGAGGGAGATCGAGAGATACGTGACAAAATTTCTATTAGTAAGTAACTACGTTCACCTTTGGTCAGCAAAATTCGTTTGTTTTTTGCTCTCTTTCGAAAGTGCTTATTGACTTTTGAAATATTCCTCGAAGACATCAGCATATATTTAACGATTTTTTTCTTTTTATCCATTCAGGTATTTGCTACTGTTGAATCTTTACAGAATTAAATATCTCGAATCATGAATATTACTTTGGACGCAATAAATTAAATAATTTTAAGAAAAAGTTCAACGATTACAATTGTTTTCTATGTATTTTTCGTTCCTTTATAAATTTATTTTCATTTAATCAGTTCAACAATTTGTTGCAACAAAAAATATTGATGTTGATTTAATTTGAGTAACTTTGGGTGAGGCTTAAATTTATTCAATCTTTATTCGTATATTCTACAATTTTTTGTTAGTTCATAATCGAACAGGTGAAGATTGTTGCAGCATTGAAATTACGTCGTTGCAAACGTATCGAAAAGTCAATTTTCTGTATATTAATTTTTTTTAGTATTCAATATACTTGGACAATTCGCAAATTAACGCTTTTTGGATTCCAAACAAAGTATTGAAAATTTTCGTAGTTCGTGACAGCAAATAAATTTTAGTCTGTATTGAAGAAAAAAACATTTTTATAGCGTTAAAACGATGTAATCTTCGAAATCGTCGATTCTTCACTTTTTGAATTTTTATAATCAATTAATAAGAATTCCAATAAACGAACAACGTCCCGATGAGTATCGTAGATAATAATAGAAAAATTAGTAACAAATAATAATGAGAATGAGAGCGATGAAACGTTGAGGATGAACAACACGACTAGAAACAAAAATTAGGAATAAAGTGTAAGCCGGCGATGCGTTGTCGCAGCTAGTGATGAGAAGGTCGAGGAAGGAGGTTTATTCATTCGCGTTGAGTTGCTCGAGGCTCACTCGGTTCCACGCAGTCGTACCGCGAGCCTCGTTCATTATCGAGGTCTGTCGTATGTTATTGTTTACTTAATTTTCGTTCCGATATACAAAGGCAAAGCTCGGTTATCGGAACCGTACGTTACTCGAGTGTTCTCTGTGAAAAGGTGTCGATAAAGCAGATTATTTTTATAAATACGGGTGTAAAATAAAGTGATAAGTGGTTCGAAGGTGGGAAAAGAGCCTCTTGGCAAGTTGAACCGGCGATATATAATGGTTGTAGTCGTAACGCTCACGGAATACGAGCAACAACATCGCGATGACTCGGGTATGTTTTTATAACACGCTAAAAACTCATATTCGACCAACACATATACTTCATCTAATTTTAATGAAGCAAAACTGCATCAAGATGCTCCAATTAGCACTGTTCATTCATCAACTTTATAATGACTGTCTTGTTTGTAATTTAGCAAACGTTTCAAAGCTTTTTTCAAAATAATGCACATTTAATCACGTACTTTATATGTATGACGTTGAATATTTTACATTTATGAAATTTCAAGCGTGCACTTATTATATTTGACTTTATAAATTGTTTTTACAAGTGGAAAGCCTGTTCTTCAGTATTTTCTATTCATCGCAGTTGAGCAATTGATTATGAGATATTTCAAGTGCATTTGAAGTGTTTGACGCTGTTAGCCCTGGATTAATACGAGCGAATTATTTTGATCCAGGCCAAAACGGGGATTTACTGTCTGAACTGAAATGAAGTTTTATTGCAAATTTTGAATGCAGTGGAACGAATTGTTTTCCGATCTTGAGTCCTCTGCCATTTGTTCTGTCAGCAGTTGTTTTATGGCTAAAAAAGAAATATGTCGAAAAATCGCAGTTATTTTAAGAGTTATGAGCAGGTAAAGTTGCCTTGGTCACAAAGACCTATGGTGGTAACGACCAGGACGGCAAAAAATAGTAAAAACCCCTGGGGTGAAAGTGTACAAACAAAAATGTCTGTTTTGTCAACAAAACTACTAATTTTTCTTACCATACATTATTTTTGTTCTAAAACAATGTAACTCGAGTAAAAAGTATCGTAAACGCGAATCTGACTGAAATAATAAAAGGTTTTTCGGGGTTCTCAATCAGGCCGGTTGTCTCGAACGAGAGAATGAATTACGAGTCCCTGTATGACGGTAGATCAGGAGTAAAATAAAAAAAAGAAGAAGAGCGAATTAATACGGGTTATGTAGAGGGTTCTTTGGCGAGAAATTGCCGCTGGGGTGGCGGCTTGATTTTTGGATCGCGCTTATACATATATGGACGAAAAGAGAGAGAAAGAGCGCACCGAATATAATCGCATATAATGATGGCGATGGAACAAGGCTCAATAGAGCACAGGAGTAAGCAGCCACGATGAAGCATAACCACGGCATTCCTCGCCCTGGTTCAGACTATATACGACAAACTGATGTGTGCTGTCGTTCCTCATTCTTCCTGCATACTGTGTGCTGTTGCCTCGCGCAAAAGATCGTCAAATTCCGGCGCTACTGATTGCCGGGCCCACGGAAGTGCCAAATTTACATTCATTTTTCATGTCCCTCTTCTCTCTCATTTTTAACCTTTTTTTCTGTCTTTTTTTTAATTCTTCACTCTCCCCTTGACAATATATGTCCGCCAAATTCCTCGTACACAGCATATAGCTTCATTGCGAAATTTTTTCTCACTCACTCCTTCAGTCGGTTTCATTTTTTAGATTCTTTTTTATTCGTTTGATTCAACTACCATACTATTTTTATTACTTCGCGTCAAGACGCTGCCGCATCTCTAGATATTTTTCGATCGTATTTTTTACAGACTGTACCAAAAGTAACAATTAAAATGAGGAGATTTTGAAATCCTAAATCGAAAAATCTTTAAAATTCTATGATATTCAAGTTTGCGTCGTTGGAACGCATCGAATTTTTTATTTATTTATTATTTTTTTCAATTTTTCAAATCGTCCAAATTTTTCTCGTTGATTTAGTTTTTAGGTCCAAAATATTGTGCCATTATCATAGCTAAACACCGCATAAATGTTTTGGGCTCTGCTAACGAATAAAAACAGAAATTTCCTTGCATTCCAACGATGCAAACTTCGTCATCATAAACTGCCTCCAGATGTCATTATTGTGACATTAACCCCAGATTCCTACTATTCTTTGAGCCCCAGTCGTTACTACCGTGGGTCTTTACGACCTAGGCAATTATAATTATTTAATTATAATTATAATAATTATAATTATAATTATAAATCTCGATGGAATTTGTATTTTTCGACATACATATATCTATATTTTTTTAACAATATTACAACTCTTGATTAATCAAATGCTGAACCAATTAATTTCGGGAAACGATTTTGTCCATTTCAGTAAAATTTAACAACAAAAAAGTGCATTTCAATGTAGTATAAAAATTGCGGTTATGGTCCGGGTCAAAATGACCCAATGATGGTAGCGTCGGGTTCATTAATTAATAATATTTTAAAAGAAAACAAAATGAATTAGAATTTATACTGTAAAATTCAATTATTTTAGCACGAAGCACTTAGCAGTCGGCATGACTTTAAATTTTAACACCATGACGTTAAAATCTAACGCCGTGGACTCCATTTTGAAATAATCTATATACGAACTCCCAGAGACCGAATAATTGAATTCCCATTTCGCACGCACTCTTGTAAAACAAGGGAGACCCTCTTTCCACACAATTCCTACTTATTTTCATCCTACCCATTGTGCGAATCTCCATTCATGAACGTCGCTTTGGGTCTCTCATGAGAATTCTAGACAGTAGACTCGACTCTCGCTTGTTCAGACCCCCGTCTCGAGGCTTATAATAATAAGGTTATCCGATAAATAGTTTGGCAAAATAGTACAAAGCAGCCTACGATAATTGAAGCATTGATCCCAAAGTATGATTGGGAAAAAATGACACTGGCCAAATGAAATTGGCATTCGCTGAGAATTTTTCAATTCAAATTTTTTTAATCACTTAGTAAAATGCGATATTATGAAAGAAAACCAAAAAGAAATGTATTCTGTTTATTTACTAATGATCAAACGCTATTTCCAATGATATTTGACGAAAAATTTTCTCATTCTTGTTTCAGGTGAGTTGAAAAAACAAAAAAACAAAATACAAAGGTGTTGGATCGTTGATCGGTGAGTTTGCGTAGCAACGATGTGCTTAGTGAATAACGTTACTCTCGTATCCTCTATCTCTCTCTCTCTCTCTCTCTCTTTCCTTAATCCCTGTAAGCAACAGAGAAACGTGATTATTATAAAATTTAACTGTGAAATTGTGAAAAATTCGTTAGTTCACACTCGAGTTGATGCCTATGTTCTAATATGTTATTAGAATGAAATAAGATAATATTTCTTGTAATTAGCAAGCCACGCGATAGTCGTTCGGTCTAGCGCTCTCGCAGCATCATTTTTTCTTCTTTACCTCGAACTTTTTCCTGCATTGAAGCTTAAAAAACACGAAGAAGAATAGTTAAATGTTAAATTATTAAACTTACCAGAGTTTAACATATATTTATTCAATCAAAGATAATGTTTTCTTATGAATTTTTTTATCCTACTCAAGACCAGAAAATAAAAAGAAAAAGTTGAAGAAAAAACTTGCAAGCAGGTGGAACGATTATAACTGTTCACCATTACATTCAAATGTGTAAAAAATGTAAGTATATTTATATATGATGAAGTAGACGCTGCATTTTCGTGTCAGGCTGAGCAAACTCTGTTGCCAGCACACACTTGCTCGCGCGTTTAGAATCCGTGAACCTTATTGCATCCAGTCAGTGCACCGGAGCTTTTACACTATATAAACGAACGGATCTACGGAACGCATCCATGAACGCTTAATTTATTAAATTACCAGAAGCATTATCCTCATTCCAACCCGTTACGTATTAACTCTATTCTTATTATTAGTTTAATTGCAACGCGGAGGATCCTTTACGCTCGTGTAATCTTATTAATACCTTTCGGTGCCGATTTCTTCTCATCCTTTCCTCATATTTACACTTATATTTACGAGCATCATTTCCAACTTCATTGGCAAAAGTGAACAAATAATCGAATAACGTAATGAAAATAAATTTAAAGGAGCACTGAATTTTTTTTTTTTTTTAAATTAAATTATTATATTATGAAATAATATTGAATTTCGGAATAAATTTTGAAAGTGCAGTTTTGGAAAATTCGTCAATATGTCGTTTTCATTAAAATTGATAAAAAATGAAATTCAATCCTGCCCGAGGTTTTGATTTATCATTTTTTCACGCTTCAATGAATATTTCAATATTTTATTTTGGCTCAGCAAGTAATTAATTACGAAACTAGATCTTTTCATTATAAATCCTGTGGTCAATGATGAGTAAAAACAAATATTGTCGTAAAAGTGCAACAGAATGTTAAGGACAAAAGTAACCACGTGTGTTGCTATTTTTGATGTAAACAAGTATCGCAGTTGAATAATTTTTAGTCGGGTTTGTTTTTTCTTGTACGACCCACGTGCACCGTGGGGACAATTTCCTTTCCTTTGTCAGCAATTGTGCAATTTCCCAGTACTCGCATAGAAATATGTACATATGTACATGCCCGTATAAATATGTAATGTATATATACAAAAGAGCTCTGAGCCATTAGGCTTACCGAAGCTTATCCAGCGATCGTTTGAATATCCGCCATTTTTGTTAAGAATCTCTACGAGAGAACGGGACGACGCCTCGTCGAAATAACGTCACAACCGTAATTCTTCCTCGTTTACGGTCATAGCTAGTGCTCTCGCACCAAACGTGAGCCATATTCAATATTGCAACGCAGATATAACGAACGAGACCTCGCCCACGTTCCATTATGCCAAAGGGTATTACATAAATGTCCGTCTCACGTCGTCGACGACGACGACGAGATTACCACCGACTCGCATTCTTACATTGTCCACTCGCGATACTCTTGATTTTTTCTTGCTCCTCGCTATCAGCGATTACAGGCAGTTGCACAAAGCTTCCTGTCTGATAGAAATGCTTCGGAGCCTCCTGGAACATCGCCCTGGGCACCACGACCTCAATGCCTTGAATCCGTGACGAGCAGTGACAGACAAAGAATTTTTTTTTCGAGGAAGGGAAATATTGAATGTTATGAAACTCTTTTTATTCATCTTGACCCTTAAAACTCCAAATTTGATTCGTTACGAAACGAAAATTAGATCCAAAACTTCTAAATACAAATTAATAATGAATTTACAGTTTTTATGAATTTGATTGTTGAACCATTTCGTTAATAACGTCTTTGAATTTGACATGTTAACGTCATAGAGACGACTCAGTTTTTAAAAGATTTTTATCAAATCGCTAAGCACCGAAATTCTGATCGAGTAAAGATTTTGCCTCTACGCACTTTGTACAATTCAATTGTTTGTGAAATTCAATTGTCCAAATACAATCCTCGTAGATTCAACACAAAACGATATTCATTTCGAACAAATATTTGATGAATCGATACTTATAAAATTAATTTCAATTGACCAAAATGTTCTTAGAATACACCCAGAAAAAATTTATATTTAGATCTACTAGGATCGTTTATTCGAAATTTTTTAATTTGAATCAACAATATTTCTATTCGTTTCAGCTAGAAAACTGTATTTAAATCAAATAGATAATGCTATTTGGGTCCGTTTATTCGAGTACTCACGTTTAAGCTTCTTGCTCCGACCACCACGTGGTGCAGAGCGTCGAGACATTTCTCACATACGAATTGCGCTCTAGATGCGCATAAATTGCGGGAACCAAAGTTGTGTTACTATTCTGACTGACTATGTCCACTCGGAGAAAACGGATCTGTTTCGTCAAGTACCATTTAAAATGTTCTTTTAAAATATCCTCTATACTTTGTACAGAATATGAGAATTTAGATAACAGTCACAATGAGGCATTGTAATTTTTGCAACTCGCACTTTTCGTTTGAGGACGATGTAAATAGTTCTGTATAAACAAGAATTTATATTGTGCGCAAAATAATATTTCGATGTGCTTTCACGAAATATTTCCAATGCTCTTTAGAAACTATAACTGATGAGTAAACATGCCTTGAAAGTGAGATATCTAGAGACGCGGCAGCGTCTTGACGCCAAGTATTAAAAAGATAGTTTTTAAACGACAAAGGCAAGACGTGCAGTGTATCTTTACTCGAGATTGGGCGATTTCCCCTCATTTTTCAACTTTACATCGTCGCCATTGGAAGAACGTTCGACTTATCAAAAAAATGAAACTTCCGCGATATAATGTGGTCAATGCCCTTTCGATGGTAAAATTTTTTTTTTTTTTGAAAAACAGCATAGTAAAAATCCACCTTCAATAAGAGAATAAATACTAAATGCGTATCATTTTTCAGTTTATACATTGTATAGTGTTTCATAATATAGCAAAACTTATTGTCTGATATATGAATTTTTCATTTCCGTATTTTTTATATTGCTTGATGGCTAACCTGTTACTCTTATGAGATGTATTGGCAGCTCGATTCTCGTTTTCGCCGCTGCGTGGCGCAGACCGCCGAGACTTTTCTCGCATAAGGTATCACTCTGCGGCGAGCATAAATTCCGCAAGGCAAATGAGTTCAATTATTTGAACCGATTCTACCCAAGAATTTGGTAACGAATATTTATTTTTACCTAAAACATATATGAGTTAATGCTTTCTCTATACACAGAGGATAAATATATCATGTAAATATCGCACGGTCTATACCAAGCAAAATGAATTATTCGTTTCAATCGCATGTTGAATTATCTAATGCATGTCATTGTAGAATAGGTTACCAATGCAAATATTTAACAATATTATGAAGTTCAGGATTTTTACTGTCACAGTATACATTCTGATGCTACAATGATAAAATTTACTATGTCATAAAATATACATTCTGATGCCACAATGACAAAATTTACTCTGTCACTGTATACATTCTAACGTTATAATTATAAAATTTGCCTCGAGTATATCGAATTTTTAATATGCCCGTTGTGAGAAATGCATGTGTAGACCTTAAAAACCAGTATGCCAAATACCAAATAAGGCTATATGAACTACAACATTTTTACTATGCCGAGTAGAACTTTTTTTTTTATTCCGACGTTTGAATAAGTACTAAAATTCGGTGCTGTCCTCAAAATACTATGTTATTTTAGTATTAATCTATTTCTAGCACTATTTGTTTGAATTTCTGTCCTCGTTTTCTCCGTGAACGTGAATATTTGTACCTATTCACGGTCGCAGACCCATGAAAATATTATTAAATAATATCATAATTGAATATGGTATAATTAATATTATAAATAATAATATAAATATTATTTTTATTTCAACTTCATATTCGTTCAATTTTTAAGATAAAAATATAGTCGGAGAGCCAGCTGCATATTAGCTGTTATAATTACTTTTGTTTATTATTCCCTTTTAGACTTTACGGATCAGAAAAATAAAATTGTCAAAGAATTATATTTACGGAGTGAATTATTTTCATCTTTTCCATTCGGTTCTTTACTTACCTTTCTATGGTTTTTTGTTGTTTCATTTTTTCTTAATTTTATGCTTTTTATTATTTTTTTTTATTTTCCAGTATACTATTTTGCAGTCGGGAGTTCTTTTGTTTATTTTTTTTTAACAAGGATTTTTATTTTTACAGTTTTCTGCTGTATTTTTTACATTTTTTAATTTAATAGTCGTTTTTAAGCTATTTTCATTTCAGTTTTCTTAGTTTATTACTATTTTTGTGTCTTGCACCCTAATTTTAACGTTAGACCCAAGATATGAGAACTCTATAAAATGAAACAAAGTCTCGAAAAAATAGCAAAAAGAAATTTGTTTACTAAAAAAATTGTTCTTGGATTCGACCCCGTTGTAGGGGTCTAGGGTTAAGACTACAAATGAATAAAAACCTTGTACCTTGTACCTTGTTTATTGCAAAACATTTTTTCATCAATTTAGTACAGGACCAAAATTATTTAACATTTTTTTTCGTGAAGTGCTTCGTTCCCCCTAAAAATATTAGACGTTGAAATTCATGTCATTATTTCTATTCGAAGCCAGCGATAGCACTTTGTCTGTTTCGTGAAAATGAAGTGTTGAGCTTCATTTAAAAAAAAAAGCAACCGTAAGTTCCGTGAGGGAAGTACGGCTGCGTTCGAAATAGCGACCAAAAAGTCGGGTGACTTTGGGCTGGCTGCCAGCTTTTTCAGAACAGGCCACCGATGGCACCTCCATTTTTTCACGTTCAGAGAAGTTCGAGCTGCGATTAAAAAACAAAGAAAAATCGGCAGTTCGATGTGGCTAGTCAGATACGAAAATGAGTCACATTCATGGGTGGCTTCCGCTCTCCCTGCAAAGGTGGGGGATGGCACCGCGGGTTTTTCTCAAAGGGCTCGACCTCCCCCATCGATTGGCACTAGTTTTAACCGGCAGATCGATAAAGGAGTAATACTATGAAATATCAAACCGGAAGTAGTCGTTTTTTTCGACATTTCCGAACAGTTATAGAGTTTATTAGGCCCGGCACACCTTTGACCACTACATTGGCTGTCGATTCGTGCATATTTTGTTCGACAGATCGATCAGGGTACCTTTAGCGCAGCCGGCTCTTGGACTATATGTCCGATTTTAATACATACATTTAATTTTTCATTAATCACGAATATAAAAATAGTGTAATAAAAAAAAATAATCTCTTAAAGTTAAATAGACCTCCATTTGGTCGTGAGACAAGGAAACAAATTTATTTGATTTAACTGGATCCTGGTTGAATCGATTAGATGTTTTTTCTGGGTGTAGAAGGCAAGGAAAAAATTCTATTCGTTGTAACTGGTTTTTGGTTAAATCAACTAGATATTTTTCTGGTTGTAATAAATCGTGTAAAAGATGCTTAATCCGTGAGATTCTCGTATCAGCTAAGAACGTCATAAATGGTCGATAGATGGCAGAGCTCCTCGCGGTTGAAAGTTGCGCAATACGTCCGGAAATCGCGAGTGCATTACGCTCATGGATTGCTCGCGACATAGCGGAAAAAGAGAGCAGCTCAAATAGCTCGGAGATGTATGTATGTGCGTTGATTCACCTTAACGCGGTTCTTGTTTCCTCTCTCTTTTATTTATTTTTTTTTGTTCTCTCGACTCGCAACCTGTGTGAGGACGGCCTGCGAAACGAGCCTCTCAGTCTGTGCTCTTTTCAAGGTCAGGGCGAAGGTCTTTTTGCCGCTCCTCGCACTCGGTACTTGCGCGCGAGCCTGCTGATGACCCAACGTCCGTTTAGCTTCTCTCTCCTCCTTTACTTCTTCTTTTTCTTCTTGCTGACGCTTCTGACTACCACAAATCGTGTCACGATTTACCCACTCGACGGATTTTCATTCGTCGTCATTAGCACCTTGTACTCCATCATTTTACGACTTTGCTCTTTGCCAAGTAAATACGTCGTATTTGATTATTTTTTGTCTTTTTTTTTTTTTTTTTTTTTTTGGGCGTGTCCAGATTGGCTTTACCACGGTTCAGTCGTCTCTTTTTATCGTTGCGTAAAGCTTTGATTTCACAGCTAAAATTAACCGCATGCGGTTTATCTCTGAATGAACGATTCTCATTTTTTTTTTCTCTATTTTACGACGAAGATAACATGGAAATTTGAAACTTGACGAGCAATCAGACAGTCCGAAAATTCGTTCCTTTTTTTCGACTCGATCCTTCCCCAAAGTGAACTAATTATATTTATAGCTCTTTGTTTTATAATCGATTTATAAGCACGCCGGAGTCAGGTTAGGTAAAACTCTTACTTCCGCCTCATAAATCCTCAAACTTTCATCGCGAGGGGTTGAAGAAATTTGTCTTCTTTTTATATCCCTCGATGAGGTTCCTCCGTGTCTAATCGTTGTCCGTGCGAGCAAAACTCAAACTTTTTGCCGCCGCGCACCGTTATACTCTCTTTGTTTCGCTGCACCGATCGCGTGCTCGCTCGAGATATTTCCTAGTTTTCCTAAAATGTAACAATCATGTTATACGCTTGTGAGAACAAGCCGAGCCCGAAAGCCTAGTTGCCAGTTTTTCCAACTAATTCAAATCGCTAAAAAAAACCTTGTACAATCTTCCCTGAAAATCGCGATCAGATTCTTGATGCAATAATTTTACTAAATTCACTTCAAACTCTTCGACTATTCGAACCAAACATAAAGTTGACCAAATTTAGTCACTTTTTTGTTACAATTATCAAAAAGTATTCGATTTTCGGTGCCCTCAAACCTACTTCTTATGAATTGCCTCGTAAAATCGCAACTTTTTGAGACACTTCGTATATCTGCCTCGTTTTTTGGAAGACATTGCGTTCCTTGCTCGCGCACGAGTCAGCGTTTCCTTCGCGTTTTGTTAGACACGATATAGCCACCCAATTATGTGCTCACCCGACGATGGAACGTCTCCGTCAGCAAGGTCGCTCTTTTGGTATGTGGGATTAGAAAGTTCGTTACCATATAAGATTCTTCTTTGGGCGGGGATCCAGTCTTTTGCTCTTGAAACCATCAAATTTGAAACGCTACAAATATACTCCAAAACTCGCGAATAATTTGGGCCACTGATTAATCGTTCATCAACATATTGAACCTTTTGTTGATAAACCTTGGATTACTATTTACAAATCTCGTCACATCGAATCAAATTTGATTTTTCAATGTCTTGGTGTGTATCGAAAAAGTGAATGAGAATGAAATTTTGTTCATTTTTTTCTTCGCTATTACAAATTAACGAGTCAATCACCTTAAAATCCATTATGTATAAAAAGACTCTTAAACCAAAGCCTTAATCCGTCGTTATGAAGGGCTCTCCGGTTTATAAGTGAGCCTGAGAACAAGATAGGCGAGGCAAGGTCGAGAATACATAAATCGATCGATCGTGAAAGCTCGAGAGCGGCTTCTTCACTTTGGCAAATCCGAATTTATTTATATATATATATATATTATGTATAAGAATGTGAGAGACGTTATTTGACGTATTCTTTAAACGGGATAGATTGACGCGAAGAGTAGTCGCGATTTATCCTCGCGTCGAAAACGATTGACTGGCGTCTTGGGTAAAGCACTCGAAATAAATAGCATTTTTGTCGAAAGAAATTTCATTTAGAATTTAAATTGTACATTATTTTTCAATCGATCAAAAACTGTCACCGAAATTTTGAATAAATTTTGTACACTCTTTCGAAATGGATAAGAAAACTTCAATTCGACATAGTAAATTAAATTTCAATTGTTTAGAAGTGTTAATCCTGTGGAAAGTAAATTAACTCCGTTTTTCTATGCGGAGGAAAATAAATCGAAGTAATTGAAAAAAATACGACCCCTATCAATTACTAGGCTATTTAAACCAACCGCGATATCTGGTCTTGGGCTAACCAGCGATGGAGATAAATGAGGAGGATTTAAAGGGTTAATAGGATTTAGCAAAAAGGACTTTCCCACACTGTTGAGAGTTGGACTCTTCTCAATTTTCCACCCTCGCTTGTTTATCGATCGAATAAGTAAAAGAAGAGGGGATGGCGATGTGAGTGGTGGTGGTGGTCGCCATTTGCCGACGTCGCGACGTCGTTCGCACCGCGGTTCACTGCGCCCTCTTCGGCCTTCGAAGACGTACGACGTTGAGGAGGAACGTCTTTCCCGAGAGCTTCTTTTTTTCATTCGCCATTCTTGTTCTCATTCGTCACGTTTTTCATTCTTTTGATCTTACTTAATTTCACTTTCGTCGATTTATCGTTGGTTACAAAATATACGAATTGGATACACATCAATTAGATAGAGAGAAAAAGCCAGGGAAGGAAAAAAAGCGAAAAGTCATGTGGTGCTGCAAACGCGTCGATAATACTTCCAGCTGGCCAATCACTACGATACTTAGAGGTAAAGAAAAAATCGAAAAACAAATCGAAACATATTTCAGATAAGCACGAAATCTTTGAGCTTTCTGCTTCTCGCAATGAGAATAGGCTTTTTTTTATATTTTTGGCGTACGAAAAATTCGTTCAGCACCAAAGAACATTTAAATGCTACTTGAAGGAATGGTAACCTCAAAAACTAAGACGATTTTCGCTACCACGCAGCTTATTTGCTTATTTTCATTACTTTTCTCATCAACCTTTTCTTTTTTATTCGTTTTTTCTCCCTACATTTTTATCCGCATTGCAAAATGAGTGATTGTGCTCGTAAGATGCATAAGTTGACCCTATACTTTGGGTTAATACTTTCACATAATATACAGCGACTTGAGACGATCATTCTCGAAGCCCTGACGAGGTCATTCCGGATACAAACTCTTCTCGTTCTCATTTAATCGCATTTCTCGTGTTCGCCGCGTTACTTGTACGATTTAATGTCACTTATACACAGATATACACATACGTTACATGTGTCTCGTAATGCAATCGTCGAGACTGAATAAAGAGAATCATTGAGACACCCCGCGACATTGGAAAGAGAGCAAGAGCTTCGTACAGTTGTGAAATTATGATTGTCGCAACCACGTGTTTTACACGTTGATCGATTTTTTTCTCTCTCGTGTTTTCCTTCTTCAATCCTTCGCCTCGACGATACTCTACGTATTTATTCGTCAGAGCAGCGTGCGCCCTCTTCTCTTGTTCTTTTTTTCACTCACGATATGGAGCGTGTTCGAGTACGATCGCGTGGCGCGTGGCCTCGTTCAGTTTATTCATTTTGCTTTTCAACATATATACAAATATATGTCGATATTGATGCACTTATTTACGTGTATGTGCATCAGTGCACTTCTCCATCGCACTGTCCGAAACGCGCATTCGTTTCGCGCAACATATACACGGCATACAATGCAGCAAAGTCCGCTGCTCGGAGCACACGATAAATGAGCTTTTTTCGTCTCTAATGTGATATTAATTTTTTAATTAACATCCGATCGTCTCTTTCCTCGATTTGGGTTCGATGAAGAACGTTCGTAAGAAATTTGTCTCCTACTTTCAGTCTTTTAGCCCATTTTTCTAGGGTTTTGTACATTCCAACAGGAATCGTCACTTCCGATTATCACAGAATCGTAAAAAACATAACGCGAATCGTTATGATTGACGAACAACAATTATTTGAAAAATTACACAATCGAAACGGTTTTTTGAGTTTTTCATTGAAAGAAAGTTCAATTTCGATGTTTATCCAGTTTGGGTTGCACTGATCGCAGAATCCTGCTGATGCTCTAGGTCCGAGTCAACCTTGATGTCTTTTAATCAACGATTTATTTTTATTTTACGCCAAAATTTTCCTATTTATGGCACGACACCTTTCAAATATCATGCTGGCGTTTATCGCGGTAGGTAATCTGAGATATTCCTCGTGGTCAATTAAACCGGACGTTTGACGGTGGCGGCATATCAGCCGGTAATTGGATGAAGACGTAGTTACGATGTCCGAGAGTGACAAGTCTCTATCGCGCTCTTCTTTCGACTTGAAATGCGTACAGAGTGTAATGAAACTTCGTTAAAAACCGTCGGATAAATCTAAAACAAAATATAAAACAATTCGAAGACGAAAATTTACAAAAAATACAAAAATCAGGGAAATAATGATAGAATTTGCATTCTAGAGAATAAAGATTCGAGTTATTATGTACGCACGAATGACACGTGTGTTTTACCGACATAAACGCGAATGCGTTTTTCGAGACACGATTCTTCATCGGTCTTTCATATCTTAATTCTCTTAACTCGTGTATGCAAATACTTTCATTCCCACTCGTGACTATGATCAACTCTACGACTTGTGAATCTTCTCTTAAATGAAAGAAAAAAAAGAGGAAAAATCATTGAAAGAGAACGAGGTAAAAGAGTGCGTCATTTACAAGACATTTTGGGCCTTGTTCTCGTGCTCGTGACGTCACATCCGACGTCTCAAGAGACGCTCGCAATGAGAGACATCCTCGAAACGCGAGACACACTCGCTCTTTCGTCGCGTGGGTCAGTTATTTTCGTACTCGAGTTTTGCCCCTCTTCATTCCCTTCTCTCGTTCACCCTTCCCCCTCCCCTCCCCTCTTTCTTTCCCTCTCACTCAGTGCTCTCGTTTAAATTCCATACTTTTGTTTCTTTCTTCCACCCCTTCCCCTCCCGCACTCGCGGCTCTTTCCCTGTCTTTCGCGCCATTGACCGCACAATCGTTTAATCCTCACTCGTACTTTGATTCTTGCTATTTGAAAAATTTCCATACTGTACGATCGATTACCGGTATCGATTCAATTGCATATTTCATATCGATTTTTATATTTTACACAATGATGCTTTTTATGTATGAGAATTTTGATACAGAAATAATATTTTTTAATCATTTATCGAACTATTTTGTTTGTTCGAATAGCCGAAATATTATTTCCGCTTGTTTAAACTGTTAACAAAATAATGTTATACCGAATATATTATCGTTTGTTTGTTTAATTCTGGGTCAGAGAGGTAAATTCTTGGAGAAATATTCAGCAGCTTTGACAGCTGTATACTTATACCGTGACGTCATAAAACCGGCATATTCGCGTATATAAGAGTGCGGTAGGCCTCGCGCTGGCTTTTTCTTTTAATACTTGGCGTCGAGCCGCTACCGCGTCTCTTGATGTATCTCACGTAAAACTAATCGATACTACGTGCAGACAACAGTGTATCAAAATGCATTGAACAAAACAAAGTAAAAACAGAGATACAGATCGTTGTAAGATGTACATTAAAAAAAAAAAAAAAAATACAAACAGAAACAACGATATGATAAGTGTTAGGGTTAATAAAAAAAAAAGGAGCCACGAGAGAAATGTTCCATCGCGTGTCTCGCGTGAGGACGTTTAATTAAGCGGATGAAACGAGAGATCGGTCAGTCCGTTAGGCGCATCGAAGCTCGTTAATCAATCGAGCAATTTCTCACTTTCATTTATCGCGCTCTCACCGCAATAAAAATTATCGGCTCAACGTGCCGATGAAAATGCAAAAAAATCAAACAAAAAAATGCATATTTATGTATATACACACGTATACTTTCTCTCGTCAGAGAACTCACGTATTCACCCATTAACGATGCACCGACGATGCAGTCACGTTAAACAAAAAAGTATCTAAAAAAATTAAATGCTTCTAATATTCCATTCAAAAGTCACGTCACTTATTTAATCCTTCGGCTCATAAATATTGAATGATTTTTAAAAATATATTAACGATTACTATAAATATATAACACGAAATAGAAAAATCAATATATATTTATAATAAATGTAAGCGTGGATTGTCCGGGCGTGCCGCTATAACCCCGCAACCCATCCCCGCAGCCCCATGGGGGTTATATGGTATGATAGTCCTCCATCCTCCATCCATGAAGAAGGTTTCGGTTCTGAACTGCAGGGGTTGGGTTTGGAGATACAAGTGTCAAAATAGGGCATCGCACCAATGGACTTCTCATGGAAAGTCAGTGAAGCAGCTGGGAATTGAGTGCCGAAGTGACTGAGACTGGCCAGAATGTTCCCAAATGTTCTAGAATGTTCCCAAATGTTCTAGAATGTTCCCGAATGTTCTAGAAGGTTCCAGAATGTCTCCAGAATGTTCTAGAATGTTGTAAAATGTTCAAGAATGTTCCAGAATTTTATAGAATTTTCCAGAAGGTTTGAGAATGTTCTAGAATATTCCAGTATGTTATAGAATTTTCCAGAAGGTTCGACAATGTTCTGGAATGTTTCAGAATGTTCGAGAATGCTCTAGAATGTTCTAAAATGGTCCAGAATGTTCTAGAATTTTCCAGAATGTTCGAAATTGTTCTAGAATGTTCCAGGATGTTCGAAAATATTCTAGAATGTCCCAGAAGGTTCTGGATCTTCGAAGGGACTTTCGGTTCCGGAATGTTCGAGAATGTTCTAGAATGTTCCAGACGGTTCTGGACCATCGAAGTGACTTCCTGTTCTGGAACGTACGAGAATGTTCTAAAATGTTCTAGAAACCGGAAACGGAAGTCCAAAATCTTCTGGAACATTCTCGAATGTTCCATTATCCTGTTATGGTGCGGATACGTTCCAGCTCAGAAGGGTATACAGAGGTATGCAAAAGTTTCGAGCCACCCTACTTTTTATGCACATTGAACAGAAATATGGTGGTGAGAGAAAAACAAACGAGTAATGATAACACGTAATCACTTATATTTGGAAACAATAGGTTGTATACACATTGATATCGATCTTAAATTATTAATTGTTCAACAATTTTTTATGACTGGTTGTGCAAAAGTATTGGGCCGCGTACTTTTGGGTATGAAAAAAATAACAAAAAACTTGAAAAATAAGGAAGCATGTCTTGGTTTTCTCCACTCGACTCAATACTTTGTTGCCATGCCCTTAGCAGCGATGACTGCAGTGCACCGACGAGGCATAGATCCAATTAGTTGTTTGATTCGTTCTTGTGGCAATTTTTCCCATTCACTTCGCAAATGGTTCCACAATTTCGTTTTGTTGGAGTAATTTTTCGTTCCAACACGATGCTTGAGGTCTTGCCACAGGTGTTCAATAGGATTTAAATCCGGTGACTGCGATGGCCAGTCAAGAAGGCGGACTTTCCGGTTTTGAAGAAAATTTTTAACAAGACGCGAAGCGCGTTTCGAATCATTATCGTGTTGAAAAACCCAACCACGCGGCAAATTTTTCGTTGCAAATGGGAGCATATGATCTTGTAGTATTTCCCTGTACATTGCAGCGTCCGTATTGCCATGAATTTCCACCAGCGGACCAACGCCATCATCAGAAAATGCTCCCCAAACTTTAATGTTTCCGCCACCGTGTTTTACGGTAGGAATTTGGTACCTTACATTATATCTGGTACCTGCTGGACGTCTTACGTACTTCCGCGACCATCACTTCCGAATAATTGAAATTTCGATTCATCGGAGAAAAAAGTACTTTCCGCCAATCTGATACCGTCCAGCGCTGATATTTTTTCACAAAGTCTAATCTAGCCTTCTTATTTTTTTTGCTAATCAATGGTTTTTTTACACCAACACGTCCAATCAGCCCCGCAGCTTTGAGACGTCGAGATATCGTACTCGGACTAACATCAGCTAGATTTTCACTTCGCAATTCCCGGGAAACATCTGCAGCAATTTTCCGTGGATCTACAATGCATTTCCTTTTTATAATTTTGTCGACGCGATTCAAAGTTTTTCGCGGTCTACCGCTCCGATTTTTGTCACAAAGTGAGTTTGTTAATTTATATTTAGTAATAATACGATTAACGGTACTTTTGCCAATAGATAAAGTCTCCGCAACATCGCGAGAATTTTTTCCTTCTGACGAAAGTTTTAACACGATTTCACGAAGCTGAATATTCGTGTGTTTCGACATTGTGGCAGAAAGGAGACTGATTTTCCATTGCAGGACATGTTTTGAAACTAATGAGGAAAAAAATGTAAATAAATAGTGCGTACGAAGCCGCGGCGATATAGTGGCCCGATACTTTTGCACACCGATCAAAGTCATTCCACGTAGTACACGAAAAATACGCCATAATTAAAATACAATATATTACGACGTTGTTACCTTCATTCTAACTCTTTTGAATATTTTGAACAATGAACGAGTGGAGAAATAAAATATTTTATCAATTAACTGGAAAAAATAGGGTGGTCCGAAACTTTTGCACGCCACTGTATATAGGCGATGGCGAGATGCATGCGTCAGTATACTTTTGGAAATAAAAAGCAGAGTTTTCTTTCACTAAATTAAATACAACTGTATTGTGAATATGATGATTTAGTTTAGCTTTATAATTTCTGTATTTAAAGGTTCATTTTTTAAATTCACATTTGATAGGAGCTGGCTGGCTTTTTCCGAGCGAAGCGAGGGTAACTCCAGCTAGTAACAAATAAAATTCTCATCGATCAATTTACGTGAATTAATGATTCATTTTACAAGCATCCTTCCAATGTATTTGTTATAAAAACGATAGTAAAATTAATTGGACTAATCGATATATTTAACACTCATTTACATATTTTTATGTCCTCGTCTGGTAAACAGTAAAATTTCCCGTAATTGGCTCAGAAGTGATTACATCATGAGAAACTTAATTGAAAATTATTAAACAACATTTTATCGGTGGGAAATGATAATTTATTGCGATTTTATTTGTTGAAAAATAACGATTTCTCATTTATGCACTCTCGCCTTTCGCAAGTTTTGCCAGAGTTTCTATTCGTATGCAGCATGTATATATTTATGGATACATTGATTCCGGGTCGAAGGACGCCCGCGCCCACCGGTGTGTGCACACACAGGCGTTGCAATAATCTAATCGCTCGTAGATTATTGTGAATGATCTCTCTTCCCTATCTCTTTTCTTTTTGCCAGTGGCTTAATTGCCTCCTGGCTTGAGAATGAGGGGGAGATTGGTCGGCGTCCCAAGACCACGGGAGAATTAGACTTTCCCCCGTCTCCAATATATTTTACGATTATGCAGGCGAATCGACGAGACAAGAATGCGGCAACTGTAAATGCAGCAAAGTGCATTTTTTCCTCCTTTTTCGTATTTTGTTGTTTTTTCTTCTTCTTTTTATTCCTCTTTCTTTCTATTCTATACACACAGACACTCCGCGATAAAACGGCACGGGATTGATTAATCGATTGATCCCACTAAAATGCTCTTACGAGAAAAGTTCGACGACTTTCCAATTTCTTTTTCTCTCTTTCTCTTCCTTCTCCCTGTTGCGGCGATCTTGTCGTTACGTATACACGGACTTGAACGAGCGATTCGAAATTCTTTCTTTTCTACTCGTTGCGCAATGCAAAAAAAAAGGCAAAAATGAATTTTAAAAAAGTAAGAGTGTTTTGAACTCCTTCGTTTTCTTCTTTTCTTCCATTTTGTATTTTTTAAATTGTCCAAAAATTGCGGGAAACTTATTTTTTTCTCTTTAATCTTCCATTCGAAATTCTCTAGAATTTTCACAAAAATTACGATCATGGATAAATGAATCGTCACAGCTTTTTCACCAGCTAGAATCTCAAATTAATGAGACAATACGGAATACGTGGGAGCCTGAAATTTGATATGCCACTACGACAGGTTAATACTTGGGATTAACAGACGCGTGTGCAGACTTATATATTTATATGTATATACATATGTATAGCGTAATTCCTTGCGGCATAATTAGAAGTTAGATGTCCTTGATTAGTAAGCTCTAATTGCACGCGACAGCCTTAAATCGTGCGAAGAACAGATAACATATTAACACGGTTATATATTTTACCAGACTCTAGTCTACATTTCATTTATTATATTTTGCCAAACGGCCTCTCCAGCGGGTGAGCAAAAAAAAATTGGTAATTTTTACTCAACTACGAAATATCACGTCAAAAAATTTTATAAACACGAAAAAATAGGAATAAAAATTAAATGTATTAGAAAAATTAATAAAATGCGATTTTCAAATGAATTTTCGGAGCTCTTTGAAAACTGATGCTGCAATTAAAGAAAAAAACTTTTTTCTAATGCTTTTTTCGAATGAGTTTCCAGATTTTTATAAATGCCAACATTAAATTATAGATTTAGGCTCAAGCAGAAAACGTCAGTTACGCCAATCTCGGAAAGAATTTCTACAGGTAGCGAAAGAGGGGCGGGGGTCTAAATTTATCCTGACAAAAAATCGATCACTCTGATTAGCAGCTCCTTTTCGCTTTCAGGCTGTCAGTTCGCGGCCCAATTTTCGATCTAGTTGGTTATGTTGAAAAATTTAGGTCTCGTTGCGGCATTAAATGATTAATTGCAGGTTATTCGAATAGTGAAAAATAACGATCGATATTTAGTCTCTCTGAAAATTTAATAATGGACCTCATTTTTTATTTAGAAAAAAAAGGAGAAAGAAAAAAACATTTTGCTTCGCTCTTATTTTCACATATGTGTGTACAAATTCGATGAATTTCGAATTGATCAATATGGAAAATAATCGTTGTAAAAGTCACGACTAATCCTACCATCAGTCGGTTTCTCTTCTCTGCAGAGAATGAGAGAGTCTTCGTGAAGTACAATCTTGGTAAAATTCCACAAGAGAATCGTCGAACAGGCAGCGGCGCTCCTCGTTCGTACTGCAAAACCTCTCGAGTTCCCAGCGAAGAGAGCTTCGTCTTTGAAAGTCACTTTACAGCAGAAGGCAAGGCAGAACTCTGCGAGAAGAGTATTCGTTCGAACGCGCAGTTGCCTCTCATTCATGTGTGAGAAAAAGGCTTTTTTTACGGTCACGTAGTACTATTCCCAATCGAGTTCCTATCGATTTTAGTCCATTTCGATATTTGTAGGTACAGTTTTTTGTCTCTGGTCATCCGCAAGAGTTATAACAAATTCTCATTGCCAATCAAAATTTTTTTTTATTTTTAATAAATCAATAAAATCCACTTAAAAGATTGATTGGTTTTAAAATGGATTTGAATTAAAAATATTACGATCTTTGATATCGATGAAATGTTGAATTTAATGAAATATTTCTCAAACCAAATATTGATATAATTTGAATTTGGGGCATTCCACGCCAAATCGGCCACTTTTGAAATTAGCATTTTTTATTGTTTTGATTTCTTTTATCTAATACAGCTCATTGAAAGGAACTCTTCTGATTTTTTTCAAATTTTTATCTCAACACGTTCATCGGAAACGAATTTTTGAAAAATTTTCCGATTTTTTTCTTCAAATATCAATAACTCTCTCAAAAATGCAATAAACCGAATGGATGAGGGGTCCAAATTTTAATTTTAAAACGTACTTTCGTATATGAGAATATATAGGAATTCATCAAAATATTACATACAACAATTTTTCAAATTCTAAGCGAGAAATGTTATTTTCCACAGTGTTAGCCCCCTTCGATTTTGCTCTTGAATTTTTATCAAAAACTATCATTTTTTTTATGATTTTTAAGCCTAGTTTGATGATTGGTAAATCGTTCGTTGTATTTGTTATAATTAAATTGTGATTTTTTTTACTATTAATCATGCACAAATCCCTGAAAAATCATAGATACCGAATGGATAAGGAGGCCAGATTTTTCGTTTTGACAGGTACTTTCGTTTAAAAATATGTCAACAATTATTTAAAGATTACATGAATCAATTTTTTAATTATAAGCAAGAAATGTTTTTTTCCCGCAGTGTTAGTTCCGTTTGATTTTGCTGTTAAATTTTTATAGGAAACTATTATTCATTTAATGCATTTTAAGACTAGTGTGATCGTCAGGAAATATTAGTCTAATCAACAACAAAAATATTTAATCAAATTAACAATCCCTAAATTTTGCTAAATATACTTGGGCTAAATATAAAATATACTTGGGTGCTGTTACTACGGTAACAGCACCCAAGTATATTTTCAAGTACATTTTTAAAGGACCAGATGCTGCTGCTATACAAATAACGAATACGGAAAGCGGAGAAATAGAGGAAAATGTAGTTAATCACGATGAAATTAAAGATCATATAGAAGCCCGCTATGTTGGTCCAAATGAAGCAGTTTGGCGAATCTGTGATAAAAAAATGCAGGCGAAAAGTCATCCCGTGATACGACTGCCAGTGCATTTGCCTAACGAGCAAACTGTTACGATTCCATCAGATATGAATAATGATGATATAAGGAATGCTATGAGCCGAACAAGTATGTTGAACGATTATTTTGAGTTAAATATTCGTGATGAAACTGCGAGGGGATTTCTGTACACAGACATACCAGGGCATTATGTTTTCAAAAAACAAAATGCAAATGGAGGAAATATTTCTAGATGGGAAAAACGACTAACTATTTAAAAGTATATTTTTTGTTTTGTTTAAATCACGTCATAAACGACTCGGTTATGAAGGAAAATAGTTCATAAATTTGATCGAATATTTGAAAATTGCATAGTAGTGTAAGGCAAGCATGGATATTTAAGGGATCATTCTTAAAATATATATTTGATAAAAAAAATCGAAAATAGAAAGTACAAAAAATAAGAAAATGAAATTTCTAATTTTGATGAAATGTATGCAAGGCAAGATATTTATCATCTATTCCAGTAGATATACGCTGCAGCGGAGGAAGAAAGGAGACCGCGCGCGAAGCGCGCGTTGCTTCCCTAGTTTGAAAAATAGAACTAACTATTTTCTCACGTTTATACTTGGCTTAAAATTCATTAAATCAATCATGCTTCCGTACAAACATTAAAGAAACAAATTAATTAGTACACGCGCTATGAAAAAGGTTATTTTATCTTAAAATTGGAAAAACTAGATGATGTAAACTTCGAATAATTTTTCACATATTTTGAAACAAAAGTACATTTCAGAACAATAATTTTGACCCCCTAGACGATTCGCTTTGTTCCATTTTTCAGGGAATTATGGATAATTGATTATAAAAAAAAATCTGTATTTTAATTACAAAAATATACACCGGACGATTTCTTGACGATCACACTAGAGGCTCAAAATTCCTCAAAAAATGATAGTTTCTTATAAAAAATTAACAGCAAAATCGAAGGGGGTTAACTATGTGGGAAAAAACATTTCATGCTTAGAATTGAAAAAAATTGATTCATGTAATGTTTTGATTATTGTCTGCATATTTTTAAACGAAAGTACGTTTTAAAACTAAAATTTTGACCCCTCATTCATTCGGTTTACTGCATTTTTGCGAGAATTATTGAAATTTGAAGAAAAAAATCGGAAAATTTTTCAAAAATTCGTTTCCGATGAACGTGTTGAAATAAAAATTTGAAAAAAATCAGACGAGTTCCTTTCAATTAGCTCTGTTAGAGAAAAAAAAATCAAAACAATAAAAAATACGAATTTCAAAAGTAACCGATTCGGTGTGGAATGCCCCATTTCCATTTTGATTAAATTTAAGATTTCTTAATTGCGAACTCGACACTTAGCCTTTTTGTTCTCGTCCCTTTTCTTCTCATTCATTGTTAATCGGCCAAAAGATTCTAGCTATCTTTTCTCTTAAAAATAAAGTTGCCGACAGCCTCATTAATGTTTTATCTTAACGTATGTATAGTTATACGAGGGATCAGAACGTTAAACTAGGCAACTGTGGCCCTTTAAACGTTGAACCCTTTAAAGCCTCTCTCTCTCTCTCTCTCTCTCTCTCTCTCGCTTTCCTGGCTCTTCGCCAAGAGTTGTGAACTTGAGTATTTATCATTTTCTCTTGTACTGTTGAGAACTCTGGTTTACACCCACGAATTTACAAGGGAACAAGCAGTCGAGAGGTTAAGGTATTACTATCACAAAACGACTTCATTTAGGGTCCTTGCAAAATTTTGCATAAACGTTCTTGGCACCAAAACTAACGGTTTTCTCCTATGAAGGAAAATTTTCTGACGTTTAGAATTTGAGATATTTAATTTGCAATTTTTTATTTTCTCCATCTAAACGCGTGTAAATTAAAGTCGCATTTCATTAAAAAGTTGCAAAAATCGAGTTGCAAAAAAAAATGTATTTAAGATTTTTCTTGCAGATAGCCAGAAAGGCCATGAGCCGAAATTTTTAAGGAAAAATCCTAAACACATTTTTTTGCAACTCATAAACGATACGCGACTTAAATTTACACGCGTTTAGATGGGAAAAGTTAAAAATTGGAAATTGAATATCTCAAATTCTTGACGTCAGCAAATTTTTCTTCATAGGAGAAAATTGTTAGTTTTGGTGTCAAGAATATTCATACAAAATTATTAAAGAATCCTAAATAAAGTAACTTTGTGATAGTAATACGTTAAGGGACACGAAAGGCAATACTGAGAATTATCGAACGTTTCGTTGTTCCGAGTGACAATTAGAATCGCTGATACCATTTAAACACACAAACCGATCAATATTCTTGCAATGCTGTTTATTACAAAAACATTGCAGTTCACTTGATTAACGATATCGTTTTTCAAATAATAAAACACTTATGGTCCGAAAATTTTTCTTTTAACAATTAGCTAAATCACTATAGAATAATTATTATTAAAATTATATTCATAAAATGTTCTCGCATCCGTAATGAGAGGAGGGAAAACCCTTTCATTTCTAGCAACTTTCTCATTCGATCACAGAAGAAATCCTGTAATTACAGATATTTCATTACGAACACGTAATTAATTGATTAATTAACCTCCGAGTTTTTCGTCTGACCTAAGATCGAAAGTGTGCTATCCTTTTTTTGTGAGTTGCTTTTTTTTTTTCGAACCAATGCACAACATTGAAGATTGATCCGGTTAATTGTGATTAATCGATTATACATGCGTATAAAACAGTAGGAACAGATATGAAAAAATGAGACATGGATAATAGTTATAGTGTTAATAGTGTCATGTGTAGCATTCACGAGCTCTCTTGATGCTGGAGCTGCCAACGTCCCGTTAATTATCCCTGTCTCGGGGAATTAGAAGTAATTAAGGTCAGAGCGTCGTATGATGCTACTGACTCGTCAATATATATACATATATATACACACACACACACCAACAACGTATTCTATACCTCCGATACCTCTTTGTACTACCGGGCTTCTCGTTTGCGAGCTACTTGCTCCCTTCTCCGCTCTTTCTTTCTCTCTCTTTTTCTAGTCTTTCTTTCTTTCTGTTCCCAGATCCAATATCTCTAAATCACTCCCCCTTCCGATCTTGATGCTGGGATCCTTTTGTGCCTGCTCGCTAACTGTGTAACTTTATATTATTTGTTCATCTATCTCGTATTGTTCGCACCTTTATCTTTCCTCAAATAATCCATATCTGTTTTACATTATATTATTATTATTATTATTATTATTATTATTATTATTATTATTATTATTATTATTATTATTATTATTATTATTATTATTATTATTATTATTCGTAGAAACCCGAGAATAATATCTTCATATACATTTCATTAATACGAATGAACAATTTGACAGAAACTCACTCTTGCGTGTGTGTGTGATAAATAAAGTCAACATATTCGTGTACTGAGAAAAGGAGCTTTTGGAAAACGTAAAAATTTGAATAATTATAAAATTGAGTCGAAAACATGGAATAAAATGAATAAATATTTCGAAAATTGTAATTTTTTGGAAATTTCCAGGAATTTATTGATGTAAAAAAAAAGAAAAATACTTAGCGATACTTTTGAAGATTATTTAATCCCTCCAAATAGTTGTTCCGTTAAAAAATCCCCTTCTGAACACAAACTCTGACAAAAAGTTATAAAAGAGATTTCCTCCCAAAAAAACCAACCTAGCAAAAATTCTTTAATTCACATGAAATCTCTGAAAAAATTATAAGAGCACCGCACAAAATTTTTTTCAATAAATTCACAAAAAGTTTTAAGAGAGCCTCACAAAAATTTACCAATCAAATCTCACAAAATCTGATCTCACAAAAGATGATAAATGCAAATCCGACGAAAAATTAAGTCTAAACGCTAAAAAAATAAATAAAAACTATAAAAGCATTAATAGTAAAATACATTAAAGCCCATTGACCTCTAATAAAAAATCTTACAATTAATTAAAAATACAGATGTGCTGCGGTACAGTTGTCCTACACAAAAAGAACAAGAATAAAAAATAAGAATGAAAAAAAAAAGATTGGATACAAAAAAAATTTTCAAAAGAAAAAATTAGATTGAAAAAAAATGTCGGCCGAAGTACTTGGCGAGTTTGTAACCATGAGTGAATTGAGCAGATTGAATTAAATTAAGGGGGGAACCCCTCAGGGGGGAAGGGCACGTTGTATGAATTAATCAAAAAAACTCGCCAAGTACTTCGGCCGAATTTTTTATTTTTTTCTCTCAATCTAATCTTTACTAAACGAAACCTAATTCACAGATTTGGGCCAGCTGTCACGTCCACGATCTTTATAACCTCACGACTATTACTCTAACAAAAAGTCAAAACTCATATAAAAATATTGATCAGCTGTCACATCCACGACAGATCTCTAGTATCACCAGAACTTTATACCAATATTACTAGTATCACTAGACGGTGACTGCAAAAAAAAAAACAGTTGAGCATCAAAAATGTGTGCGAAAAAATGCTGAATTAAAAAAATGAATTAAAAAATGTTGAACAGCGATTAAAAAAACGAATATTATCAATACGCTTTGAGCTACGAGGTTCCAATTAGTCGCGATCAAAAGGAAAAAAAATGAAAAAATGCACGAACCTAAATAATCTTCCAAAATGCTGTCATATAATAAATATTAAAGAAACAATTCTCGAAAACAGGTAGAATCGCGATTCTTCCTGTAAAAGTGTAAAAGTGTAAAAGTGTAAAAAGAGTAAAGACTCGCTTGTAAATGTACTTGTTTCGAGTCGCTACCGCGACTCTTAAGGCTAGGAGTAATACCGACTGAGCCGCCATAAGTGCGAGAGAGATAGCTGCAAATTTCGAAAGTGAAATTCTTCGACACGGTTTGACCGATTACAAAAAGGCCCTGCCAGCCCATTTTTGCCATCGTCCTGCGTGGGCTGACAGAGCTTTTTTGTAATCGGTCAAACCGTATCGAAGAATTTCAATTTCGAAAATTCGAGGTGAGGTTAGGTGACTGATCCATCCCCTCAATAACCAAATAAGTTGGAGAAAAAATACGATATCAAGAGACGCGATAGCGGCTCGACGCCAAGTCTTAAAAGAAAGCTTGCTCGAGCCCTGCCGCACTCTTATATACTCGAATATGACGGTTTTCGGTTTTTTTTTTTTATTTTTCAAACCGTTTTCACGGAGGAACAGGTTGGGTAAAAATTCTGAGTGTATATGTCAATTTTTTTTTTTCCATTTTTCTCTTTTTTTTTGCATACAGCAAATAGTCGAGTTTTGAATTCGTAATAATGAGTATTTCCTTTCGCGTGTCTTCGCACCAACAACGAGTGTTCCCGATAAAATATAACACGTATTCGTGAAAGCTGGAAATACTATATAATCTCGCGTCATATCAATTACGAAAAATACTTTGTAAAATCGTTTATTACAAACACTGTAAAAGGCACGACGAGCACGCGCAGACGTAAATTTCTTGATAGGTTTATATTGTGGTTTCCTAGTAAAATAGCTCTTTTGAACTGAATAAACTCGAGTCTTTTTGTTTGCTTCTCGTTGCACTCGAATCAGCCAAGAATCTTGCGAAAAGTATTAAAAAAAAAAAAAAAAGGAAAAGGAAAAGAAAAGAAAAACGGAGAAACAAAAACCCATAAAAGAAACGATACGACAAGAAATCGTCTCTGGAACGCTCGCGCTCGCCCGCATTTGTCAAGACTCTTGTTTAAGATTCGTTAACTAGGCCAGAAACCGCACTGCAGGAATGAACAAGATTTATCTGTATATGCACAGGCGCATTGAGACTAATCTTCAGTTTCTTCCACTTGAAAAGAGCACGAAAAATCAGTGAAATTTATCGAAATTTTTCTCAATTATTCGTAATTATTCGTAACGGTATCCATACAATTTTTCGGTTTCTGATTTTGATCGATAAATGTTTGAATTTTAATTGATTTTTCGAACAGATAAATGGTCAAAATTTTTTTACGATGAAAGTAAAATAAAAGGTAAATTGAAATAAGAAGAAATTGAGAACAATTTGTAATAATTTTATATTAATATGAAAAATTAAACGGTAAAAAAAATTACGAAAAATACTAAGATTGAAAAATCTTTTGAGATTAAGTTCAATGATCTTAAATATTTAAAACAAATTCGTAACTCCAAAATAACTCGAGATAATATTTCAGAAGAAAAATTCAAAGGCTGACATTGAACGCTGTACACAAGAGAAAATTAGTCCGAAAAATCTGAATGCCCTTAAGTCACATTTTGACATAGAACGTCATAGATATATGTTACGATATTGATCTATTGGGGAAAAAAAGAAAAGAAAATAAACGTCGAATGAGAATCTTTGGGAGATGGAGAAAATGGCGTTTTGTTGGGCTCGTATACAAGTGTGCGTTGTGGGCAATCGTCGAAGCGTGGAACAAATTGACCCACATCATTATTCTCCGATTGCCTCTCTTTCTCCATCTCGCCTTTTTATTTTCCCTTTTTTTTTCTTCGAGGCATTCGAAATAATCGATCATCGATAACCAACTCAAGTCTCTCCTCCGCTCGTGAGACTCTCGCGTTCCCGCAGCGAATAATTCGCTTTTCATCACTTCTAAAATCGTCCAACGTCAACGCGAAGAGAATACAAGAGATTTTTACGTTCGTGAATTAATGCTTCGTCGATGAGATTAATGATTGCTCAAATGATTGCGAATTTATCTCCCACAATTCATTATTTCCACATTCATTCTGTATTTTTTTTTCTCGTTACGACAATTCGCGATGAATAATTTTCCATAGAACAAAAGGTCTCTAGATGGATTTTAAATAAAAACAGTAAAACGTGTTATTATCGAGTGATTTGAGGAAATCGATTGCAACAATTTTTTCAGACGTTTAAATTACCGATCTTTTTATTTGTTATTTCGAACCTTCAATTCTCATGAATATATCTAAACTTAAATTGATTGAAACTAATTAATAAACTAAATTAATTAATTATTTAACAAACTTTTTATTATCGCGATAAAATATTTATTCTCTACAGTGGATTTAATCAAATTTTTTATTATCGCACTCAACTTTAAATCTCCAGGGTGAATTAAATTCTTTTTAAGTCCGAGTGAATTGCTTAGGTCATGGCTGGTGCGTGACTCGACCCTTAATGCAATGCACCCTTAGCCTCGTATTTTTAATGCATCACGAATAGCAAGGATGAAATCGACAAAGGATCTCAAATCATACTTCGCTACATTCTTTATTTACGAAGAATTAAATTTTGTCGTCAAAAAGTGTTTATTGAATTAAATCAAATGAGAAGGACATTCGACGATCAGCATTAAGATTATATTTATTCTTAAAATACAAACCACTTCAGCATAAACGCTAGGATTTTAGTGAAATGAGGCTGTCGTACTGTTGATTAGTCAACGTCTTTATGGGTAAAAAGGGCTGAAACAGAGACCTACAGCTGGAGGGTGAGTTTCGAGGGTAGGTCAGGACCTTCGTGTGCTTCCTTTTCACGTCACCTGTCGTTTGCCCTCTCTCCTTCTTTCGTCGACCTGTAGTTCAATGACCTTAGCAATTTCACATGAATACGAGTAATTCAAACAGATTTTCCAATCATGTACAAAAAATGGAAAAAGAAAAAAAAAATAATAATGAGTATTTATTATAAATTCAGTAATTTCATAACTGATGAAATTAAATTTTTAAAAATCAAAATAATCAAAATTGAATTACGAATTAAATGAATACTAAAATTGAATAGTCAATCAAATAATTAAATGATTCGTTAGTAATATACGATCGGAAGAAATACTTCGTGGGTTATCTTGGTCCTCGAATCACTTTCTATTGACCCTAATCACCATTGATCGAATCTTTATTTTTTCACTTCTAATCGTCGTGCTTAATTGTTGCCGCTCGCCGACGTAGATTAATCTAAACTATCGATTCAAATATATATATTGCCGATACTTTTATGATATATTGGAAAGTATCGTTCGGCCTGTCGATTCAACAGGAAGCCGACGATCTAGAGGGTATTAGTAAAAGATAAGAGAGGAATTAAGGGCGTAGCATAATATTATAGTCTCTATAGATATGCTGATGTGTTTGCAAACACAAATACATGTTTTCGTACGCCGCGTAGGCTGCAATTTCTCTGCTGTTATATCTCAGGGAAAAAAGGAGTCTGATATAATCGAACAGGGAGTCGAACAACGAGATTTCATGTTCAACGTCTGGATACGTTACGCA
Source organism: Rhimphoctona megacephalus (assembly GCA_963989365.1). Lineage (NCBI taxonomy): Eukaryota > Metazoa > Arthropoda > Insecta > Hymenoptera > Ichneumonidae > Rhimphoctona > Rhimphoctona megacephalus. The sequence goes on from OZ022421.1 coordinate 23,491,061, forward strand.
CGAATACATCCCACTTGATTTATAAACAAATAGAACAATTCGTTTCCACTCTTCGTTCTTATTTTCATCTTTGAATAATTCTAGCTTTTTAGCTTCTTTTTTTATTGACTATATTCACGAATGTCAGTTTTCGAAATTCTACTTCCAAGCAGAAAAATTCTGGAGACTTCATCCTTAATTATTTTGTAAATAAAAAATTGTATCAATATTGAGAAGAGTTTAGAGAACACAAGTAGCTTGTTTTTAATTCCGCACTTTTTAATTAAATGTAACTATTTTTTTTTTTTTTTTTTTCTTTTAATTCGACGAATTTTTAATCTAACGAAATCCAAAAAATGCAGCCCTCAGATTCTGAGTCGAAAATTCGCATAAAATGTCGCAGAATGAGGCTTCTTTTTTTCAAATAAATTAATAAAATGGTATCGAATTGAAGATAAAATGGAATTTCGAATAGCGAAGTGTTGTGCGGATGAAAAAAAAAAAAAAAAAACGCGACATCCTGGGGATGTGAATAATCAGGGTGGGATAAATATCGATGAATTCTCAGGAATATACGAACCGATGACGCAGGATACAAGCGTTGTATTGAAAGAAAGAGAGCGTCGGGGCGTCGGGGCGTCGTCGTCGTCGTCGTCGTCGTCGTCGTTGTTGTAGTTATCGACCCTCAAGCTCTTCGGCGCCGGTGCTACCGTCGCCTCCGCGCGTCACCCTGGCAACCTCGCCCATTTTCTTCTCTCTCGGTCTTTCTCTACCGCGGTTTTGAAAGCTCAACGGAAGGAAAGCGTGTGCTAGGACACACACACACAGAGAGAGAGAAAGGGAGAGAGAGGAGGGGGGGGGGAGAGAGAGAGAGAGAGAGAGAGAGAGAGAGAGAGAGAGAGAGAGAGAGAGAGAGAGAGAGAGAGAGAGAGAGAGAGAGAGAGAGAGAGAGAGAGAGAGAGAGAGAGAGAGAGAGAGAGAGAGAGAGAGAGAGAGTAGAGATACTAGACTTGGAGGAGTCAGTAGCCAGAGGCGATGAATCCTCGAGCACATTGTAAAGTAGCACATTTGAGCGATCCCATATATATTATAATGAGTTTAAGAAAAAGAAGAAAAAAAAAAAGTTTCACCTATGCATAAAAATCAGTACCAAAGTAACGAGATTTCCAATATTTTTCAAGAGACCCTTTAATTATAATGACGCGACTATTTTAATCGTGTCTCGAATAATTCGCTTCGATCCTATCGAAAAATCAATTAAAAATAATAATTCATCACCATCAATGAAATATCCTGCTTTCAATCCTCAATAACCAACGAAAATTCGTACAAAGTAAAAATATTTTTTAACCATTCTCCAAATTGCAATAACACGCGTTCCTCCTCGTATATCTGCATATAATGCATTAAGGTAAAATAGCTGATGCAGACTAAGTCAAATGTGCTAAATTTTGTAAATAAATGTATGCATAGTTTAATACATTAATTAACGGGAGAAACCAGTTTAGGAGGCAGAAATTTTGGTGGTTTTCGTGAATTTTTTTAACAGGGAAGGAATAATCAGAATTTGTTTAAACTTGGAGGATATTTTAGTCATGTTTTGAAGTACACTTTGTCATTTTTTCAAGTCATTTCCGCCGGAAATAGTGGAGTTAGAAGCTGCTGTCCATGGACTATCGCCATCCGAGTTTTTTGCTGGTGGGCATTCCTGAAGTCACAATTTTTATCACTAATCATTACAATTTTTTTTTGTCCTTAACAACATATTTCCTAAGAATATGAGCCTAATTGTGATCAAAGAAGTTGAAAATTGCATGTTTTTGAGGTATTTGAACACAATGTCATGTTTTTATACCATGCTTTTTCACCTTTTTTGCATTAAAAAAAATATTTTTAATGATAATATCATCCCAGAGTTAGATTCATATAGATTGTAATTGAATAAAGAATATTCACACAAATTTTCAGAAGGATCGGTCACTAACTTTTTGAGCTAGAATGTCCACCAGTTAAAAAAAAGTCGTCCACGGGCAGCAGCTTCTAACTCCACTATTTCCGGCGGAAATGACTTGATAAAATTACAAAGTGTACTTCAAAACATGAATAAAATATCCTCCAAGTTTAAACAAATTCTGATTATTCCTTCCCTGTTAAAAAAATTCACGAAAAACACCAAAATTTCGGCCTCCTAAACTGGTTTCTCCCGTTAACGGGACAGACCTAGTTGGAACGTCAAAAAAAAGGCCTTTTTTCCGATTTTTTTTTGGTCAAACGATAAAATAATTCACAACAAAAGTTCTTCCGTTTAAAAGATACATATGTAATGTATATGTTGCAATTTTTTCAACGCAATACATATCGAAATAAGCTGGTGACCGTCAATTGCCGAGGACGCTGCAAAAAAAAACACGGTTTGCGGTGATCAAGCTCACGCTGCAACGGCTCATCTGAAACAAAAAAAACGGAGGGGATTTTTAGTTAATGATATAATGCTCCAGTTGAACGAAGGGTTTTGAAAAATTTCCATTTTTCACAAAATGGCGGCCGTTAAAAGTCAAAAGTGTTTTTTTGACCAAAATATCAGTTCCATTTTTTGCTATTAAAAATAAAAATAATTATCCAAAAAAAAAATCCTTCGTTCATATGGAGGACTACCATGTATAGAAGAAGTAATATAAATTTCAACCCGATCGGTAAAGCCGTTCTCGAGCTACAATGATCACCGACTTCAAAAACATGGTTTCGAGAAAAACGCACTTCAAGTCCGCTACCTGCTTACCTATGGCTCAGACACGACGTGCTACAAAGTCTTGTATTTCGGCGAATAATGGTCCGATTTACATTTACCTGGGCGGAAAATGTTCGTAAGAGATTCTACTTTTTGAAAATGAAATTAAAAAAAAATCGATTTTTCGAAAATTCTAACTAGGTCTGTCCCGTTAAATGAATTGACGGTTGATTTGTATTACAGCATGTCGTATTAACCTAAAAAAATATTAATAACAACAGATTTGCAAAACCTTCAACTGACAAATGCAAAATTTAACGATGTCATATTTTCATCGAGATTTTTCAAAGAACAATCCGTATTTTTCAACCGATTTTAATGCACCATGTATTATTTTGTTCCCCAAGAGATCCTCTACAAATTCATCGTGCCGATTTTTTTTTAAGTTTCATCGTTTTACTGTTGCACCCAATTGTTTAATTGGCTAAAAAAATGTTAATAAACCAATTGCTGTAATTTTCATATTAACAAGTTTAGAAAAAAACCTACACGCTTAATTCGTAGAGAATCTCTTGAGGAACAAAATAAGACGCGGTGCGTTGAAATCGGTTGAAAAATACGGATTATTCTTGAAAAAATATCAATGAGAATATGACATCATGGAATTTTGCAGTTATCAATTGATGATTTCGCAAATCCATTGTTATTAAATTTTTTGTTTAGGTTAATAAAACATGCCGTAATGCTCATCAACCTTCAATAAATTTAATTGGTGCATTGAACTTTGCATTAATGTATTTTAAAAATTTAGCACTCATTTGACTAGTCTGAAGCAGCCATATTACCTTAAGCCGTGAGATTAACTTCGATTAGCCTGTCTGTAGCCTGCCTGTATCCTTTCGAAAGGACGATATACAACGTGCAAGAATCTAAAGATCGTTTGCTTTTTCTCTCTTTACCGATCAGTGATGCGTTAGCACGGTGACACACACAAACATATATATACAAATGCATATGCATTTAGTCTTCATCGATACATGTATAGAGATGAAGAGAGATTCAACCGAACGAAACGAAACGAGAATCGGCGTGGCCTATTACGTCGTTACGGGTTCGCGGAGACGCGAGTGCAGGTGCAGCAGGAAGTCTACTTGTGTCTTCGTCCACAAATCAATATATATATAACGATTGCATACGTACATAGAATTCGTTTTGGTTATACAGTTGGGCTCTCTTCATGTCGCTGAAAATTGCATAGTCTCTCCTGTAGTTACTTGCAAAACGATCTCGTTTAATCGACCTATCAAACCGAACTGGTGGGTAAAGGAGCATCTTTTATTTTATATGCCACGACGTCTCTGGAATTACACGCCTGTAGCGTCGTCTCTTTAGACGTATTTTTACCTCGTTTCTTTTTCATTATATTACGTGTGTTCTTATATTTAGAATTTATGTACTTATGGGTATGGATCAGTCGCACGAATGCTAAAGAGATAGCTGCAAATTTCGAAGTGAACAATTTTCCACACCGTTCGTCCGATCGGAATAATAAAGTTTTGGCCCGTTTTTGACATTTTTCTACGTGGGCTAATACTTTTTTTATTCCGATCGGACGAACGGTGTGAAAAAATGTCACTTTCGAAAATTCAAAGCGGGCGGGGTAACACTGATCCATACTCTTAACGATTGATTCTGCAGACGAAAGAAAATTTACGTAAATATATCTCTCGTATAAGTTTTAATCCGTATTTATATTTTTTTTGTCTCTCGAAAGTTAACTAATTAAGAATTACGATCCGTATCATCGTTTCGTGTTAAATCGCCTGTAATAAGCTATCTTATTTACCAAGTTATGTTATTATATATATAGCGAGAATAAAATATGTTGCGTGTCTCTGCAAATTATTTCACGGTCGAACCATCAGGTGGTCTTTCTCCGTCGCTTTCCGTCTCTACCGTTTAACCCTGCAAATCGAATGATCCTCCATTTTACGTCACTAATCTACTCAATTTTCAATTGCCATATTTATAACGGAATTTCAATGATTTTTGTTTATTCAGAAAAACTTGAAGATAAAAAGGGTTCAAGGATTTCATATTTTTGTTTTAGCAAACAATAATTTATTTATAATCTATTATTTATTGAAGTAATTCAATTGCAAATCTTCAATCTTCAGAATTATTGACACATTCGTAATTTGTTATTATTTTTCTTCACGAATTATTTACTACAAATTTGATGATACGTGGATTGACCTGTATAGAGGACGATTATTTACTTTTTATTGCTGTCAAGCTGTGAGACGTCACAATTTTGTAGCAATAATTCTTGAAAAGTAGCACTGATTTGACTCTCAACTGAATCGGCAGTAATTACCTTAATTACGAGACGTTTCTACTTTCTTTATTTTGATTGATTACGTCTTGACTTTCATTGTCATTGGCTATCGCATTTGGTACAGTAAAAGTTATTCATCAGTCCTTTAAAACAGCGTTATGAAAATACAATTAGGGAAAAAATTGGTTTTGACATCTGCGTTCCTCATTTTCACTCTGCCAATTAATTTCATCAACGGTCTGAAGTATTTTTGGTTAAGAATTTCGCAATTGTTCTATCCCCAAAGATTTCGCAGTGGTTTCAAAGCGATCTTGCATACTCGACAACACGAACACTCTAGATCCATGCATTTATATTTCAAATAGCCGTCAAGATTTGTGTTATTATTCTATACATGAATTTCTACGGTGCCAAGAGAAAGGGTAATCTTTCTTCGGGATTTATTGCTGTAACAGTGATAAATCAGGTCTTCGTACCCACGGGGGCTTGATTATTAGAATGAAATGATTATTTATACGATGCGTAATGACCATAATTGTGCTTGACCGTTTAAATTTTCCTGGAATTTGAGCGAGAATATTATTTTCTTCTTTTGTTTTCTCTTTTCTTGACAACGTATCTCGAGAGACGCTCTATCTGCTCGAATCCATTCTTCTCTGCCTCTCTCTCTCTCTCTCCCTCTTTCCTGTGTTTCCTGATCGCTCTCTGCAGTAGTTGGACTAATGCTTTTTTTACATTGTTTTTTTGTTTCTAAACCTTTCTTCTCCATTCTCTGTCCGACGTGATCATTCTCCTCGCGCCAGTCACACGCACTTTCTTTCTTCTGAAAAACAATTTGGAGCGCGACTTCGCTGCGCACTCGAGCGCTCGTCACACAATTTTCCAAAGTCTCCAATAATTGTCGGCCAGCCCAATTCGTATTTATCGTCATTCCTACGCGGTTTATTTACTTATGCGAAAAATCAACCTGAATGGGATTAGATTGAAATTAAATTCCACTCGAATTGTTTATTGAAAACGATTTATATCGTAATCGCGTTTCTTCGCAACGAACAATAACAATGAAGAAGCTCGACTGTTAAATTGATAAATTTTTGTACAATCGAAATCATCGATTGTAAGGAGAGATCGAGATTTCGCCATTTTTATGCTTAATCGAAAAGGAAAAGAATTTGTTAGCTCTGAAAATTAAAAAAGAGAAGAAAAACCTTTGAAAATTCGAGTCAAATCTTCAAAAATGTATTACAATGAAAAAATGCTTATAAACTTGCTCAAAAAATTAGTTTACTTTAAAGTAGCAGCTTTGGGAGAGCTTAGTGATTTTTAAATTTCCATAAATTTTTATTTCTTCCATGACTGAACAATTTCGAGCCATATTTTAGATTGTAAAAAGCCTAATCTCGGATTGATGCAGGAGGATGTTTCCTCAGGGATTTCTGGATATCGTAACTCACAGATTACGACTGCGGTTGCGAGATGCACCTACGGTTTGGTATACATAAGTAACGAGCTCCGAAAATAAACTGAGCGTTTGAATAGAGAGAAAGAGAGAAACAGAGAGAGGGAGAGAGAGAGAGAGGGAAATCATATACACGAATTTCTATTTCTTCCTACAAATTATTCCGTTCTTAAAGATTATCGTACGATTAAATTTATGATTCCAGAAATTATTAAGAAACATTCAAAATAGCAATGGAATAAAATACTACCGACGAATTTTTCGTAAGAATCGCTCTTTACATATTGATATTTTGTTTATTATATTAAACAAATAAAAAGCTGAAAAAATTGGCCAAAAATCTGAGTTATATTAGCAATATGTTGCAACGAATAAAATGGATTTATCGTCATTAAACAATACGAAATTTTCTCAAAACAATGAAACGCAACGAAAATAAAGTTCATCAAAATTAAACTGGAATATCGTAAATATTGTTTTATTGCATTTTTCTCGGAATACTAATTGCAATCGTCTTTTATATCCAATCATAGTGACTCAACTGTATCGTGATGAGTAATTGATACAATAAATGATATAAATCTTGGTGTTTCTTTGAAACTTACCCCTGCGTACATCGTTAGTGAACAATAAAAATAATAATCCTCTCAAACACGTATTTATCGAACTTTTGTTGTTTATATTGACATTTACTTAGTATAAAATCAATTAAATTGATTGATTATATGCTCGAGACAAAAGTGGGTGTAAAGTGAGAATGTCAAACGTGGAAGGATTGGGTTGAATGATTTTTCGGGTCTTCGATGAGTTCTCTCCGTAGCGTATCGTTTATCGTAATAACTATCATTATTCGAACTGCGAGTGATGAAGCTCAGGCCACGATTAAGTATACCTGGAGGTAATAAAAAAAAAGAGAGAGAGAGAGAGAGAAAGAAACAAAAGAAGAAGAAAAAAGGGTAGAGGGAGGCTCGCACACTTAGGTATGAGTCATCAGAGCTAGTAAGTCTCGGACGACGACGCAACGCAGACTCGCTAGCGTCTTTCTCGTAGACAAGCATTGACCGTTATCCCATGATCTTCCTCATAGGCTTTCTCGAACAAGACCATTTCAATAGAGCCGTGTATAACAAGACTTAAAAGCCCGACATTATTACTTTTAATTCGTCATTAAAAGGCGACTAAATTTCGAGCATAGATATATCAAAATTTTATTATTGGTAATTACATACTCTAATTAATACTAAACGAAAAATAACTTCCAATCTCCAATTGAAATATCTTGATCGACGTATCGATCGGCGCCTCGATCTAGAATTTTTACATTTTACCTAAGAACGTAGTGAGAAATTTATTCGAAGAGCATTTTCGTGTGTTTTTTTTTTTTACAAGAAGATGATCATCGCAAATCAGTTATAATCGTCTGAATGATCATTAAAATCGATTATGGTTGATCGATGGAAAGCTATCGACAGATTATTCCCGTTGATCGTTACGATCGTTATCGTTACGTTAAATTGTATTACTTAATTCGTTAAAATCAAAACTGGTCCACTATAAAGTAACAATTAAGAGTTTTTTTTCATACTTCCACATTGTCTCGAAAAAAATAATCGTACTTGAAACTCGTCAAAATCAAGAATATCGAATTACAACGTAAATCAAACCTTACTCAACAAAATAAACTAACTTCAATCGAATTTAGAGAAAAACAAATTAACAAAAAATGATAAAGCTTGTATACAATTTCGGAAAATTAACTGAAATCAAATTGAAGAAGTCTAACTGGTGATTATTTTCCACTGGAAATTGACAGTCGTGTTTGATTACGAAACGAGTATTAGAATACAATACAAAAAAAGTTAAAGTAAGAAAAAGTGAGAAGGAAGTACGACGTACATGGCAGAAAGATTGCTCCCGAAGGAAGTAGATTGAACGTAACGTTCTTGACTCAAGAGAAAAAGAGAGAAAGAGAGAGAGAAAAAGAGATTGACCGGACCATGTGAAAATCATCCTGTTCTCCCTTTCTCTCGTTCGGCAATGCCTGGCGGTGTGTGTTTCTTTTGCTCTGTTCGTTTTTAGCTGCGGATATATAGACGACGACGATTCACGCGGTTGGTCCGAGTGCGCTATGCGCAAAGCCCACCTATCAGGGATCTGAGTGCCGAGCGAGCTTTCAGTCTCGCGTCGACCGTCGTCGCAGTAGTTCAAGCAAAGGAGATACGCGGCCGTTACATTAATCGTTATATATATATATTTAAACATATATAAATCACGCAAATATCAAGAGACGGTAGTCTCGGGACAAGTTATCTATATATATATATATAAATCGTAACGCACGTTGCCACGAGTTTTTCTCGCGCGCCCAGTGTCTTAGCTTCCAATTGACAGCTGTCACGTGTCAAAAGTTTCTTCCGTTGATTATCATCGTATCTGTCAATAATTCTCATCAGCTGGACCATTGATCAAAGCAAATTACATTAATATTCATTTTTTTAACGAATGGCTTACCGTACGTCGTAGTGGTGCAATAAAAATGAATTAATAAATCGATTATAAAAAATTCTGTTGATATTTCGATCATCTTTCAAATCTCAATATATCGATGATTTATTGAATCTTGAGAATTGGGCATTTTTTTTTACTTTTTTTAAAGAAAAGTGATAACAGACTGGACTCTTTCGTGAATTTTTCACTTTCTTACCCGAGATTGACGCCTGGCTCGAGTAAACGATCAGTTATTTCATGTGTAAATATACCCACGATATGAAATTGTAAATACGAGAACTGTATATAGACGTATCTCGGAGATACGCGTCGTGAAGAGTGAACATTTGTAGTCGAGCGTGTAGCAGGTGATATATGATGTGCGGGTTTGCACCATAATTATATATATGTATATATATACTTATTATACATAAATGTACGTATATATATCACTTGCAAAGGTCGATCATTGGCCGTGTGTGACACAGAAACTCTCTTCGTGATTAAATCAAGCCTTAAGGAGGTTCTGGTTCTACACACACGTGGAAGGAATGAATCATAAAAAAAACATATGTATATCTTCGGAGATTTGTGTGAAACGATCTAGTTATTCGATCGCAAAGCTTTTTTTCGAATAAATTTTTTATTGACAGAAAAAAAAATGAAAAATTCGTTGTCATAATTAATTTGAGCTCATAATTTATCGTAATTTTTTCGTAAATTGATCGACGATTGATGATTTTTTTTATTTTTAATGTTGACTTTTTTCGGTGCAAATGTGGGGCCATAATATCCTTGAGGATTATTTCGTGGCTTTCGATACGTCGTTAATATTAATTACGAATGATAATTCGACATTGGAACTTGAAACTATCAACAACGACAATTGCCAGTTTCTATGCAGTTTTTATCGAATTACTTTTTGTCTATTCTTCCTTGTATTTGGACAAGGTGGTAAATTCGAAAAAAATTCTTAAACACGATGCCTTTCGCAATTTACCTCGTATCGTTGTGTCCAAATAAATTTATACGCAACAATGCGAGATTCGTACACGTTTTTATACGATGTTATTGCACTTGGAAACTTTCAACACCATTCACTGATTAATTTTATAGATAAACGCTCCGTAATCTTGATGTTTCTTCTGGATAATTTATCTCTCGAGCAAATCGTTTTTAATTCAACGTTCTGCAAATTATTCAAAAGAATCTCTTGAGATGGCAAGAATAAAAATGAATATTTTAAGATTTTTATTTGAGCGTATTGGAAAAAAATTGCAAAATAACGTATCTGTCATTATTTTTGTTGGTAAATATTTTTTGAATTTATTCAGTAATAAAAATTGCTTTGTAACGTTGTTAATTACCAGTCCAATGCCCGAAGTTTCGTGAAAATAATGAAAAATAATAAAAAAAAATTACGTCACAGCATTCAGTTCACTAATTTGGGATTAAAATAAGAGAGACGACGAGTCAAGGTGACGAAGATTTGTTCGAACAATGAATTCCCGTTATCGGGAGGCGGATCAAAAAACGAAAAGTGCGAATACGAAAAAGAATTTCGTAACGAAAGTACGATAATGTTGACGGCTCGATCTGGCCCACTCGGGGTCGGACGAGTCCCGAGAACCCTTGGTCCAGTCGAGGGCAGTGATCATCTGTTTTTACTTCCCGAACGAGCTCTCGTTATGGACAGCACCCATCTACGTCAAGATCTAGCCGGTCTTGACTTCAATCTTCATCTCAATCTACTTCACACCGCTCCTCGTGGCAACGTATGGCTATGTAAGTCCCCCCTCCCCTCTCCCCTTTTATCATCTAAACGCGCGTAAAAAAAGTTGACCGAGAAAAAACAAGTTTAATAAACAACTGTAGTGCCTAAATATTGAGTTATTTAGAATAAAAATCATCGTTCAAGTTTGATAACAAAATGTCGTGAAAAATGTTAGTGCTTCCGTGAAAAATTGTAGTAGAAACTAAATATTTTTTTCACAAAACCTTCCTCAACAAATACTAATTTCCATTAAAAAAAAAACCATTGTGAAAAAATGAGTTTTTTTTTTTCTTAATACGGAGTACGATGATTCTCAAGTTAACTGGAGTGTACACATATCTGTCAGTATTGTCCGCTCGAGTTAATTTGAGTCTGCTCGGCGAGGGGTTAATACACCAAACCCCATCCGCCGTATAAATTTATAAAGCTTTTTCACAGGCGAAAAACAAATAACAGCTCAAAATAAAATCGAATTCATAAAAATTCAAAGGACACATTTTCCATCCGAATAATTTTTCGATTAATTACATACATTTCAATTAATTGAACTTTATATTTTAATAAAATCCTTATGGGCACAGAGTTAATGGAAAAAATGGTTAGAATGATGTCTTGTGAGTTATTCGAAACAAATGAAAACTTTTATCGCTCAAAGTAATTAACTTTGCAGTATATTTTTTTACGAAGTGATAAATCGCGAAATCGAATGGCGTCGAGACGTGAAAAATTGTGTCATCACACTCCCTCGCTGTTTTACGATCGTGAAGTAACTGAGTTATCGTTTATTCATTACGTGATGGACAATATATATAAATAAGGAGGGAAAGAGAAAGAGGGAAAAGATGGCTCGGAAGAAAGAGGCGTGTTATGAATATTGAACGATTTAAACATTGCGGCAATCGCGATTTTATAAAAACACATTCTTTTACTGGCTCGTTGGTACTATATAGACCGTGATAGTTTCATACAGACTGAAGCACATCCGAGTAATCAGATCCACTAATAACACTTGAGTAAATTCAAAGCTCCAATAGCAAATACATATATTTTTTTGTGTACACGAGTGCGTATGTGTATCGCATGGCGATCTATATAATGAGAAGTGAGTCAGATGACTTTTTCAAGGTCTCTTCTTTCCGAGAATATTTTTCTTATCAGGCCCACTTGAACGTTTTTACACTCAGAAAAAAGTTCTATTTACCTAAATCTTTTTTTATTTATTTATTCGAAACAACAATATTTCTATTCATTTTAGCCAGAAAGCTGTATTTAAATCAAATAGATTTATAGCTATTTGGGTCCGTTTATACGAGTACCTAAGTTAAAGCTTCTTGCTCCGGCCACCGCGTGGCGCAGAGCGTCGAGGCATTTCTCACATACGAACTGCGCTCTAGATCTACATAAATTGCGGGAACCAAAGTAGTATTATTATTCTGACTGACTATATCCAGAAAGACGAACGTGAATTTTCGTACCTACCCAGCAGGGTCGCAAAACCCATGAAAATATTAAATATCGTAATTCAATGTGGTACATAAAATTAATTGAAGTAAACATTTTTCGGTGTGGTGCGAGTGGACGATTATCGCAGAGGGCTTTTACTTGGAATGAGCGTATAAACACTTCAGAACGCGACGTTGCTGGGTGTCTTAGCATAAACAATTGGACAAAGAACAAGCTCAGGCCGACACAAGGGATTCGGGGCTAAGGACAGTCCTTACTGGATCTTTGACGAGAACACATCCTCGAACCTCAGTTCATCTACCGACGTTTCTTTACATAATTATATTTTCGAAGATTTTATATTCATACCTATTATTGGTTAAGACTCAAAATATATAGTTATTATCAGTTCTTTTATAAATCTTATCAACGTAAAAATAATTTACTACATAATATTATAAATATTATAAATAATAATATAATTATTTTTATTTCAACCTCATATTCGTTCAATTTTTAAGATAAAAATATGTCCGATTTTGATATATATATTAAATTTTTCATTAATCAAGAATATAAAGATATTGTGATAAAAAAAATAATTTGTTAAAGTTAAATAGATCTCTATTTGGCCGTGAGACAAGGAAGAAAAATTGTTTCATTTAACTAGATCCTAGTTGAATCGACTAGATGTTTTTTCTGGGTGCAAGCGAACCCATTCTTCACCCTGCTTCACTGACATTCAATTAAGGGCTTATGTACACCTAGATATGCCAAAAAAGGGTCAATTTCAATAATTTTTTTTATAATGAAAAAATGTATTTGTTGAAACAAATTTTTGTTTATTTGAAAAGACATATTGTTGTCAATGAAATTGGAAAATTTCCTTAAAAAAAAAAAAAATTAGACGAGTCGTGATTGTAATTTCTGCAAATCATTTTTTTTCAAAGAAGCCATTTGCGGTAACCACAATTCCGATTGTACGCTTCAACCCAAAAATAAAACAAAATTTTTTTCTTAACGGGTCAGTACACTTTGGAGCCACGAAAAAAAGGCTATTTTCGCGATATTTTTTTTGAGGATTTTATAAAAGAAATGAATATAAAAGTTGTTGGGCTTGATAAATAAAGTCTTGAAATACATAAAAAAAATGTTTAATTCATTTTTATTCATTTTTAAGTACAAAAACTATAGTTTAACGTAACGCCTCAAAAATAGGTGGGCTAGGTAGCTCCATCACAACTCGGCAACGGCTTGTTTGAAACAAAAAAATCAAAGTCCATTAGATTCAGTATGACACCAGCTACAAAATGACCCTCGGATATAAAGTTTTATCAAAAAATAAAAAAATGGCAGATGAAAAACGAAAAAAGTAAAAAAAAACACGTTTTTTCGCAGTTTTTCCCAAAAAAAAGAGTAAAAATCAAAATTTTAAAACCATCGAGGGTCATCCTGTTGCGAATCATGTTTACAATATGTGGTTCAAATTTCAAGAAAATCGGTTTATTAGTTTTAGAGATACGATGGAGCTAGATTTTGAAAACGTTGTTTCGAGAAAAACGCGTTTGAAGTTTATACGCTCAGGTAGATGAAATGAGGTCCTGACGTTCAGGTAAAAAAAAAAAAATACTTAGAGAGCTCGGATTTTCATAAAATTTTGACACAGTATTTCTGAATGTATGTACTTTCGAAAACAGTAAAAAAAAATCGATTTTTTTTCATTTTCGAAGTGGACTGGCCCCTTAAAGGTGACAAAAAACTAGTCTCTGTCGAGACCAAATTTTTTTAAATCCATTTTTCGTAAAATGGCAGAGGTTTGAATAGTAAAATCAAGATTTTACCCAATTTTTTGTTCCTTTTACTTATAAGAAAAAAACTATGATGTTTAAAAAAAAATCCCTCGACAAAGACTAGATATTTGTGTAAAGATCCTCTGTACCAATTTTCAGCTAAATCGGTCGTTTAGTTTAAGAGATAGAATGGTTACCGTTTTCAAAAACACCATTTTGAGAAAAAGGCTTTTTAAGGTTTAAGCACCTTTCAAATTGACATACATTTTTTTTCTCATACGTGCAAGATGTGAGCGATTCCTGGAAATTTTTTATAATTCATGTATCAAGGGTAACACTATGGAATAAAAATATTATTGAAATATCGATTTTTTTACCTCTCTAGGTGTATGTAAGGTGTAGGGAGTTCTGCTCGAATCTCAAAAAGATGGCAAGTTTGAAATTTTAATAGCACTTTCGGAAATATATTCCGCGTATACCTGCAAAATTCAAACAAAATTGACCACTTACTTTCTGAGATAAAAAATCGTAAAGTTACCTCCAAATTGTACAGAGCCTTATGGTACGTACTGTTTTGACGTGAAAAATGATTTAATATCATGTAGTTAAAAAGGTAGTAGCTCGTTGAAAATGGGATCAAGTACAGACTTATATATTACAGTGACATAGAAAAAAAATGAACCTGATTTACCACGCATGTCATGAGATATAACGAATTAACTTATGAAAATTCGTCGAATTCCTTGGGATATGGCCGCAAAAGCCTTTGGAGCGCGGCAACTTCGCAGAGCAGAAAAGAGAGACAGAAAGAAGAAAGAGAGAGAGGAAGATAGAAAAATCAGGTTGGCAGCAATGCGGCTAGCTTGTGTATAAGCATAGGGACTCCCGGCGCCCCGTGCGTCCCTCAAAATACGAGCAGAGCTTCCTTAAATCCTGACAATCGTTCGACTCATTTGAAAGAAAACGTATTGTTTTGTTTCGAACAGCCAAACATGTTTTTTGTTTTTGAAAAATTTGATATCAATCGACATTCTATTAATCTGAGAAATTGTAATAAAATAATGAGTAATTTTGGTTGATTCGAACGTTTGAAAAATTAACTCGATATTTTTCTTGATATATCTCAACGAGGGCCTGAAGCAATTCGAAATCATGGACTAAAGTACAACAGACTCTGACTGCAATTCTTTCAACGTTCTATATAGACTGTAGAGGATTAAACTTGTTTCGTGTGTATGAAAAAACAAAAGGTAAATGGAGAGAAAAGTAGGAGAAGGAGAGAAGCAAGGAAGAAGGATTCTCAACGCGCCGAAATTCCCGGAAATTCTCGAATCCTCGTGTTCGGGACTCTCGTGGGAGATCTTTCTCCGTTCTCCCAATTAAAGAGGAATGTGTTGTGTGTATACATATATAAATAAAGAAATATGTGTGTATATATATATATATATATATATATATATATATATATATATATTTAACGCACATATATGCACAAATGACCCCTTAGAAATGCGAGCTGACCGCAGTAGCGTTAGCAAGCTACTTTTTTTTCGAGGCTAACGAACCATCGCGTTAATTGTTAATTGGTATAATTAGACACGAATATTATCCATGTCAAGAAGTGCATAAGAGTCGAGCAGCAAAAAGTGGCAGACTAAGGAAAATAAAGTACGGCTAAGTTTATTACTTTTATTACTTACCGCATTGGTATGTGTGTGCTTGTGGGATGTTTTCGCTTTTTACTCTTGACGAGGAGTTTTGCGCGACCCCAGGACGGACCACAAAAGTAAATTTACCATTAAAATTCTTTGAGTCTGAACGCTCGTCTACGAGCCCGCAGTACGTACACGTAAACACAACTTTGTACAGACTGCCCGAAAAGTTGTGCCGTATATTTGCCCGTTCAATTAATCGCGGAATTTCGCTAAGAAATTTTGTCTTTCTGGAATGTTTTCTTTGATGGACTGCGCTGAAAATGTTGTTTCGTATGAAAATTGGTCGAAGGAGATTTTTATTTATTTATTTTTTTTATTGAATTCATGTTCTACTTCCTTTAGAATACTCGATGTGTTTTATACTAGGGCAATAATAAATATAAGCAAAGACTGTGTACTGTACGTGCTCCATATAACCAAGCACGATAAATTTTCGTGATAACCACACACGAGCCTGAATTCGGCCTCACATCAGTGCAAAACCAACCTCGGACTTTTATGAAGGCGGGAGAGAGAGTGAGAGAGAGATTGAGAGGGGGAGATTCGTTGAGCTTCCCTTGCCAAAGTAATAAACAGAACTCTCGATCTCTCCGTAGGCCATTGTGCAGAAATTCTGGCAAATATTTCACTGTATACTCGTGCTTACTTTCGTGTGCGAATCTCCGCTCGTATCGAGACGAAACAGCTGATTCGGACACGAAAGTCAAGTAGACAAGGAAAGAGAGCAATAGAGAGAGAAAGAGAGAGAAAGAGAGAAGAAAACAAGAAGAGAGCAGGGGTTGGAAAAAGAGATGGTAAATTTAGTAACGCCTACCAAGAGGATATTTTTGGTACCGAATTTCACATAGTCGATAATGATCTTTGGGTAGTCGGGATTATATACAAAAACTTGTACAAAGGCTATTTAGAGCAACCTTGACCATGGTACAAACGATATAGATTAGAAAAAGGTGGAATCAAGAGGGAGATAAAATTCGTTAAAATATTGAATGAAAAAATATGAAACCAAATATTAATTTTCATTTCTTCTTTTAATGAATTCATTAAGGCGTCTTCTCACTTTGGAAATTTAAAAAAATCGATTTTTTTTTTTTTTTAAATTTTGAAAGTACATATCTTCAAAAATGTCATCTCGAAATTTCATAAAGATCGGACGAGTCTAACTACATTTTTTGGCGACCGTTAGGTGACTACCTGAGAGTACCCGGCGATCCCTTTCACGCCGCTCGGACGGTCCCTGTATATCTGACTCTATACAATTGAATAGCCGTGTTCTTTTGTTAATGTAGTACCCCTTGCTTAGGTATATTCTGTTTTCGGGTCTATACTCATGTAATAAGACCTTAACACGTGCATTTTTCAAAAGAAAATCACTCGGCAACGATGCTAAACTGTTATTTCATCAGTCTAATTTGAAACTTCGTAACGGCAACATCTCTGCGCTCAGGATTGTTATAATGGATAAAAAGACTTCGCAACAAAGTGCCACGTGGCGACGTCCAAGTTCGAAATCTAAAAAAAGAAAATTTCGTGGAGTGCTTCCACACCAGTCTGAAGCAGATACGAGTCATGCTAGTGCGAGTGCAGCAAAATTAAAAAAATCGGACGATACAAGTTTCGATGTACACATCGATCCAACGGCTGGATATAGTATTATTCAGTTTTATCTTGTTTTTTCTACATTACAACAATATGTGAAGTGTAAAGTTTGTAACAAAGATGTTTCAAGAAACATCATCAAGAAAAACCGTGGAAATTGCTTGCCAAACAGCGGCATGCATTTATAACGAAGGGCTACAACCTGTTTTAAAAATTTTGGAGGTGATGGGTGTCAAACTAGGCCCTATCGCCGTTCAATACGCCGAGAAACGCGACAGTGATCGCGTACGCGTAGGGAACCGCCGCAGCTCTAACGCTTCAAAAGAGACTAGGTCGAGACGAAGGGAAGCTACTTTGGACGAACACACCTTCTACGAAGAATCGGAAGGTCCATTGTATGGAGCAGGCATCGCTGATTAACCCGAGGTAAGGTTTTTTCATGATTTTTCTGCAACCAAAACTTTAAACGCAGTTATCTCAAAACAAGGTTTTTCGGTGCTTTGTTGATGAAATTTCGGAAACTATCCGGCCGATTGTCATGAAATTTGAATGACATATGCTTCATAGTTATGGCTATAGCGCATATCATCAGATTTTTTAAATTTTGATTTTAAGAATTTTTTTTTTACAAAAAACTGCAAAAAAATCGTGGTTTTTTTTTACTTTTTCGAAAAACGTGCGCCATTTTGTTATTTTCGCGAATATCAAAAATCTGATGATATGCGCTATAGCCACTGACATACTGAATCTAAAACAGTTTTATTTTTTTGTTTCAGACGACCCGTCTCAGAGATACCATCAACAAGCCACGACCATAACATTTTTACACGGGTTTTTCAATGCTACTGATGTATTATAATAATTGTTTAAAAAAATAAAATAAAAATTTTTTCATGTACTTGAAAGATGTGTTTATTACATAGGATCCGTTTTATCCCATAATTTTAAGCAAAAATCCTCGAAAAAAAATCGCAAAAACAGCCTATTTTTGAGGCGTTTAAAGTGAGAAGATGCCTTAAAGAATGTTTCGACGCTGTTCAGAGTTGAAAAAAAAAAAAACAAACAAACAAAATATTTTTAATCATTTGGGAAAATGAATACTCGGCATATCTGTTATCGATATTTGACAGACGAAGCATGAAATTGACCTTGACAGGCTTACCCGGAAAAATAAATATAAAAAAGTTAATAATAAGCCCGCGTGATATCGATAGCAACGATCGGTTCAGTCCCGTTACTTTTCCTCGTCTGATTTTACACGATAGACTCGCTAACTCTCGGAGGATTATTATGTATATACTAGTTAACGTACATCAAAATAGGATTTCTGAGAGCGTTTGATGCGTCTCTCGTCTCATCCTATATACAAGAATTCGTTCTAATTTGGACCATTACGTCCTTCGATAGATTCAATGTCGTTTCAAACCGACCTGTAAATGTTTTGACTTGACGCTAATGAAAATTTGATCATGCTTAAAATCAAATGTGGCCCACGTAATTATTGATGAAGCGTACAAATTCCCGACGACTAATTAATTAGCTTAAACTCATGAAATATTCATTGAGCAATTACGTGAACTGTATAATTCAGAAGAGCTAAACAAAATCTGGTGAACCACGATAGGCTTTTTTAATAAGATTTATGATAAATTTTATTAATCTTTTTTTTATTTTTTATTTACACTTTTTAATTGATTTTTTTTAGATTTTAGATTTTTTCATTTAGATTAAATTTGGATTTTTTAATTGAAATAAACGTTCTTTTCGTTTGAATCTAATCGTGTTAAATTTTAACAAGCATACGAGTACTCACAATTTACGAAGTGGTTCAAATTCGCACCAACCACTTCCTTCAATGCAAATATATCTATGTCATGTACGAACTCTATTTATACGGCTTATTCCATCAGATCGAACGATTCCTCGATCCTCTCCCAAGTCAATCGAAGCGTGAGTTAATCTAATCGCTCATAGTCCAATTATAATATCGTGAGCTCGGAAACTCTGCCGACAACAATCATCAGTAATACAAGTATAAAATATATATTTTTGTTTATTTATTTCTGTTACAGGTGAGTAAACTGAGAAATTTTATTGCTGTTGAGAGACGCAATCTCAAGAGGGAATATCCCATGGCCTAAAACATCGATATGAGGAAGTGGCTGAGTACTTTTCATATTTTTTTGCTACCCTATTTGCATTTTATTTCATCGAAATTGGAACAGCGTAGAAAACTCACTGGAGCAATAATATTTCAAACGGGATATTTTATATACATATAATCGAGCAAAAAATATTTTGCTCTACTCTACGATAATAAATATCGTATTTTATATATATATATATATATATATATATATATATATAGGGTGTCCCATAATCAATGGTCATAAACGTAGACTCAAGGCGAGGACCAAATTCTGAGTCGAAACGAAATTATTGAATTTGAAGGATACGCGTTCTTTTATCGCTCGAACTGACCAAACGGTTGAAGGTAAAATAAAAGTTCATAGGACCAATCTTGTAGAGGATAATATTTCCTACAAAAAAGTCCCTGACACTACTTTTCTATCTCCAGTATTTTAGTCCTGAGAGCGGATCGAATATCTTAAAAAGATTCGCCCTATACATGAAACTTGGAAACCTTCGATCTTCTCTCAGGACTAAACTACTGGAGACAGAAAACCGTCGTCAGGAACTTTTTTGTAGGAAATTCAATGCTCTACAAGATTCGTCTTATAGTTTTTTGCTCTATCGCCAACCGTTTCGCCAGTACGCGCGATAAAAGAACGCGTCTCCTCCCACTTTTGGAGTTCGACTTTTCAATGCGCAATTCGGTTAAAATCAAGTTTACGACGATTTTCACTTATGGTGGGACATCCTGTATATAAATTAATTAGATATTCTTGGCCAGATGTGATAATTCGTTTTAAAAAAGATGAAATTTTTCAATTCGAATAATATATTTTCGAATAACAAACGAAATGACATAATTTGCAATATTTCAAAGGGTTGACGCGAGCAAATTACGTCGTTTTGTTTGTCAGCAATATCCTGTATGTAAGTGACCCTGAAACGCGTAAAAGATCTCGTTGGCGGGAATGAATTGCGGTAAAACGTCGCACAGTGCCCATTATCGAGGAAGTGAACAATTTCCTCGCTAGAGAAATACCTGCATTGACTATCGTATGTTGCCCATAGTAGACTCTTCTCTTAATTCGTCTCGTTGCTTCAACGTTTATCGGTTTTAATTCCCATGCTATCCACGATCACGTTCGTATTTCATTTAATTTTCTCATGGTCAGGAGAAAAACAAATTATATTCGAAGTGTTTATCAATATTTTTATTCAAAAAATCTGGAATAATTCTATTTGAGTTTTATTTTTATTATCAATCTTTTGTCTTTAATCAATGCAATTTTATCATTCAATTTTCTGTCTAATTTTTTACCATCATCTCTTTATCTCGTTTATAAATATCATTTTCTATGCTATCATTTTTTCAATTGGTATTTTATCCGTTTGATTTTTTAATTAAAAGTCCTATTTTATTTTTTGATTGCACTGTCTCTTGCGTGATTGAAATGACGCCAAATTTTTTTTTGCGTCGACAAGAATAGCACTTATGGCATACTGCAACGAAGTGTGTGTGTGAGAGAGAGAGAGAGGAACAGTGAACAATTATTATTATGTCTATCGTTGTTGTTATAGTGCTAAAGCGCTGACCGGAACTTCATTGCGTTTCCCCGAACGCTGCCAACGCAATATCGATTGTGACTCTTTTTTCTCTATCTCTCTTCATTTTTTTTTCCTTTTTTTATTATTTTTTTCGCGCCTCGCTTTGCTCTACATAAAGGGAAAATATAATTCTCACGGGCGACTCACCAATGACTCACTCCGCTCTTGTCTTGCAATCGAAATTACGCCTTTCTTTCCATCGCGCCAGACATTCCGAGGGTTTCAATTTCGCTCGGTGTCTCTTGACCAATTTCAGTACGACGCACAAAATAGCGAAAATAATATTTTTCACTATTTTTCTATTCGCTTACTTTCAAATGTTTTTCAATATTTTTTTTGTTTATTTTGAACTTTCACTAATCCATGGTAAATCTTTTCCTCGTAATGGTAAAATTGACTCACCGAAGACACTTTCTAATAATGGAACTTTCGTGAAAAGGGGAAAATTGCAAAATGATATAAATATTTTTGATTGACAGAATTTTTTGATTTTTTTTTTTTTACTCTTATATTATTAATGAGAGAGTGCAGTATGCTAAAATGTGCTGGAAAAATGTGATCTTCGCGCGGATGAGAGAAAGACTCTCTCATCACGGTTCGCAGGAACTCCGAAGATAGTATTTCCAAAGACAGCTGGCTCTTTCTCGCTTACTTATGTTTTGTGCTTCTTTTTCTTTTGTTTTTATCTTTTTCTGTACATCAGATAACTTGAGTGCAACTACACGCGATACGGCTTACTTTTCTTGATTTTTTTTCTCGTACACCCCCGAACCACATTTCTCAAGTGGAAAGACGAGATTGCCACCAGGCTTTTATACATTGAAACATGCTATTTAAACGCTTTTTAATTTTAAGAATAAAGAGAGTTGATTCAAACGCGAGGCAGATTAAACGACATTATTTTGAAACTTTTGTATGTCGTGCTAGCGCTATGGCCCGAGTTCTGGACAGTTTTCAAATTCTACGTTATCGTTCTTATAATCCTTTATGTAAAATCGCAGAGTTCTCCTCACACCCAGAAAAAAGTTCTATTCAAATCTACGAAAATCGTTTATTCGAATTTTTGAAATTTCAATTAACAAAATTTCTATTCGCTTCAGCTAGAAAGCTTTATTTAAATCAAATAGATCATGCTATTTGGATTCGCTTATTCGAGTATCCACGTTAAAGCTTCTCGCTCCGGCCACCTCCTGGCGCAGAGCGTCGAGGCATTTCTCACGTACGATTCGCGCTCTGGATATGCATAAATTGCGGGAACCAAAGTAGTTTTATTATTCTGACTGACTATATCTATATAAGAAGTCGAACGTGAATTTTTGTACGTTCCCAGGGTCGCAGACCCTGGAAATATTATTAAATAATATTATAATTGAATATGGTATTAATAATATTATAAATAATAACATAAATATTATTTTTATTTCAACCGCATGTTCGTTTAATTTTTAAGATAAAAATATGTCCGATTTTAAAACATATATTAAAATTTTCATTGATCAAGAATATAAAAATAGTGTGATGAAAAAAAAAAAAAAAAATTCTTAAAGTTAAGGGTTTACATACGTCCAGCAGCGCCTAAAACGCGCTAAAAGAAAAACTGTTTTTAGAAGAGATAGCAATAGAAATTAATAAAAATAATTTTTACACATTGTTTATTAGTATTTAAACTTTATAAAAAAATTTATGTCATTTTTTTTTTTCAAAAATTACAACAAAAAATGACGTTTCCCGAAGCACTATGAAAAAAAAGTTGCTCCACGGTCTGCATCATTTCTTCTTGAAATGCTGATGGATCTGCAAAACGTAAAAAAATTCTTGTAAAATAAAGTTGTAGTTATAGTCTGTCGAGCCGGATTTTTGAAATTCGAAAAATTTTGGCAATTTACGGCAGTTTAAAAAAAGTGTGCATTTTGTGTCATAAATGTCACACTTTAATTATGTTTATAAAAAATTTTAATCACAACATCAAAAATCCAGCCCGACAGACTATAGACAAAACAATTTCGAATATTAAAAAAAAAAGCATCAAAAAATATTAAAAACTGTATGAGTTATCATGCAGACCGTGCCAGAAAAAGTAGTTTTGAGAAAAATGCATTTAAAGTTTCGTGACTGCCCAACGTGACTGCGTTGGGCAGTCACGTTTTCTATAATAACTTTCGATCTATGGGGAATTTGTACAATCGACTTACACAGAAATACGCCTAAAACTATAGAGAATAATAATCTGTAAAAAAAAAATCGATTTTTTGAAAATTCTGGACGTATGTAAGGCCTTAAATAGACCTCTATTTGGCCGTGAGACAAGGAAACTAATTTATTTGATTTAACTGGATCCTAGTTGAATCACAACTAGATATTTTTTTCTGGGTGCACCTTCTGAATTTATCAAAATAATTTTTATCAACGTTTTTTCACTCCAAAACTATGAGCAGCGATTTTAGATTCTCAAACTTTTCCTTAATAAGTTTAACCTCTCCCTTGAGAGACATTTCGAGCATTGTGTTTCTCGGAATGAAAAATTTCATAAACAAAGTCGTTTTGCAATTAAAATAGTAGTGATCTTGCCAATTTTCATACATTTTTTGTTTCCTTTTTTACTATTCAAGACAGTTAATTTGTAGTAAGTTAACTTTCGACCCTTTGACATTTTCATGTTATCGTTCACTTGGTAGAAAATTACAGTTCGACGTAAGATATAAGCAAACCCGTGCATACTTTATTATAGCGGATCTTCTCGCATAACCACACGGTGCTTATGCACTTTTGCGGCTACCCACAGAAGCACGAAAACTTTGTACCCGCATCCCCCTTTTGTCAACGCGGAAGAAAACATAACGGTAACAATATCGTGATTTAATTGGCTGTCAGGCTGACACGTATTGTTGGTTTTTTATGCGAATAATCCGTTCGTCAAACTTGAGATTTTCTACGTGACGTTTTTGTTTTGTTATTGAGTTCACGCTGAAGGGAATCAAAACTAATCAATCGAGGATAAACGTCCGTTTGTACATAGTGATTTAAACAAATATTAATCATACCAAATATTCTTTGGAATTTAATTCCTATCGACCGACTCTTCATTTAAATATTTTTCAATAATTAAAATAATAAAATAATAAATTTTGTGTAGGTAAATTCGAAGGTACGATTTGTGTACATTTGTTCGTCCCACGAAAAACGCATTAGGACGATCGATCGAGCCCTTGGAGTTGCGCACGTACATCATCCTTTTTCCAGTATACATATTTATTCGAATATTACGAGAATTGGTTACGAGCATTTTTGTCTCTGTTATATTCCGCATTGTTCACAGATCTGTACGATTAGGCGTTAGTGAAATCGATTTTTTTGGAAACGCCCTACAGCGACGATGCACCTGTTTCACGTAAATAATTGATTTAGTATCAGAGTGCTTCGGAGTCAGCTGTACATTTTGTCCACACCTCTGTCACTCAAATCCCCCGGCCATACAAGTCGTCACGCATTTTGTCATTTTATTTTTTCACTCTTTTTCGTTTGTATTCGTGGGAGAGAATGTAATTGCTCGCGTCATCAAAATTGTTGCGTCCCCGAGCGAATAATTGGCAGAGCGCGTGTCTAACAACTGGCCGCGCCACCCTCACTCGACGATCGATACAAACCAGGGTTGATGTCCCAACGATGGCCTCACTGACTTTTCTCTTCTCGCAGCTTTCACTCAAATGTCTCTACTCTCTCTCTCTCTCTCTCTCTCTCTCTCTCTCTCTCTCTCTCTCTCTCTCTCTCTCTCTCTCTCTCTCTCTCTCTCTCTCTCTCTCTCTCTCTCCCCTCCCCCCCTCCCCCCTCCCTCCCTCCGCCCCTCTCCCCCCCTCTCTCCCTCTCTCCCTCCCTCCCTCCCTCCCTCCCCCCCCCTCTCTCTCTCTCTCTCTCTCTCTCTCTCTCTCTCTCTCCCCCCCCCCCCCCCTCCTTTTTTAACTCTAACAAACATTTCAAAAAGCTTAAGGTGACCCCGGAGGCCCCATAATATAATTTTGACTCTTTGTAATACGAGTAAATAAATTGTTTTATGAAAAATCTGTTCGGTGGCCTTTGATACATAAAGTGAACGCAGCGAATAACATTTTTTTAATTATTTTTCATACTCAAAATAGCGGCGTCCTTGGCCCAACGTCTGCGAATTTTCTTTTATCTGCGGATGCTTAACGGGAGAAACCAGTTTAGGAAGCCGAAATTTTGGTGTTTTTCGTGAATTTTTTTAACAGGGAAGGAATAATCAGAATTTGTTTAAACGTGGAGGATATTTTATTCGTGTTTTGAAGTACACTTTGTAATTTTATCAAGTCATTTCCGCCGGAAATAGTGGAGTTAGAAGCTACTGTCCATGGACGATCGCCATCCGAGTTTTTTGCTGAAGTCACAATTTTTATCTGTAATCATTACAATTTTTTTTTTTCGTTAACAACATATTTCCTAAGAATATGAACCTAATTGTGATAAAAAAAGTTGAAAATTGCATGTTTTTGAGGTGTTTGAACACAACGTCATATTTTTATACCATGTTTTTTCACCTTTTTTGCATTAAAAAAAATATTTTTAATAATAATATCATCCCAGAGCTAGGTTAATATAGATTGTAATTGAATAAAGAATATTCACACAAATTTTCAGAACGATCGGTCAATAACTTTTTGAGCTAGAATGCCCACCAGTTGAAAAAAAGTCGTCCATGGACAGCAGCTTCTAACTCCACTATTTCCTGCGGAAATAACTTGAAAAAATTACAAAGTGTACTTCAAAACATGAATAAAAGATCCTCCAAGTTTAAACAAATTCTGATTATTCCTTCCCTGTTAAAAAAATTCAAGAAAAACACCAAAATTTCGGCCTCCTAAACTGGTTTATCCCGTTAATAGAATTTCGTTTCATTGGAAGAATATTTGAGTTAGAAATATTATAATTATATTATAATATGAATTTGGGATTATACACGTGATTGAGATTCAGCCGAAAATAGTGTTTCTGTCGTATCCAACAATAGGAGAATCTGGCGCAGGAAATACAAAGATATATAGTATAGAGATGACACATCGATCTGGTTTGCCGCAAAAATAGTCCCGCAGGACTCAAGAACGTGATGCAGCTTCGGAGATTCGATATCCCGTAAGCGGAAGTAGACACGTCTTCTCCCTCTCTCTCTCTCTCTCTCTCTCTCTCTCTCTCTCTCTCTCTCTCTCTCTCTCTCTCTCTCTCGCTCTCTTTACTCGTCCTCCTGGTTAAATTAACTTCCGTTGACCTCGTTTTCCTCGAGGTATTCTTCGATCTTTTATTTAATCTTCATCAAATGTCCTTCATTCTATAAACAACGTTCAAACCTACATTTGATTTGTAGGAAAAAAAAACACTTCGTGATGGTAAAAAGATCAAGATTTCTTGTCTAAGGGCTAAAACCACTGTAACGGCCTCAAAAAATGCCTTTTTGAAAATTGTTGGAGTTATGCTGCGTGCCGTTTTGAAAAATCGTGTTTCGAGAAATTTTTTTTTTTTCAGGTATAAACCTTTTTGCTTCATATTCAAGAGGGTTCAAAGTATATTTTAAGCTAATAAGAAAAAAATCGATTTTTCGAAAATTCTACAGTGGTTTTACTCGTTAAAATAGAATGGAATTACTGAATAATCGGGGCTGGGGCGTGGGGGCACGAACTTCTTCGTAATTTTCATAAAAATGAAGATATCGGGAAAAATAAAATAGCATTCTCTTCGTTTTTCTATCACGTTCCTACAGAATCCGTCAGGAAATTCGATTTTTTCACTCGTTGTGGCTATAACGTCGAAAAAGTTAGTAAAAAGCTATTTTTGGATTTTTTTTTTTTTTTTTTTCGAAATGTTGAGTTTAGAAGAGAATGTTTTTGGTATTTCTGGATGAAAATCCATCGAAATACGCCGGTCAAAGGAATATGAAAAATAAAACTAATTTTGCAGCCGCTTCAGAAAAATGGCTGATTCTTTTTTTCTACTAAATTTTTAACTCGAGGCTTCACCGAGTTCGTACGATTCGGATTAGAATTATTTTCAAAATGGCGTTGGATTCATAAAATCACATTCATTTTTCTATTTTTGAAGCTAGCATTGATTTTTAAAACATTTTCGTAGACACCTTTTTTCAGTGTATCAAAATGTAGTGCAAATTTTATCGTTAATTATAATCTTTGTGTTTGCGAAAGATTTATTGAAATCCGTTCGATAGTTCTCGAGTTAAGTAGTCAAACATACACACAGACAAAAAAACGTTCTTTTTGTTGTACAGATTTATTCATATGTATAGATATAGAGAAGGGAGTGGTGTGGGGATGCGTCTGCAAAAGTTTATTTATTATTCTTTCCGTCCTTTCTCTCCTTCTCCCTCTGCTTATTGTTCTTCTTCTGTGGCATCTTCGACTAATGAACCCTCAGCCTCCTTTGTGCGTCTCTTCAGACTGTGGCGAGTGTGTGTCTGCTGGTTGCTGATTCCTCTTAAGGAGGTGTTCACCAGTACAGTCTGTACCAATGAGCAATTTATTTTTACATTTTTCCATCTCGTATTCCAATGATTTTCTTCTAGCATCAAACAACCATTTTTACGAGTTCAATGTTTGATCTGAAGAAACTAATCAATAACGCTCAATCGAAAGTGACGCGAAAGTGGCAGAAATATAAT
This sequence comes from Rhimphoctona megacephalus, assembly GCA_963989365.1. Taxonomy (NCBI): domain Eukaryota; kingdom Metazoa; phylum Arthropoda; class Insecta; order Hymenoptera; family Ichneumonidae; genus Rhimphoctona; species Rhimphoctona megacephalus. The sequence goes on from OZ022421.1 coordinate 23,518,787, forward strand.
TAGAAAAAAAAAAAAAAAAAACACAAGGACTCAGGCATATTTCATTGAAGAAACGTGCAAAAGGAAAACTGCTTTTGCAAATAAATAACTATCGCGATGTGTCAGAACAATGAACGTTTGATCCAAGTCTCTAGAAAAAGTGTATATTTTGTGACACAATAGCTTTTTTCCTTCTTCTTCTTCTTACAAGCACTTTGAGTTCACTGTACCGCCGAATCTCTCTTTATATCTTCTTCTACGACGCTGCGTCTTCGTCTTTCTTGTCTGTGATGTATACTCTCGTTTGGTGTGAGGAGAGAGTAGTCTCCTCACCACGACAGCAATCGTCTGCACTCCCGGCACAGACAAGCAGGATTTGCCTACACGTGGGTTGTTCATTACCTATATACATGTATATGGGGCATTCCACGCCAAATCGACCTACGTCAGACCCTTCCATTCTTTGATTTCACTGAAAATTTTATATGTTGACCCATTGAAACAAGCTCTCTTGATTTTTTCAGATTTTTTTTTGTCCATACACTTGTGAGATATGATTTTTTTCAAAATTCGATGTCTTTTTTTTTTCAAACGACTGTAACTCTCTCAAAAATCGACGAAGTCGAACTTTTTTTTTAGAAACGCTGGTTTTTCGCCGTGATTAGAAAAAAAAATTACGAAAGAATGATTAATATTTATATTCCGTATTTTTTCTCAGTTTGAAGCAATTTAAAGTAAAAAAACGTTGATTTTAAGATTTTTGCCCTTTTTATTTTTTTGTTTTTAAATAAAAAAAAAAACTTTGACCAATGAAATCATCTTTGAGACTAGTTCCATCGTGGGCCGATTTTTCGTCCTTTTTTTCCAGTCAATATGGATCAAAATGAACTTTTATTTTTAATGTAGGTTTTTACCAGACTCTTGGAAAAAATTAGGAAATAATGATTGCAAATCGTCCTCTATATTTTTTTCAACGTTTAAGCAAAAAGTCATTAAATTTAAGATGTTCGACACTTGATTTACTTCAACAAAGTCACAAAAAAACCTTGACCAATTAAATGATTTTTGAAACCTTTCTAAAAAAAAAAAAATAGTTCGACTTGGTCGATTTTTCAGAGTCACAGTCATTTGAAGAAAAAAATATTGAATTTTGACGAAAAATCATATCTCACAAGTGTACGGACAAAAAAATCTGAAATAAATGAAGAGAGCTTCAAAGAGAAAAATCAAAGAATGGAAGGGTCTGACGTAGGTCGATTTGACGTGGAATGCCCCATATATAAATCCAGAGGGGTATACTCAATCCCTCTCCTTCTTTCTCTCTTGTACTCATCAGACTCGTTTCACGAGCAAGGTGGATTAATTTCGAGAGGGAGTGCCACATCGTCGTACATCAGAGACATGCGAGCAACGAGACGATAGCACGTACACTGTATACAGGCTGTCTTCAAAGTTGCTCTTGACAGCAATAGAAGATTTTTACATTTGGACGAAATTGGGGAGAAAAAAATATCCTTGTATAATTTTTATTCTGATCCATGAAATGTTAATTATTCTTTTTATTTTAAATTACTTTTAAAAAGGAATTTCTTCATTTTTATCGATGCCAAATTAATTAATAATCGATCATGTTTCTGAATTTGTTTCTTGTCTCAAATCTACTGCGAATTTTGAGAGCAACTTCTTAGACCCTTTGTGTATACCCTTTACGTTCCTATAGAGTTTGTACTTTAGTTTGTACATTAACAAGGTGCGTGAATATACATGTATTTAGGTGCGGGGGCGAGACGCCAACGTCCACGATCTCGGTAAGAGACCAGTGTCTTGGAACCCAACGAACAACCCTCTCTCTCTCTTCGCCACTCTTTGCACTATCGTTTATTTCGTTCTTTATCTTCTCAAATGACGTTCTTTCCAGCAATTTTGCCGATTTCGACTCTATACTGAAAAAAAAAAAATTTGTTCATCGAACTAATTCCATTTTGTTGGACGACAAATTGGTGGATCCAAGAATTTTTATGTTGAATACCAAATGATTTAATTTAATCAACTAAATTATGAAAATTTCTTGTAGATGAATCAATTAAATCACCGAACGATTTTGTTCGAACTGGTACCATTTATTTGCTTATGCATATTTTTTAATTGCTTTAATAAAATATTTGTTTGAATCTCAATTACCAAATTCACTATATGGCTAAAAACGTTGGGACGAATAAATGAATTAGTTTATTTGGATGATATTTTGTTCCATTAACATTAATTTATTTGGCTGCACCAAAGTTTTGTTGGTTCGGCCAATAACTTGTTTCAGCATTCACAAATTATTTTGTCTTATCTCAAAAATATTTTGTTGCCCGTATTGAACTAAATATTTTAGTTAAGAGAAACGGTATTTGTTTCGATCAACAAAATTTTTTTATCAGTGTACTCTCGAGCCTGCAGAAGCTTCTTTTCCCTTTTTTTGGAACCCTTTGGGTTCCAAATTTTTTCGTCTGTTGAAACATTTAATTTCTATCAAGTGTATGTATTGATCGCAGTAAAACTTAACGATGTAAATTCCTTAAAAATTTACCAGTCCCCCGTAATTCATACGGAAAGTTTTCGCTCCTCTCGTTCGTCGATAAAGCAGAAAATTTCTTCATTCTTAAACGTTGGTCGGCGGAGGAATTGTCTGATGTAGGAATCTGTAGCGTCGTTACAAAGAGCGACTAACGATTTACCGATGGTCGGAAAAAGGTCGCCTCGTCAGAGTCCACCGATGACGACCTTGGGTAATATTACGTTTTTTCTTTCCCCACAATTTATGGAAATTTCGTTCCATACTTTTTATCAATCTCCAGTAAACCAAATGGACTGTGCATCACCTTGATAATAACGACTCATCGAAGCAATGGATTTTACCGACTGAAAAATGATGAGGTGCCAAAGAAAAATAGGTGGAAATTTTGATAATTATCTATTCATAAAAACACGTCATTCGAAAAAAAAAACAAAAGATAATTTCATTGTTCCATTTTTTCATCACCGAACTATTTTTTTTTTTTTACATGATTTAAAATTAGTTTCAGGGCAAGAAATAATAACAAAAACTACAATTGTCGAATGATTATAGTGAAATTTATCCATTTAAACACCAACGACAATTTTTCACTTTGTCCTCATGCAGAAAATGTGACCTCGAACGACAGCATCTAATTTTTGTTCTCTTTATTTTTAACTTATACGTACCCATACGAGCTCTAAGGCAATAAATAACGCCTGACTGATATTAACGGGCTAATTAACAGCAATTAACATGGTGCAGTATGCGAGAGATTTTTAGCTCGGTATTCATAATGCAAACGCGGAACGCACGGGAAAAACAAAACACTCGAAAAGCACTCATCGTTTCATGCCTATGAAATTCTGCCTCTGATTCAACTTAGTAGTTTATGTACATGCATCGTTTTTTTTTTTTTTTTCCTGAAATTCTCGGCCTCGTTAGAACCAGTGCATGCCATGGTATAGTCATATTCCTATCAAAAGTCACGTGGAATTCTAAGTTCTATGAATTAAAAAAAAAAAAAAAAAAAAAAAAAATGAGATTTTTTCCCTTTTTCAGATGCATTTAAAAACACTTAGAAGGTGTTCAAATTTTGCAAATGTTTTTCGAATTCGCTCTATTTTACAAGCTCGCACAATAATCCTGAGTAAAGTTATAACGTCTTAATGACCTTTTAAAGTTCATTAAATAATTAAAACTCCATCTCGTCTCATTAAGCTACGAAGACTAGGAGGGGATTCCTTTTTTTTCTTTTCTGTAATCTGAGGGAAGAAATAATCTTGTTGACAGAAAAGTACTCGACTCCGAAATAATTTGGGCGAATTTACTTCGTATTAAATATCATTATTACTCATAATTCCGATTATATAATTATGTTTTGTTTCATTACGAATTATTGTTTTTTTTATATAATCTCAACTTTTTAAATTGTTTTATATTATTAAGAAAAAGATCGATGTTTTAATCGTTCATATAAGACGATCGTTTTCATTTTGTGTGTTAATGACGTCACTTTCCTTCTAGTATATAAAAAAAAATCATGAGAGCAATGAGGTGATAAAGGAGAAGGAAAAAGAATGGAAAAAAAAAATGAAAATAAACTTGGCCATGCTCGCGGGCAAGATTCTTGCCGATTCCTTGTGTCACGGAGTGGAAAAATCTTACCCCCTCGCTTCTCTCGTCTCGTGATTCAAACTACACGCACGAGAGTGACCCACATTTGCCGACTTCTCTCTCTCTCTCTCTCTCTCTCTCTCTCTCTCTCTCTCTCTCTCTCTCTCTCTCTCTCTCTCCACCCCCTCCCTCCCTCCCTCTCTTCCTTCCTTTATTTCGCTCTCTTTCTCATTTTGGTTTGGTGCAACGACGCGGTAGATTTTGCGGGCAAATATCCCAGTGCACCTACACCGCACACCTAGATTTTATATCTCACTGATACAGGCAAAAGTTCCACCTGCAGAACTGCATCATGCAGCGTGGAGTTCGTCACGCTACTCCATATATTTCATTTATTTGTCGGTTGCACTAAAATCTGGATACAGTTATTTCGTTTTATTACTTTCTCAGCCTACTCAGAATTTTTCTACTATAAAAACAAATGGTAAAACTCTCCTCAAACGTTGAAAAATTATATTAAATTTTCTTATCATCCGGATCTATAAGACAGTTGAAAAAAGACAGTCGAAAACTCAAAATATCTTTCAGCCTCGTAAAATTACAATTTCCGGGTACAACAAAGATCTCCCGGATATCGAACACTCTTTTTCCTATTCTTCCAACGGAATAAGTCGTATCTCTTTTCATTTATTTGATTTTTTATCTTAAATACAAGATTTCCATCCAATAGCATTGGTAATGGAGAATAAAATTTAAAGCGGAACAGCCAATTTACTCGAAAGTGCTTTTTTTTCTATTTTTTTCTTATTTTTCTCAATCGTATACTTTAATTACGACTATTTTATTCGTTCTCTCGAAGATAAAATAAAAACAGCAATAAATTACATGGAATTAAGAGAAATCAATCTACATAATTTTTTATTGTGTCTTTTTATAGTCGAATTCAATTAAACGGAGCCTATAAAATTGAGGTGCATTACAAGGGACACAATGGCAGAAAATTCTCGTTTCAGGAAAAATAATCGCGTGCTTTGTTATTTTAATTTTGTTCATGGGCGAGTAGTTTGAACATCTTGTCAACGGGCAAAGAAAAAGGAGAGCGTGTGTACCTTTTGAAATGAATACGGCATTCGTGGCGCGAATCCGACAACAAGGGGAGAGAAAGAAGTCCTTTAAATATGCACATATATATATATATATATATATAAACGGTGTGAGAGAACTCGAGCGAGCATGAAGGCAGTATAAATTTGCGCGTGCAAGTTTCACTCTCAGAGCTCGTGGGAGTGGTCCAAAAGCAAAATTAAGAGTACACATAACGGACTTTGTACACGTGTATACATAAAGGGAAGGAAAATTCGTGAGAATGTGTATTAACACCGCGTTTAAACTTCGTATACCACGCTTTTATACACGAGGCCGGGCGAGTGAGCTCCTTATAATTTTCGTCATTTGCAAGTGAGACGCACGAGCTAAGCCCTTAGTCACAGAGACCGAGATTTTTGCTGGCATTAGGAACGACCTCTGTGGCATATAAACTGTACCAGCAGGTGCTGCTTCTCTCGATCTATAATAACCCGCAACTTGGCCATATGGCACCTTTCTCGTGCATTCCTAAATATTATTAATGTCGATGTGTCTGTAACAAAGTCAAAACAAAAAAAAACAAGCCATTCATTTACTTGACACTTAAGGTAAAAAAAGCTGATGCAGACTATTAGTCAAAAGAGTGCTAAATTTTCTAAATACATTTATGCAAAGTTTAATTCACTAATTAAATGAAATTACGACTCTTGATTTATATTACAGCATGTCTTATTAACCTAAAAAAATATTGATAACAATAGATTTGCAAAACCTTCAACTGATAAATACCAAATTCCACGATGTCATATTTTCATCGAATTTTTTCAAAGAATAATCCGTATTTTTCAACCGATTTCAATGCACCACATCTCATTTTGTTTCTCAAGAAATCCTCTACGTATTTATCGTATGGATTTTTTTCTGAATTCCATCGTTTTACTGTTGCAGCCAATTGTTTAATTGGCTAAAAAAAAGGTTCATAAACCAGGCCCTATCAAATAATGGATACGATAGAGGAGAAATCAACCGGAACATCGAACGCCTAAAAAAGAAAATCACAGGTGAAGGCAGCAGAGGAGAAGAAACGACAGATAAAGAAGCCGTACACACAATCGTCCCTTCCATATCTTCAAGGCACAACGGATCGCATAAGCAGAGTTCTCAGGAAATATAACATCAAGATCATCTTCAAACCACAAAAGAAGATAGCACCAGTGCTCCCACATCCAAAGGATCAAAGACCTCCTTTCAACACACCGGGAGTATATAAAATATAAAATCCAAATCCAAAATATATAAAATATATAATATATAAAATATAAAATATAATATATATAAAATATATAATATATAAAATATAAAATATAAAATATAAAATATAAAATATAAAATCCTTTTGAACACACCGGGAGTATATAAAATATAAAATCAAAATCCCAAGTATATAAAATATATAATATATAATATAGGGGAGAGCGGTTGGTCTAGTGGATAAGGGCTCGGGCTCGCCCGCCGTGGGTCCCGGGTTCGAATCCCGACCAAAACACTAATGAAAAATTGGGATTTTTTTCACGTGTTTCCACTGTAATCCCGGGTGGTTTGGACTCCACCTTTATAAAAATCATGTCCAGACTTCACTGTGATGCCTGAGCGGTCGGTGTACGGCTCCGGGTGCCTCCCGTGGACGGTTCTCATCGTGCGGATGGTGGCCCCCTAGCCATGTACTGGCTAGCTCATTGCATTACAGCTGAGGAGGTACCTTTCTTAAGCGCCTCTGGTAGCTGTGCTTGAGCATGCTCGCATTGCTACCCGGGGAAATTAGGTAGGTACCGGCTGTATCGGCAAGGTTTTCTGCAGTTTCCCTTCGCCCTCGGCAAATGCGATACAGTTGCGGATAAGTCGGCTGCAGCCGCACAGGGGGGGTGTCTTTGGAAAGGGGGGGGGGGGGGGGGGGCAAGCTAAAAAGCGGAGAACTTGGGCAATGGCAAATACAATAAAAAAAAAAATAAATATAATATATAATATATAAAATATAAAATATAAAATATAAAATATAAAATCCAAGTCCAAAGGACCAGACCTCCTTTGAACACGCCGGGAGTATATAAAATATAAAATCCAAATCCAAAATATATAAAATATACAAAATATAAAATCTAAATTCAAAATATATAAAATATATAAAATATAAAATCGAAATCCAAAATATATAAAGTATATAATATATAAAATATAAATATAAAATCCTTTTGAACACACCGGGAGTATATAAAATATAAAATCCAAATCCAAAATATATAAAATATATAATATATAAAATATAAAATCCAAAATATATAAAATATATAAAATATATAATATATAAAATATAAAATCCAAAATATATAAAATACATAATATATAATATAAAAAATATAAAATCCAAATCCAAAGGACCAAAGACCTCCTTTGAACACACCGGGAGTATATAAAAGTGTACATAGTAAAAACCGGGAGGAAGATTACTACACGGATCAAGGAACACCAACGGTGTGTCAGATATTGCCATATTCTTCAGTCAGCACTAGCCAAATACAAGATGAGAACAGGACACTCCATCCTTTTCGACAAAGCTCAAATGCTGGCCAACAACCCACTGAGTTATTTCTCTAGGAAATATAGAGAAGGCCTAGAAATCCAAAAACACTCGAACAACCTTAACAGATACGGAGGTTACCAGGTCCACCCAATCTTGCACACCGTCCTCTCGATTTTTTAATCGACCAGTTGATCAATCAAAAACTCTGATTGGCTGGTCCAGTCATCTGGAACGATGATCATGCGAATATAAGAACTACCTGAGTCCAGGGAGCTTCAGTATCGAAGCTCTCAGCCCTGATTATGCATAGTACAACGTTTACGAAACGTCGGCAATACACTGAAACTCTACACAGCATCCATCCGGAAGCCATAAACTATTGTAACGATAACGGCCGTGAAAGCCTCAAAACTAGAATCTTTATAAACCAATTGCTGTAATTTTCATATTAACGCTTTAGAAAAAAAAATCTACGCGATGAATTCGTAGAGGATTTCTTGAGGAACAAAATAAGACGTGGTGCATTAAAATGTGCGTACACTGAGAAAAAAAATTTGTTCATCGAACTAATTCCATTTTGTTGGACGAAAAATTGGTGGATCCAACAATTTTTTTGTTGAATGGCAAATGATTTAGTTTATTCAACTAAATCATCGGAGTCCAATGATTTTGTTCGAACAACTGGTACCATTTATTTGCCTATGCATACTTTTTAGTTTCTTTAATAAAATATTTGTTTGAATCTCAATTACCAAATTGACTAAACGGTAATCGTTGGGACGAATAAATGAATTAGTTTATTTGGATGATATTTTGTTGCATTAATATTAATTTGTTTGGCTGTACCAAAGTTTCGTTTGTTCGACCAATAACTTGTTTCGGCATTCACAAATTATTTTGTCTTGTCTAAAAAATATTTTGTTGCCCGTATCGAACTAAATATTTTTTTTGAGAGAAACGAAATTTCTTTCGGTCAACAAAATTTTTTTCTTAATGTAGGGCTTCTTTATCTGTTGTTTTTCCTTCTCTGCTGCCTTCACCTGCAATTTTCTTTTTTAGACGTTCCGTATTCTGGTTGATTTCTCCTCTATTGTATCTATTATTTGACAGGGCCTGGTTTATGAACATTTTTTTTAGCCAATTAAACAATTGGCTGCAACAGTAAAACGATGGAACTCAGAAAAAAATCCACACGGTAAATTCGTAGAGGATTTCTTGAGAAACAATATGAGACCTGATGCATTAAAATCGGTTGAAAGATACGGATTATTTTTTGATAAATCTCGATGAAAATATAACATTATGGAATTTTGCAGTTATCAGTTGATGATATTGCAAATCCATCATTATTGTATTTTTTTTTACGTTAATAAGACACGCTGTAATACACTTCAATCTTCAATTAATTTAATTAGTGCATTGAACTTTGCAGAAATATATTTTGAAAATTTAGCACTCATTTGACTAGTGTGAAGCAGCCATATTACCTTAAATGAAGTTGAATTAAATCTGTTCTCATTTTTTCGGCTTCTGTCGAGGTTTTAAGGCACTTCCAAGGCCCTAAATCGAAACGCAACTTTGTCTACTTGTTGCTGGTACATAAATCGATTTATAAAGAAATTATCGTAATGCATAATGCATCAACCGATGGGAATACAAAAACTATGGAATTAATCGCAGTAAAGGGAAGGATGCATGCATTTTTTTCAATTTTTTTCCATTCTTCAAATGTCATAATTGATTATAGAATTGTGGAGGCCACCTTGCCCATGAAATACCTACCTACGCTTCCAATAGATGTAAATATCGTGAGAGAGAGGCCTCTTTGCATTAACACGTGGTGCAGGGTTATTCGTACAGGGATCTTCGCCATATTCGTATACGAATACCGACTACGCAATTTTTTAAATACTCACGATAAATCCTTCACATAATATACATTGTTTGTCGGTGTCTTCGTCGTCGTCAATGCTCGTTGCTATATTTAGTAATTGTATCCAGTGATACATTATTTATTAAGCAACCGAACAACTTTTCATCCAAACGTTCATTCGTCGATTGTAGAACGGTAAAAAAGACTCAGCATTTCAACTACTCGTGTACAAAATGTTACAACGATTTTTTATTCTAATTTATCGACGAAAAAACGCTTATTTTTTATTATTTTCAAATTTCAACAAATTTATTACTTTTTTTTTTTTTTTTATCACCGACGGTTAATTTCATAAATGAAAAATGATATCTCGTACAACATTTATCCGCGTGGCTGACAAAAGTATCCCGTCAAGGTTCGATTCGTGAGAACCAGAGAAACTCTAGACGTAGCGAATAGAATACCAACATCCCGACGGGTTTGCTCCTCCCGAAAGGGAGAGAGGGAGAGGAAGAGAGGAAAAGAGAGCAGTTACTCGATATCCTCATCTAGTATCGATTCTCCTGTATCCTTCGAGTATCGTTCTCGATGTGTACCTTTCCTTTCGTTTCTCATGTATAAGCAGCATTTTATATTTGTATTTTCATATATATCCAATTTTGATCAACATCGAGCGAAAGATTTTTCGATTTATTACATATGATTTAACAAAATAATTATTATTTTTCAACAATCTTTGGAAATAATAATTAAAAACAAGCAAAATCAGTATTTCTTTTAATTAAACAGTTTATTTCAAGAATTTGTGTCTCTTTTTTGCGAATTATACAATTAGAACTTCGATGAAGTTTGACCTCATATCGAATAATTGTACGAGCCGATGATTTATCGAAATGAAATGATTTCACGTTTTCTAGTAGTAAGAGCCAGAAAGATAGATAATAAAGTGAGAAAAAAAACGATGTTAAAGAATGTCAAACCGGTGCGTTTGACGTACCGAGCTGTGGTGCATGCCCCACTCGACGATGACGTTGGTTCGCGACGCCATACCACGAGATACCTGTTCGTTTTTACTCTCCCTTCCTCCCTCACTCACACAGACTTGTTCTCTCATTACGTAATGTCGAGAGAGCAAGCCTGCACCGCGAGTTCCCACTGGCCTTAAATATAACGCTTGTGACTGACAATTTATTTGTACACGCGTCTTTTTCCCTTATATTTTTCTCTCTCTCTATCCCTCTCCCTCGCTGTTGGGTATGAGTTACGCACTAATTCGCATTCTTGACCGGAAATCTCCCATCGAAGCTCCGATATCATTCCCCTCCGATAAATTTTACAGGATCATAAAATGTATTCATTTTATTTGTTACTTTGAACAAAACGTCACAAATGTTCAACATTTAGAAGACTTAAATTCCCATATTTTACAAATCAGACTCTCCATTATTTTTTCGTCTTTGTTTTTAGTCACTTTTCATCTTTTGTAAGATGAAAAACTCAATTCGGACAAATCTCTATTGATAACTTGATAAGAACAAATCTTTGACTTTTTTTAAATGCCATTGGAAACAATAAAAATTGTTAATAATCCGTTTTAATTGAATCTCGTTATTATCGATTAAGTAATATTTGCTGGAAAATGTATTTTAAAACGGCATAATTATATGTATCAAAGAAGAAAAGACATTGCTACCAATTTGAATACGTCATTTTATATGCAGCACATTTGTTACGATCTCGAAGAGAGCTTTTAAGATTGAAACATCGAGTGTTATAATCTCAAGCAGCTGATATTACTGCACGTTCCTCCCGCTACATTCCACTCGAGGTTCTCGATCGTTAAGTACAAACGCGAGTGTATGTGTGTGCGTATATATATATATATATATATATATATATAATATTAATATATTTATATGACGGAGATTTTAAATTTAAATTGACGTATATATTATCGGAGCGGCCTTGTCGTGCGTTCTCCATTCTCGTAGTAAAAGAAGGTGGGCCGGTTTATAATTTACCGATGAAAGTTGTGCGGGACTCTCCTTTTACCATTCGTTGATTTCTCTCTTTTGTTTTTTTTATTTTTTTTTTTTTCGTTCTATGCCTTTATACATACGGTTAAGGTAGAGATCTAGCTGAAAAGTTTGCTTGAAAAGAACGACGTTGTACTTGGCCCGACCCCAGAGTGAATAGATTTCGCAAAAGTTTTAGTCTCGAGCACGAAAAAGAGCGTTCTCTTTTATACATTTTTCTATTTCTTCTCGTGATTTTTTTTCCCCTATTTTTCTTCTCCTCTCTTTACTCTAGAACGATAGTTCTGCACTCAAAATTTGAACATCGATCTACGAGCAATTCTTCGTCGTAATATCTTTCGTAATAACGCTTTACGAGCATATACGAAATAATTGAAAAAAGAATACTCGATATTTTATGAGACTCTTAATAGCCCTTTCGATCAATTATCGTCTCGATCTCCATTCCTCCTCCGATCATTTGTCTTTTTACGAGATTTTTTTTTTTTTTATAATCGCGTTAAAAACTGGTTTGTAAACGAGAGAATTTCGTAGTAGAAAATAAATACACTCATTTGCAACAGTGTGACATTGCAAGGTCGCCCAGACCTCTCTCTCTCTCTCTCTCTCCCCCCCCCCCCCCCCTCTCTCTCTCTCTCTCTCTCTCTCTCTCTCTCTCCCTCTCTCTCTCTCCTTCTCGGTTCGACATGGAAATTCAGAGATCATGTGTATCACGTTTTAAAGCGCCTTTATGCAAAGAAGATGCTGGCAAATAATCATATAAACGGGCAAACAAGTGACACGAACCCGCCTCCCAGACACGTTTTTCCTTCTATCCAATACCTCGAATGACGTCACCTAATATACCGAATAGCAATCGTTGTTGCGCAATCTTCGAGAATAGACGAACAGCATAATATACAATAAATTTATTGAATAAATTAATGAATTCAAGACAAATGTCAACGCGACTAAGAGAGACATTAGCGAAATACTTGGAAGATAACGTCGAAGGTATTTATTGATGTTGCCGATCATTTTTACCACTTTCTTCGACGGCCTCTGATCTTTTCAAAATCATTATCTTTTTTTTTTTTTTTTTACGAGCGATTCAATAAAAACATTTGATGAGAATTAAACTATTTGAAAAAATGTCTCTCGATCCCAATGAGAAACGAAATTATCTTATCACGTTTTACATGCCTATAGTGATATATTGAATATCACTCTGTTTCGTCATCCGATATTTGAAAAGTCCGATGAATCATTCCCACTTCCATTTAAACCTCGAAACATTGAAAACCGCGAGTATTTTCTTCGATTACTCCAGTTTTTTTTTTCTTCTTTTCATCCACTTTTACTTATAATGTTTCGCAAATACACAATTTTGCACACGAATAAAAGTGCCTGCGCAAAAAAAAATCTTCAAAAGATTAGAATTCTGGTATTTGAGCAGAAATAAAAAAATAATAAGAAAGTGATCTCTCGAAAATCGACGCATATCGATAAGAATGTAATTCGAATTAAGTGCAAATAATTCTGCCTTCCTCTCGGATTCGTTGGCACTGGTATAAGCGCAGGGGAAAAACTCCTTTAATCCGATCCGAGCTGTGCGAGGGAGGAGGCTTACACAGGCCAGGAGAGACACGAAAAGATGAGCGAAGAAAAAATAGGAGTGCGAAAGTAACGTTGCCGAAAGGTGCAGCCTCGGAGTTTGTTCGAATGTGTGCGTGTGTGTCTGTCTGTTTGTCTCTGGTGCTCACAGAGTCAGAGTCCGTTTCAACTCTCGCTTGGCAGTTCTGCTTTTGGTATTAAAAACACCAACACTACTGTAGCAAGAACAGAGGCAGCAGCAGCAGCAGCAGATCGAGAGAAGTAGTTAGTGTAGCTCGGGCAGCCTTCGTGTTCTCTCTTATATACAAAACGAGTGGTAGAGTGTATCACACTCTCAAACTAACTACAACACTATCTTGGACATGCTTGGGTACTACGTCGTACCGCAAGGAGTTTCTTCAATGTTTTTACGCGCTGTGCAGTTTCTCGCTCGTCTCACGACTTTACGATCGTTGTCCTCGTGATCCTCCTTGTATACAATTCAACCTGGAAGTGACGACGTGTTGACAGTTCTTTTTAATTATTTATTTTCGTTTATTTATTTTTTCGTTAGTGTCATGTGCGAGTGCAGAATTGAGTGTGAGTGAAAAATAAATACCTTCGTATTCGTTCGTTGTTTCATTTTATTTGATCTTTTTTTTTTATTATTCTTTTCTCAAATATTGTTCGCCTGCCGAATTCGGTGTCGATCCCGAATCGTTAAATCTCGTCTCGTTCGTGCCTTCAGTGTTGTTACCAGTGTACAGTTTTTCTTTTTTCTTTTTCTTTTCTCTTTTCGCAACTTGATTTATCGAATTTTTCTTCCTTCTTTCTCCTTTTTGTGTTTCGACTGTTTTTGTGATACAAAAAGTACGTTCGTTTTACAATGAAATGGGAACCGGCGAAATGGATCGAGGAATACCCAGCAGCACACTCGCGACCTTGCGAGGTATACTCGTGAGCTCCCTATCCCGAGAAAATCTTGGCCCGCACGATCTACCGATACACGAGTATACCTCGAGCTCGGGACAAACACGGAAAATTCGAAAAGTTCATTTCCGCGAAGGTTGTTTTTTCTATTCATTCCTTCTTCATACGCTTTTTTCATTTTATTTCACTCGAAAAATTTTTCATAGTCATTAACGGTACTGAAATAACGATTGTTTCATGCTTCCCGATGAGTAAGAAAACATAAATCGAATAAAACAAATCAAGTATTCGTATCTTGTGCCTGACTCGACGTCTTGAATGATAATTATAAATTGTGATTTAGAAACCGTCTTCGCATGCGATACTTTCTCAACTAGAAAAGTTGCTCGTTCAAAGACAACAATTTCGCATTATTTCATGAAAAATTACGAAAAAATTCAATGGTGAAATATGTTGCTCTCTTTTTTACGATCAACGTACAAAATTTCGTCCGAAATTTGTCAAAATTGCAACGAAGTTAGCATTAGTCAGTTTCGTAGTAAAAAAATAATACTGCGATTGGAATGTTTGACAAAATTTTCCAATTTTTTTCTTATATCTAATTTCCAGAAAGCAAATGCAAATGATATTAAAAAATTCGAAATTCAACGCCCAGTTTGTTCGTCATTTATTTAATGACATAGACGAATTATACGACACTGATTAATTACATACGAGCGAAGAAAACAGTCTTGAATGTCAAGCAATCATTATTCTTGACAAGCTTTCGTAACGTTCTCAAAAGTCGAGGAATGCGTCGAAACAAATTTACTTCGGAAATTCCTTAAATGGCTTGTCCCACCTTTTTATATATGACAACAAAAAAGCAACAAAACAAGAAGAAAAAAAGAAATTTGCAACAATGACGTGCAACTCGCGACCACGCCTGAAAATGAAACGTTCTCTTGTAATACTCTCTCGGGTTTGTTCAGAACGTGGCATGCACAAAGGGCACATATACACACTATTTTATAAATATATACATCCAAATATGTGCATAGATTATAGGACTTGTATATATTCTGCAACGAGAACGAGTGACTTTTCCCCGCGTATGTACACACTGTGTGGGTTACGTGTTTGCATTTGAGTATTTCACCAAAACGGAAACTCTTTGTCGAATATGTACTTTTGCGTCATCTCTATATATTTATATGAATGATAGATACAAATGTAGATTTAACGAGACCTTCAAGAGCAACGTTGCAAGTGACATATTACTTATATAGTCAAGAGAAACCTCCAATTACACATATTTTTACACTTATGAATATATTTATCAAAATTAACTTTACAATCCATAAATATACTGCTATTCAAACACTAAAATAATGATATATTTGAAACGAATATTTTTATGTGAATACAAACTTATTAAGACATTCAAATACGTTAAAAAAAAAAATAAATGTCGTTGTTTCCCCTTGAATAGTTAAAAGTAAGTAAATTTGAATGAATAAGTTTAATTATTGGGTTTTAAACTTTACCTTTTAAGGGGCCAGTCCACTTTGGAGCCACGAAAAAAAGGCTATTTTCGCGATTTTTTTTTAGGATTTTATAAAAGAAATGAATATAAAAGTTGTTGGGCTTGATAAATAAAGTCTTGAAATACATAAAAAAAAAATTTTAATTCATTTTTATTCATGTTTAAGTACAAAAACTATAGTTTAACGTAACGCCTCAAAAATAGGTGGGCTAGGTAGCTCCATCATAACTCGGCAACGGCTTGTCTGAAACAAAAAAATCAAAGTCCATTAGATTCAGTATGACACCAGCTACAAAATGACCCTCGGTTATAAAGTTTTATCAAAAAATAAAAAAACGGCAGATGAAAAACGAAAAAAGTAAAAGAAAACACGTTTTTTTCGCAGTTTTTCACAAAAAAAAGAGTAAAAATCAAAATTTTAAAACCATCGAGGGTCGTCTTGTTGCGAATCATGTTTACAATATGTGGTTCAAATTTCAAGAGAATCGGTTTATTAGTTTTAGAGATACGATGGAGGTAGATTTTGAAAACGTTTCGAGAAAAACGCGTTTGAGCGCGCTATACGCTCAGGTAGACGAAATGAAGTCCTGACGTTCAGGTAAAAAAAAAAAAAATACTTAGAGAGCTCGGATTTTCATAAAATTTTGACACAATATTTCTGAATGTATGTACTTTCGAAAACAGTTAAAGAAAATCGATTTTTTGAAATTTTCAAAGTGGACTGGCCCCTTAAGGACGGGAGTGGCCGATATGTCGACCACCTCTAAGGTTGGCGACTCCACATAAGCTATTCAGTACATACATAGCTAAATTTTGCATGAAAAAAAAGTCAATTTTAATGGACAATTCCCCGTCCTTAAAAGGTTAATTCCCGCTGTTTTATATGGGGGTAACTAGTATTATTTTCATGGAAGTAACACTAAAACTATGCTGTATTGAAGTATTGGACATAATCTACAATATTCAATATTTGAGAGTGAATTTACTTGTACACACTACTTTTTTTATAATATCGAAAATGTCAGGTTTTTAACCAACGAAACAGCATACACTGAGAAAAGAAATTTATTGTTTCAACAAATTTTTTGTTGAATCAACAAATTGTGGCGAACAAAATGAAATTTGTTAATTCAACAGAAATTTTTGTTGATTCAACAATATTTTCGTCGTAATGAGCGATATTTATTTAAGCCAGCAAATTAAATGGTTGAATTAACCAAATTTTTGTTCAGTTAACGAATTTCATTTTGTTCGCCACAATTTGTTGATTCAACAAAAATTTTGTTGAATCAACAAATTTCTTTTCTCAGTGTATGGGGAAAGCTTCGCTTTTTTGCTTTAATTTAAGAAAAAGTGCTGCTAAAAAAAATCGCTTGCTTCAAGAAGTTCATGGTGAACATGCTCTATCTGAGACAACGTGCAGAGATTCGTTTAGACGATTAAAAAGTGGCGATTTTGAGCTTAAAGACAAAGAGAACGTCCAGGACAGTCGAAAAAATTTGAAGATGAAGAATTGGAGGCCTTACTCAATGAATATCGATGTTAGACCCTTAAAGAATTGTCTGATACATTAAACGTTACTGAAATGGTTGTTAGCAAACTTTTACATAATCTTGGACTGGTTGAAAAAGCGGGAAATTAGTTGCCACATCAATTAAACGAGAAACCACTCGAAAAGCGAAAAACGATTTGTGAATCGCTGCTTGAACGATGCGAAAGAAAGTCATTTTTACATCGAATCGTGATTGGCGATGAGAATTGGGTTTATTATGAAAATTCCAAACGAAAAAAAAAAGCATGTGTACTGCCAGGTGAATCAGGTTCATCAACGCTAAAACGCAATATTCATGCTCAAAAGGTGTTGTTTCAACAAATTTTTTGTTGAATCAACAAATTGTGGCGAACAAAATAAAATTTGTTAATTCAACAGAAAATTTTGTTGATTCAACAATATTTTCGTCGTAATGGGCAATATTTATTTAAGCCTGCAAATTAAGTGGTTGAATTAACCAAATTTCTGTTGAGTTAACGAATTTTATTTTGTTCGCCACAATTTGTTGGTTCAACAAAAATTTTGTTGGATCAACAAATTTCTTTTCTCAGTGTACCACGAGTTGCTGAAACCAGGTGAAACGATCACAGCTGTTCGCTATAAACAACAATTAATTAAACTTAACCAGGAATTGAGGAAAAAGCAGCTTGAGTACGCCAAACGTCATAACAAACTAAAATTTTGCTCCATGACAATGTTCGGCCACATGTAGCAGAACCCGTAAAAAAGTATATAAAGGACACGAACTAGGAAGTCTTACCTCACCCGTTGTATTCACCGGACATAGCACCGTCTAATTATTATTTGTTTCGAGCGATTCAGAATGATTTGTCATGACAGCATTTCAAATCTTTTGAAGATATCAAAAAATGGATCAAAAAGCAAAGATTTCTATTGGCGTTGAATCCATTTGTTGTGTGAAAGATGGGAAAAGGTCGTAGCTTCGAATAAAATAGAATGTATACCGTAAACTATAAATAATATTTTTTTTATTTTATTGAAAAATAGCGGGAATTAAGTTAAAAACCCAATAACAATGATATTTATATGTATAATTAACTATTCAACTTAATGTAACGAAATACATCGAAAAATTGACCTTGCCACTCAGTAACAATTTGCTGTACGTATTTCTTCAGAATTCTTTGTACATAAAGTACAAAGACAAACGACCTTTGCAATCGCTGGTGCTTTTATTGCTCTCTTTGTCTTTTCACTGGCCATCAAACACCGTCATTACTGCCGCGTACTTACGTGGCACAGTGTATATACAGTTTATAGTTGAAGCCTTCTCTATGCAAATCAACTGTGTATAACATCTCATGAGCTTACAAGTTTCGAAGTTACTTTTTTTACGCGTTTACGAAAATTACAGCATTACGTTTATATGTGTGTGTTTTAGAGTACACGTTTCATGGCTTTTTGTATTTTTGTATAAACAAATAAGGAAAAAGAATATAGAAAATTAAGATAAAAACTTGGGGACGTTTAGCCAGAAAAATAAAAAAAAAAGTTCAGTAATAAGTAACACGAGGAAATGTAAACTTATTTTAAATAGTTTTACTTCTTAATTAACTAGGCGATTTAAACGCGCGCCTCGCGCGCGATAACTTTTTGCCCGACGTTATTTTTAATGATAAAATAAACCACAGCATCGTTGAAACCGTTAGAATGAATTTAAAAACATAAGTTATACATAAAAGATGATTATTTATTATTTACTTGCTTAAATTTTAATAAAATTTTCCTCTTTTCGAGATTTATTAAGAATAATTCTCGTTCGCTATTCTTCTTTCCTATTCGCGACTTGTCAAAAACAAATTTGATTTGTCATAGATATTTTGAAGGACCAGTTGTCGTTGTGACATTTTAGAGCAGACAGAATAACTTCAGAGTCATAATTTGAGTTGAATTCTAACGTGAGACGCGAGCTACGTGCAACGTCACAGGGAACCAATCAGAATCGCGGAAAAGCGACGACAATGAACAGCTAATCCACCCATCACAACCCTACTTTATAAAAAGGGATGATGAGATAAAAAATGGCTGGAAACTTTTGATTTATTTATCAAGTGGCCCGATCAATTAGAATAATAAATGGAACAATTTTAGTCAGTCCCAAGAATTAACGATCGTTGACATTTTTATATATCTATAGTCCCGTCAATTTCCGGTTTTCCCGATGACAATTAACGCCGTTAATTCAGATGATAAGCATCATCGACGTTTGCGGATATGGCACCGAGTTTCTCGTTAATCTGAAATTTTGAGCCTCTGGGGAAACAGCCAGGCGTACCCTCGTTCACAACGGTGCAAAAGAGCTATGAGCTTTCCTGCACTATCGTACCAGTGGCTGCTCTGCCTGCTGACCACGCTTCTGCGTGTGCAGAGACGGGGGAACTGGCTGCATTGGGAGCCTGGGAAGGAGACGACCGAGGATCCACTCATAATTAGGGCACAGATTGATTTATCACGTAATTCACAATTAACGGCAAGCCCGGCTCGTTCTATCTATATTTTCACACACATGTATATACATATACGTGGATGGAATATTTTGAGTGTCTCGTTCAATTCCTTCTTCGTCGTAACTGCCGAAGTTCACACGAGATTGCAGAATATTCCAATATCAGCACTATTTTGTTTTCTCAATCATAATTTAATTATATAATTAATCATGGAATATTTCTTGCCTTTCAATGAAAATATGACAATCTTTAAATCCATCGAAATTGCACTGTAAAAAGAAAAATGATGTATTTAAAAATTGTTTTTAGAGATTTCCTCAAAATTTTAAACACCTGTGGATTTTAATTGTTCACTTACGTCATGTCCAAAGTGGACATGACGTAAGTGAACATATATCTCCAATTTTACATGCATATCTTTACATATATCTCCAAAGAAAAAAAATGTCGAGTTTTTTTGGTGAATTTTCAAGTAAACCGATTAACAACTCAATGATAAAATTTTCGAGAAGATCGTAGAGAACCTTGGCATTTAAACATTATCAAAATAATGATTTGAAGTAATTGAATTTTTTAGAATTCTTTTTAAACTGCTAATTCATTTATAAAATTGAGAAACAAAGTTTTTTATGAATTGTTTTTTGTTTTTGTTTTTCAGGTGAGTACTCAATATCGAAAATGGGCTCTTTCGCAGATGTCTACGAGTCATCGCGACAGAGTTATGTATAGAAACGTGTGACATACTCGAAGCTGGTATGTAACTGTAGGAATTGCTAATCGCTAAAATATATATTCGATGAGTGAGAATCACAAGAATCGTGGGCCCCGCAGGTGAGCCACTCGAGATCACATCGCCATATGTGTGTTCGAATTATTCTTCAGCGACATCGTATAACGTTGGACCTTGACTCCTTTTCATTTCATTCACGATCTTTTTTAATTCATCATACCTGCTTCGAAGTCATTTTGAATACTTATTTCTTTTTCTTTTCGATTTTTTTACACTGTCTAAAAATAACAATTCAATTAATACATTATTTCAGCGTGATCCAACGTTTTTCGGTCTTTTTTATATCATATTTTCATTTTTACTCATCGAACGAATCTAAAAACAGATCACATCGAAATGATGCGATCTATTTTTGGCTTCTGCAAACGAGTGTAAAAATAATAAATGAAACAAATTTAAAATTGTTTTTCAAAATCCAGCGATTTTTCGGCCTGTTTCAAAATTAGTAAACAT
>OZ022421.1:23539987-23765089 GCA_963989365.1 Rhimphoctona megacephalus
ATCGGATTGTATCAAGAGTAAAAAAAGGGAAAAAAAGAAATTAATAGAGATTACTTCAAAATCTGCACATTCTCCTCACATTTTTTATCCATTTATAATTAATTTACTGTTAAATAAATTTTGTAATGAATTTGGAAAGAATTAAATGCGTTTTGTCGAAAGACTGTTTTGTTGAACTGCAGCAGCAAAAGTTCTTGGAGGAATTTTCGCACCGCCCACGTTGAATAATGCCCTCGACGTTCTTACTCTTGTACTTTACTATTTTTTCTCACAACTTACGAAGAACGATTTAAAAGTTATTTTTCCGGCAAACACACTCGTACTGAAAAAGTAAACTTAGTTCTTCAACCCTCACCGTCCCAATTACAAAGTAGAAGAGTTTAAAAATAAAAGAGCGGAAAAATGAAATATCAACCAGACGATTATCCCTCTGTTCCGAACTGGCATTTTCTTGTACGTCACCTGTCCTATCTGTATCGCTCATGATAAATTATCCTTGGACGCTGCCATCCACGAGGACAAAAAATTGAATAAACAACCATCGTTTCTGGCCAGCTCATCTTTCCTACTCTCTTCCTCTCTTCCTCTCTTCCTCTCTCTCTCCCCCCCTCCCTCTCTCTCTCTCTCTTCTACTTCCTCTTTCGTGTATCCCATCCTCACTTGCTCTCCATCTTACTTCTTCCTCGTGTTGCCACCAAAAAGGTTGGTCCGCTTCCAGCGCTTGGTGAACGAAAGGATAGAGGCTGGCAAAAAAAAACAGAGTGAGTCGTAGAGAAGATCGACTGAGTAAATCCTCTGCCCACTCTTTTTTATCAATGAGAGTACTTGCATTACTATACCGATCCAAAGCACATGTATCATATTTTACTTTGCTCCGAGACAGAGAATCACGGTGGTTCCATATCGCTAGACTTCCACGTGTGGCCATCAAAGATTCCAGGGGGATAAAAAAACGAAGAAAGCAAAAAAAAAACTCGCCTCCTGGGCGTCAACGTGTAATCGCGATTTTATGAAAAGATACTGCTGGCGAGCTCTGCAGTCCTCAAGGAGCCCCCCCCCCCCCCCCCCCCCCCTCCTCCTCCGGAAACCCTCTTTTGGTGTGCGCCATTATACATTCGCGTGTGCTAAACTCTTGACACCAATCTCAGCTGCAGGATAAAAGCTTCTCGGTACGTCCCACCATGTCATTCATCCGTATATACGTACATTTTCTTTCAGATAAAACGCCACGTTTTTTATAGATACCTTTATACGTGATATTGGTGAGATGATGCGCCGGGCTTGAGTTTCCTTAACATAATTATGAAGTCGATTTACAACTTTCACAAAGTTTCAATACTCAAAGTCTGGCAAGTGGATTTTGTAAATGAAACCTCTGACCTCATATTCGATTTCAAAGACTTATTTGTAATCTCACTTTGTCGATTGCAATATCTTGATATTACCTCTGCGAAATACCATATAAAAAAAAGGATAAGGTGACCATTAAGCTTGATCGTATTCAGTTATAATGTAA
Organism: Rhimphoctona megacephalus; assembly: GCA_963989365.1. NCBI lineage: Eukaryota > Metazoa > Arthropoda > Insecta > Hymenoptera > Ichneumonidae > Rhimphoctona > Rhimphoctona megacephalus. The sequence goes on from OZ022421.1 coordinate 23,541,504, forward strand.
CGTCAACGGCTCGTGTGCAAGTTGTTCGAAAACCAAGAATTTTCAAGTTTGATGACATGGCCACTCCTAAATTCTGTGGAAATTGTCCATGAGCCTGAAATACGAGAGGGCTAATGCCTGAAATAATTAAGAAAGTCTCTCGACAGTTTCCCAGTCCATTCGGGAGAAATTATATTTCTAGGGAACGGAAAGAAACACGAAGCAGATCCCCCTTGTTTTCCTCCGTTGAAAACTCAATTAATTACGTAAAAAACTCGGGTTGATGATTTTTTTTTTGAATTACATCGAATTTCGTGCTGACGGCAGCCAGAATCACGCGGTACCTCTAAATCATGGATGCAACATGGAATTTTGCGCTTTCTCTTGAAGTGTACGACAGCAGGGTCACGGCAACTGGACGCGCTTGGTATGCTAAATTTCCTAAACAGCTCCAGGCATAACGGAGCAAGAAGTATTTGTGTGTATATATGTGGAAGTTTTGTTATAATACGGATGAGGAATGAAGGAGAAACAGAAGGAATAAACGTCTGGCGAGTGTCCAAAGGGTCGAAGGGACGACCCATCTGACATCTCCGCCATAAGTACAATGAAAGAAACGAAAGAAAAAGAAAAAGAGCCCGTGCAATCTAAATTATTTCTTTTTTGGGAGAAATATTATCAGCTAATGTAGCAGCTGGTAGAAATTAATCGTTCACTCTTTCACATCTTCAAAGTTGCTAAAATCTTCAAACGTTCTTCAGTTTCAATTATTAATCGGAAGATTATAGAGTAAGAATGTGCCGAGCCCCAAGCACGATCGTGATTGGAAAGCTGCAAACAAATCTTTAAAGCGAAGCGCGAAAGACAGCCGAGAATTCCATTAATGCGAAGCTTCAGTAAAAAGTGAATGTGATGCGGAGATGAGTCGAAGACACAGAGAAAATGGAGAGGAGAACTCAGCGAGTGGCAGAGTGAGAGAACGATGGGAAGCGTTGGGACATTGTTGATATTTGCTATGGAGGCAGCTCACGGTTGAGAGTACTTCACCCTGCAACAGAATCACTTTTCATTGTTTCTCCTGCATTGGTTCAACACTCACGCACAATCGTCTAAAGGAATTTCGCACTCTCAACTCTTCGCTCATACCACTTGAAAATCCCTCTACTGCCTATGCCTGCCTGGTGGTGGTTTATGTTCATCCACTTGTATTCATCGTATCTCTGATGCACGTAAACCATATATATATACCTTTCCCTAGGGAACGTCTGTTTCTGTCAACGTTTGAAAACATGCTACCCCACACACGTCACAGAATTATACCCAGACGATTGTGTCTCATATTTTTCGCGCTCTGTAGATGTTTCTGTCTTTGTACGAATCCACATGTAACGAAGAAGAATAACGAACGACATTCATGGCTACCCAGAGCTCTGCCTCATTCGAAATGAAAAAATATGGGCGAATTGATCATGCAAAAACAAAAGAAAACCCTCGAGTGTTGCTGCACAGCCAAACTCGACGAGATCCCACCTTTAACTGTTTAACCACCAGTGCAACCTCGCAGGATTCATTTTCAGGCCTCTATCCTGTCAACGTATAATATGCTAGGGAAATTCATTACGAGCCCTTGGTGAACACTAACAGTTTGGCACAAACGGGAGGGTTGGCCCGGTTAACCAAGACCACACTAACGCTTCTAATAAACGGAAGATGTATGTTACGGAAGGAAGGAGGATACTCCTATGTTTTCGTGATGCTCCAGTCTAGCCCATCTTTAATATCACTCGAAAACAGAATTTCCTCATGAGACGTCTGCTCATTCCATCTCTTTTTACTCCCCGATGTTTCCCCTCATCATCCTCATGGGAATTCAGTGGAACGATCCGAAAACCCCTTCTAAATTTACAAAGGATTCTCCGCCATCTCATCAATTTCAATCATCACGGATAGAGTTTTATTCTTAGCGATACCTCCCGACCTCTTAACGCCTAAGAGATTTAGAAAGAAAAAAAAACTTGGAACATTCTGAAAAATTCTGTAGCTCGTTTCAAGTAGAGCCTCTCCTCGTCTCCCCAAGGAAAAGCCTCGTTGGATCAATGATCATTATCTTTCACTTCAGTTCATCTTCCTTATATTCGCTATCGTGTTTTTTCACAAGAGAAATAATCTTTTTACAATGGCGAACAGATATTTCTTGCGTTTATCCGGAGGATCCTTTTGACTATTGAATGGGGTACAGCCGTCAGTTGATAAATGTTCTAACCTCTATTTCCGCAGTGCTGGAAACGAGGCAATGATCACAGGTCACCGCAATCTCTCAGCTGCGTTCGTTTGTTCTCTATTTCATCGGGTCTGAAGAGAAATAAGGTCGTCGAAATGATTTCCCGACTACACCGAGTTGTAACACTCGCCACACTCCATATTTCCCGTATCTGTAAATCCCAGTCGTCAGAAGGCACATCCGAGTATTGAGCCACCACGACTGTTCTTGATTCGTGGACGTAAACATATCTCTCGAAACTGTATACTATTTTACGAAATTGCGGTGAAATGGAGGAAACAGATATATCCGCTGGCCTGGAGGAGCAGGGTCAACCCGAGGGAAAATCCAAGGGGAGATCGTTGAGAAAACTGCCCTTATAGCTCGCGGTATATACCGAATGAATTGTAGCACAAAATCGAGACTAATGGAAGAACAGACTCGGGAAGAGGCGAAAACTCATTTTCCTTATCTACGAAGCACTCTACCCTGTCTTCGTCGAATCAACAGCTATCAGGCTCGTTTTATTTCGGAAAACAGTAACACCAACGGCTGTCTCTCTATACATCTTTGGAGAATTATTCCGGGCAGTCTCTTCGAATATCGAAACTTCCGGACAACTGAACGCCCAGCTAACCGAAGAAACTTTAACTTCCCTACTCCACTTTTTATCCACCTTCAACTGTCCAAGTTTGCACATTCTCAAAGTTTCCTGGTTGCACTCAACAATAAGCTCTAAAAAGAGCACGGCTCTAGCAGTTTGCTGTACAGCTTGTAATGCACATTGAGGAGTGTTAGACGAGCAACAAATAATGAAGAACTTTACCAGGGGAAAGGGTTTTATCATCCGTGCATCACTCAAGAACGACAGTTTGGCTATTAGACCGGCTTACCATTAACTCGAACGATTCAACGAACAAATTCAAAGTGCGAGCCATATGAAAGGAAATAAGAAATATAATGGCGTTCCGCGAATAATTCAAAACGACTGAAGCATCGCTATTTCCACATTGAACATTCCGTTAAGAAACTGTGCTTAATGCTGGTCAAGAATTTAACTATCGCTGCTTTGTGCAGCGAGTGTTAATAAAAAAAAGGAAGATTCTATCATACCTCTTTGCCTGGGGAGTTACTGAGAGCTTATCTTCTTGCCAAGGTCCTATTTTCTTCACGAGTATTTTCTGCCTCATATATAACATGAAAAGTTTTTCTTCCCTCGCTGTTGGCAAGTATATCTTGTCGGAGAGGCATCTTCGTACCTCCGAGCGGTATCGATACCGACAAATAACATTGCATCGATATAATGTATAGTACGAAGTATCGGTGTGGAACCGGATTTCTTTCTGAACGTCGAGGGGATTGTTATTATATCACAGTGCCCAAAAGTACTCACTCTCTTACAACAGTATTCCCGTACAATTTTTCTACAGTAAAATATCACGAGGAAGCTGGGGTTGAGTGTTTTGAGGGTTGGCAAGGAAGGAAGGAAGGAAGGAGGTGGTGGTGGCGACGCAACTGATCGATGCAACAGAGGCACACCAGCGTCGACGGAGGTGGCAAAGACTGTAATAGGCTCTCTTTCTCTCTCACTCACTTTTTTCTGTTAGTTGGTATCGGTTGGTGTGTCCGCGCACCGACCATCCTTCCTTTTTATAGGGTGCACACCTCGTGGATACAATCCTTTCATGTTCCTGAAGGATAAAGGGAATAGAGAGAAAAATGAATTCTGAAGGGACCGAATTAACGCCAAACTCGAGGAATCCTTCGTTATTCCATCCGTGGCCCACTTACTAGAGTTGAATATCCTCAACAAAAATTCAATCGCAATGTTATATACCGCGTTACTTGTTTCGAGGTTGTTTGACTTTCGGAATAGGGGATAAAAGACAATGTTCGACGTTACATAGATGAAGGTTTCGGTATTCTAGCTTGCGCGCATCCATTACGAAGGCGCATTCTCTGTCCACAGTACAATATCATCGAGAACTCCCAGATTGCTAAAGAGATTCCTCTTGACTGGTCTGAAGCTGAAGAGTGTTAGATTATGTGCTAAAATTCTTGGGATAGACCTGGAATTCATGCTTCCACCAGTTATGCTATGACACTCTCTCCAATAATGTGCATTCATCCTTTTACATGAAAGATACAAGTTGTATACGGGATATTACCTATTAGAGCTTCGGGGGGTGCTCCAAACTCGATTGCATTGCTACAGAACGTCTGGTTGCGTGAATCGAGCAATCTCATCCCCACCAGCATCATCCCTCATCACCGCACAGCTAGAAACTACCCCCGTTTCGCCAGAACATCCCTCCTTCCCTCCTCCCCTCTTGGTAGCTCGGCAGCGGCGTCGGCGTTGGTGGTGGCGACGATGTGGAAGGCCAACCGGCGGGTGGCTCCGCCGTTCCTCACTGTGGCTCGCTCCAGAGATTCTGCTCAACGCGCTGCCTCTGCCTGCTTGCCTCTCTCGTCCTCGCTGCTTCGTGCTCAGTTCTCACCCGGAGACGATCCGCGCGCGCCCTCCGATAATACATCCTTTTTCTCTTATTCGTTCGCTCTCTCATGGGATTCCTCTCGTGACATTCTCCTGGCACGAACGTCTCTCGTAATATATATGAAAAACGAACGTTATGTCTTTCCGCACATGCCACAAGGATTATCGCACGCCACATTGAAAAGTCGAAAATCGTGTAGTTTTCGGTTAATGATTTAGAAACAATGTTTTCTTTTTTCTTTCTTCAATTTTCTTATACCCGAGACTTGGCGCAGTTGGGACAGAAGTCAACTCTTCGTGTGCAGTGATGATTTCATTTAATATATTCTGAACTAATAAAGTACGCGCTTTTACATTGTAAATAAGAAAAGTTTACGAAGGATTGAGAAGTCTTGGAAATTTCAAGCTTACGTTGATTGGATATTTGAAGCAATTTTGCTAGTAGCGAGCTCAAGTTGTCTCGCATCGGTGATTTCCAAGAGATCTTTTTCTTTGCCCTGATCATGTACGTGGAACTTTGTTTTTTTATTCTCAACTTCTTCTTCGAGCATATCTGAATAGTTGATTTCCAACTCAATGCGGAGTAATTTCGTATGATTTTTGGCTCGGAAACTATCGGCTCGGCCGCGTAATCCTTCGCTATCATAGAATTGATGGACCTCGGACTACCGGGGCTGCTGCTATGCTGCTTCCTCTCTATCTCTCGATTAAACCTCGTTCCAACATTTTGATCCGCATCGTCGGATAAATTCTCTCGCTTATATTTACTCTTCAATAACCCCCGGCTAACCATTTGTAACCACTGCGCCAACGTTCATCCTTTTCGTTATTCTCTGATATATATTTTTTTCTTTTTTTCACCATTAGGGATCCTCGAAAGCGTGGATATAACCAAACAGAGCAGAAGATCGAAAAAATCCCTATGTACAAACTTAGACTAAAAGCCAAATTTCACGCATCCCCGAGTCAAATATTCGCTCCACGCGGGCTTTCATATATTATACCGGCTCGGAGGATATCCATTGAAATTCTAAACGAAGGGTGCGAGACAGCCCTATTTGTAATGCCCTCAGCGTTTTTCGATAATTACTCATTTTACTACATGTATGCCTTCTCTCCGAATAGCGTATCATTTAGAGCTCATACCCGCGGTGTGTAACAGTGCAAAAAGTGGCAGAGAGTAATACAAACTAGGATGAAAATGAATTACGCTAATTTATTTACAGTCGTTATTGTGTTATTAACGCCTTACATACGTCCAGCAGCGCCTAAAACGCGCTAAAAGAAAAACTGTTTTTAGAAGAGATAGCAATAGAAATTAATAAAAATAATTTTTACACATTGTTTATTAGTATTTAAACTTTATAAAAAAATTTATTTCATTTTTTTTTTTTCAAAAATTACAACATAAAAAATCACGTTTCCCGAAGCACTATGAAAAAAAAGTTGCTCCACGGTCTGCATCATTTCTTCTTGAAATGCTGATGGATCTGCAAAACGTAAAAGAATTCTTGTAAAATAAAGTTGTAGTTATAGTCTGTCGAGCGGGATTTTTGAAATTCGAAAAATTTTGGCAATTTACGGCAGTTTAAAAAAAAGTGTGCATTTTGTGTCATAAATGTCACACTTTAATTATGTTTATAAAAATTTTTAATCACAACATCAAAAATCTGACTCGACAGACTATAGAGAAAACAATTTCGAATATTTGAAAAAAAAAAGCATCAAAAAATATTAAAAACTGTATGAGTTATCATGCAGACCGTGCCAGAAAAAGTAGTTTTGAGAAAAATGCATTTAAAATTTCAAGTCCGCGCATCAGACTCTCGTTGGGCAGTCACCTTTTCTATAATAACTTTCGATCTATGGGGAATTTGTACAATCGACTTACACAGAAATACGCCTAAAACTATAGAGAATAATAATCTGTAAAAAAAAAAAAAAATCGATTTTTTGAAAATTCTGGACGTATGTAATGCCTTAAACGCGAGCGCTGTTTCGAGAAACTAACAATGACCCAACGGTTGATCTAAAAAATGGCATGTTTCACGACGGAGTTTAGTGCGATGAATAAATCACGCGAATGAAAGGGAAATGAAATTAGTGAACGATGATCACAAGATCGTGGAAGATTCGGCGGCAACTCGTCACCTGAGACTTCAAAGCCTCGTGTTGTGTCCCTCTCGCGTGTGTGCATTTAGCGTCACTCGCGTCGGTGTTCGTTTGCTCGTTTGATCTTTTTTCTTTTTTTTTTTTTTTTGTTTTTTTTTTTTTTTTTTTTATTTTTGTACGTGAGTGCTGCGTGCAAAAACCAGTAGCCCTCTCCTCCTTTTGAAAAGGGCAATTTTGGTCCGCGAGGGCCGGCCATGGGGGAGGCAGAATGTTCTCCGAGCTGTGCAGGGAGACACTCCGGAAGGCAGCTGTATGTTACACTTCTGGTCGTGCAGGAAGTCCTTCAACATCCCCACCAACATCACCACCATCATCACCAGCCAAAGAAGCAAAGACTTCTGCCAACGTTGAACTGGCAAATGTCCATCGTTCATCCGGAACAGGAACAACATCATCATCGTCATCATCGGCCTCCTCATCGATCAATCAACATCAACAATATCATCAACAACAACAACAACAACAACAACAATCCCATCAACAATACTATCAACAGCATGGAGATATCGTCAAACATCATAACGAAAATGCCGGCTCTTCGAACGAACATCTCGCGAGAATTCATCATCACCAACACAGCCAGTCAACGGCTTTTAGGACCAAAATCACAACTACAGACAACGACCGACCAAATTCTCCTGAACACAGGCCGTACGTTTCTCTTCAATTATAAAATTAACGCCTTACATACGTCCAGCAGCGCCTAAAACGCGCTAAAAGAAAAACTGTTTTTAGAAGAGATAGCAATAGAAATTAATAAAAATAATTTTTACACATTGTTTATTAGTATTTAAACTTTATAAAAAAATTTATGTCATTTTTTTTTTTTTCAAAAATTACAACATAAAAAATCACGTTTCCCGAAGCACTATGAAAAAAAAGTTGCTCCACGGTCTGCATCATTTCTTCTTGAAATGCTGATGGATCTTCAAAACGTAAAAAAATTCTTGTAAAATAAAGTTGTAGTTATAGTCTGTCGAGCCGGATTTTTGAAATTCGAAAAATTTTGGCAATTTACGGCAGTTTAAAAAAAAGTGTGCATTTTGTGTCATAAATGTCACACTTTAATTATGTTTATAAAAATTTTTAATCACAACATCAAAAATCCGGCCCGACAGACTATAGAGAAAACAATTTCGAATATTAAAAAAAAAAAGCATCAAAAAATATTAAAAACTGTATGAGTTATCATGCAGACCGTGCCAGAAAAAGTAGTTTTGAGAAAAATGCATTTAAAGTTTCAAGTGCGCGCATCAGACTCTCGTTGGGCAGTCACGTTTTCTATAATAACTTTCGATCTATGGGGAATTTGTACAATCGACTTACACATAAATACGCCTAAAACTATAGAGAAAAATAATCTGTAAAAAAAAATCGATTTTTTGAAAATTCTGGACGTATGTAATGCCTTAATGGTTTTCGCGCAAATATCCGGCTTTTAAAAAATCTACAAAATCAGCTGATCGCAGTCAAACGCATAACTTTCGTCTTTTCGCCCTCACGGGCAGTCGAAAGTTCAAAAGTGCAATTGAAAAAGAGAACATTTTTACGTGAAAAGACAGTTCAATGGGCACAAAATAATCCGTTTTTGTTGGATCGAGAATCAATAAAAAATGTTTATAATCATTCAAAATAACACTTATTCATACATTGTTTTGTGTACAAATGCAGTTCAATCAGAGTCGAAACTCAAAGAATCAGGAATGATACGATTTCGAAATATTTTCCAGTTTTTTTTCCAGGAGAATCTGTTCCAAAAATTTCTCTCTTTATTTGCCACTCTCTTGGCGCGTAGCCCATTAAATTAAAACAAATAAATGTCCCGAAACGAGCCATGGTACTAGGCTCACGCGAATTTACACAGTATCGCGATACAAATGCATTGTAAGCAGCTTGACGAATCGTGTTCTAGTTTGAAAACAACAAAAAAATAATAATAAAAAAGATTCTTATATTTATAAATACTCGGTAAAGAATCTGGGCTATCGTCGTGGCTTTCAATCATCACTGGACTTTTCCAGACCTATTCAATATTTTACATTTCAGTCTGCCATTTTAACCTCATTCCCTTAATTCGAAACAATTAAATAGTCACCGCAACATCTTTTCGCGATTTATATGCCTTTGACCTCAATTACTTTGGTAGCAAAAACATAATTGATATCTACAACGAAGTTAGTATGAAAAAGGAGTAAAAGGAACAGAGAAATGGCGAAATTCTGCAATAACAAAAACGGATCATTGCACACTGTCGAAATTCAATAATTTTTCAAAAAAAAGAGAAAACCTCACGTTCTGAACACGTACCACCTGTGTATGCGTGAATCTTTTTTCTTTTTTCTTTTTTTTTTTTTTTTTTTAATATTCCCTGGGGATTACCTAATCGAATGGTTATCTGTGCCTATTGGTACGGGAGCAGAAAGCGTGCGGCAATGCCAACGGATTTTGGCAGACGATCTCCTGAATATCATAGATACGAGAGACGAAGATCATCGCACTCGATGTCGGATGATTATCGGTCTGAATGGAGTTCAAGCAGCAGCAGATCTACATCGCCATCGAATTATTGGGATCGGGAATGGCACGTTGGATACGAGAGTTTTACCAATAACAGTAGATCGAGAGATCACAGTAGATCGAGAAGCGAATCTTCAGGATCGTCGACGGACGCTGACGACTCGTCAACATCCGATGACGAAGGTAAAAAAAAAACAAACAAACAAGTCCTTTGACACGTGGAAGTGATAAAAAAAAAAAAGAGCTCATCTAGAAAAATCTTGAAAGAAAATCCACTCGAATTTAGGATTCTTATAGAATGTCTTGCAAACACAGAGACAAAATTAGAATGTGTCAGAACTGAGGTCACGGATTCTAGCTGGTAAAACACACGGCACAGTATTTAAAAAAAGGAGAAGAATGAAAGAAAAAACGATAATAACAGCGCATAGAAAAAAAGGGAAAGAATGTAGAGATTTGGCTCACGTCCGAACGGGAAATTGCACGTGAATGGTGAAGAAAGCAAGGGGAGGTTTTGAATGGTTAGCCCGAGCGTTTCGCGTTATCAATCGGAGTGGAAAGAGTAACGAAAGATATTTTCTTTTTGGCCTTTCTTCTAGAGCTCTCTCTCTCTCTCTCTCTCTCTCTCTCTCTCTCTCTCTCTCTCTCTCTCTCTCTCTCCCTCTCTCCCCTCTCCCCTCTTCCCTCGCTCCCTCTCCCTCTCCCCTCCCTCCCCCCCCTCCCTCCCCCCTCCCTCCCTCCCTCCCTCTCTCTCTCTCTCTCTCTCTCTCTCTCTCTCGCGCGCTCTCTCTCCCCCCCTTTCTCTCTCTTTCTCTCTCTCTCTCTCTTTCTCTTGGACACTAGAAAGATGCTTTTGTTCAGTGAACGACGAAAGAATGGATACTCTTACCCTCCTTCACCCTCATTCTTACAGTGTCCTTACTCTTGTGTCTCTGTATTTCTTGATCCTTTTCTCTGTATCTCTTCTTCGTGCTTTTTCGTTGAGCCAACTGGCAAGTTCACTAATTCAGAGCATCGGCTCAATTTGTACTTGAAGAAAAAAAAAAAGAATAGAAATCGTACATAGTTGCACTGAAGTTCTATGTCTAAGCCTGGGCCAGAGTGACTGACTATAGTCAGGAGAGCAGCAGGTTTCATGGAGGATATTTCTTTATTCTGAAGCCACAATTGATGAAAAACTTGATCGTCACTGATTCTCGTAACCGAATCAATGTTCTTTCAATATATTGGTGAATCCATTATCGGAAAATTCATCCCTTACCAACGTGTTATTTAGTTGAGGCACTTGTGGGAAAAGACGAGATAGCGGGCGTGGGATGGTATCACACCGAACTACACCGCAAACCTGCACCGCGATACTGATAAATTATCCGTGATAATAAACCTCAAAAAAAAACCATGATACAACTCCTTCTTTTTAACTTTGTTTCCTTTTAACCAAAGCCTCAATTATTCGATGTTATCGATATTTCGATTCAAGTAATTACCCTAATTATTTAGCTATCTTCGAAGAGATAGCTAAATAAATCTTTTTAATTCGAATCAAGCGGTAACATTTATTTGGCCGGCTAAAAAAGAAGTTGATTTTAGGGCATTTTTCACTTTATTCATTTTTTTGCGCTTGGTATTAATTAAATAACATTTAACAATTAAAAAAAAAAAAAAACATTTTAATTACATTTCATTTAACAATTTATTAAATTGTACGAATTCCCATTCAATTGCAGTGCCTTACTGTGAAATCCTTTTATATCGTACATACCAATAAAGTGTTTATTACTTTCGATTGATACGCGACGATACGTGTAAATCGCTGACTCGTGTCTAGTTCGGTGTGGAGGACATCGTGCGCAAAATTTTCGGAGTCCACAGGCACTTGGAACCAAGACAAACCGAGAGTACATCCGATCTTGCCAAATCGATATATATATATATATGTACACACACAACATGTATAGTTATATACATGAAGCTGTCGAGATAGTGCCACGTCTTTCGATTTGTCTATATATACACGCCAATAAACCATCATTCTACACCCAAGAGCCCATAGAATGCAACGTTTTCTTATTTTTCTCGGTTTATTGGATCGTTCAACGTCAAATGCAGTTTCTATTGTTCTTTATACCTCACAAAAGGCCAAAATATATATGTATAAATTCTCATTATATTTCGTGATCTTCTCTGGCTCAGATGGGCCGATTAACGACAAATAGCTCTAGCTGGACTCCTCCAATGCTCAAATTACGTTTGCGGTTTTGAATATAGAGAATTTAACTGCGAAAAAGTTGTTTCGTTTCAATGGCAAATGATTTTTAATAATCTTTAAAAAAAAATCATTATTTTGCTCAAGTAAGAACAAACTTTCGTTGGATATTTTTGACTTTAACCAATTTTGTATACATTAGAAGAAAACTCTTTTATTGTTGGAAGATAAATCAGTGAATAAATAAAAGTAGAACGAATACTTTGTGTTTCTCGATATCTTTATTCTTTCAGTAGCTATTGAAGACACGATCGCTCCTTTATTTCTCGTTAGCTCTCGTCTCAAGTGACGACATACGAATTCGAACCGTTTTTCTCGTAGTTCATTTTATTCTGTTTGTCTGTTTTCTGCAAAGATCTTTTGCACTCGAAAAACAGTGCGGAGTAGTCGATTTTTCTCCCTTCGCTGCTGCTAATTACTTTCTCGGTTCGACGCGCCAATGGCCATCTTCTGAGCTCTTGCAAAGTTGCCATGAGCTTCTCTTCTGTCTCTACGTAATTCTCGGTCTTGTACGAACATCTTGGTACCCTCAAATTCTACTATCTCTAGACACTTAGGAAAATGTACAGAGAGAATTGCTCTCTCTCTCTCTCTCTCTCTCTCTCTCTCTCTCTCTCTCTCTCTCTCTCTCTCTCTCTCTCGCTCTCTCTCTCTCTCTCTCTCTCTCTCTCTCTCTCTCTCTCTCTCTCTCTCTCTCTCTCTCTCTCTCTCTCTCTCTCTCTCTCTCTCTCTCTCTCTCTCTCTCTCTCTCTCTCTCTCTCTCTCTCTCTCTCTCTCTCTCTCGCTCTCTCTCGCTCTCTCTCGCTCTCTCTCGCGCTCTCTCTCGCGCGCGCTCTCTCTCTCTCTCTCTCTCTCTCTCTCTCTCTCTCTCTCTCTCTCTCTCTCTCTCTCTCTCTCTCTCTCTCTCTCTCCCTTGCTCTTGTTTTATCGACAATTAAATTGAGACCTAAACGGGAGCTGCAATAGAAATTGCCGAGTTGCTACAGTCCATTTCTCGTAACTAGTTTCTATTGGGACTTGGGAATTTTCACATCCAATCGAAAATCTTTGACCCATACCAGTGTTTCTTCAAACACGAACATTTTTTTTCAGCGTTCATTTCTTTTTTTCCTTTATTTTCTACAACGTGGAATTTTTTCCAGTATTAAAACATGCCAAAAATTGTAGGAAGTTTCGTCCATACATAAAAAGTTATTGACTCATCAAATCTAAAAATAATTTGAAACGTTTTTCAAAGCGTTGAAAATAATTTCGAAATGATGATGTGTCCAATTGATCCAAAGTTCAACGGCGAAGCTTTGGCCCGAAATGTCTCGTGCATGTACGTATATACAAACAAATATTGCGGTCCATCATTTACGTCAGGTAATAGAATAGGTTTGAAACCCTTCTCTAGCTGGTCTCTCAATCGTGCTGTTCACTTTGAAGGGAATGGCGGCTCTTCGCCTTGGTACCATCGCCAAATCTAATTTTCTCTCTCCTGGTCGATGGAAAGCAATCTCGGTACCTCGCATCATCTAACTATCGCCCTCTCCCTCGATCTTTGCTCTTTCTCTCACTCCTTCTCGACCTGTTTCTCGGTTTGTTTCACGTGTACATTTATTACCAACAACAATTTCTCTTATTTTATTAGATTCCACGTTTCTGCTATAAACGTAATTATTATAAAATTATAATCATTTCGGTTATTCGAGTGTTCGAGTAACTCGATTGACAATAAAATAGTCCTAATTGTCGAACTTATAAAATAGGATCAAAGTCACTGGAATACTTTACGACAAATTACTATTAAATTTCATTTCAATATTTTAAAACAACCAAAATCCATGCTTCCCTAATATTTACAAGCAAAAATAATTTATAAATTGTACGTAATTACTCAGTACTCGGCAATAAATTATTTTCATGAATTCTGTTTAAAAGTACAAGTCTTAAATGTACGAAAGAAAGTTTCAAAGTTTATTACTTTGCCGTGATAAAAGTCAATGTTTTACAGTAATTAACGTTTTTAAGATCAGTGCGGAATGCGAGTGAAAATGAATCGCGGAGATTGAGTAAGTCTCTCGCCAACTCCTTACTTGACGTTCTTTAAATGTCGAGAAGATATTAGTATCGCCTCGAAACACCTGTGTAACCATTAGAACGGTATTTACCGTGTATTATCTCTCCGGAAAAAAGTGATAATAATGATGTGATGATGATGATGATGATGATGATGATGAAGAGTCAATAACACACCGAAAAAACAATCGTGTTGCTTCAATAAATATCACACGTTACATGAATACACTTTTTTATGGCTCTCCGACTCTTAGTGATCATTGAACTCCCGGGAATGTGAGATTAAATTCATTAAATATTATTAGTGTTGTATTCAGCGAAAAGAGCAGCCTCGATAAGCACACGCGATCGTGAATTGAAGTTAACGAACCGTTTTTAATTGGTAACTTTCGTCTAGTATCTTGTTTTTCCGCGACTAAACACGTGTATTTTAATGGATGCGTACAATTTACAAAAAATTTAAGAAACGAAACTTCTTCGTTCAAAATATCGCAAACGTGACAAAAAAAAATTGCATTTTTTATATATTACGACAATTGAGAATATGAACTTCCTGGCATTTTTAAAAAATGACAAGAATTTGGATTCAAAAATATTCGTACAGATTCGCGTTTAATTTCCATTGAATTAAGCTCCTTTTTGTTTTACAACTTGTCAAATAATCCAATGCTCCAAAAAATTGTAAAAATAAAAATGGTGCGACGTTGGATATGCCGGACGAATTCAAAAACGATTATTCGATTTCTTATTGAAATTAAAATCATTCGAAGTTTTTCCATATCAGTAGAGACGTCCAACTTCATTGACATATTTAAGGATGTTATAGCGTGTCTCATGTAAAAATTATTTTCCAACTTTACACAATAAAATTTTGTAAATAGAAAGCTTAATATGGTATTAAACTTCTGACGGAATATGCCGATGATTCGTCGTCTCAAAAGTGAGATATTTATTGCTGAATTTCGCAATTTTTTGAAAGCTTCCATAAGAGCTCATGTTAAACTTGTCATTTTCAACAATGAATATCTCGATTACCAGACGGTGAAACCTCTCCAAATTTTTCACACATAATTAAATGCTGTTCGAGAAGATTCGCGCTAAATTTCAATACATTAACTTGGAATAATCAAATATAATGTATTTTTCGTATGATGTCATATAAATATCGATACAACTTCTTTAAACTAATGAAAATACATTTTTTGATCTGGGAGAGCGGTTGGTCCGGTGGATAGGGGCTCGGACTCGCACGTCGGGGGTTCCGGGTTCGAATCCCGGCCAAAACACCAATGAAAAATTTGAATTTTTTTTCAAGTGTTTCCGCTGCAATCCCGGCTGGTTCGGATTTCACCTTCATAAATCCATGACCAAACACCTCTCTGCGATGTATGAGCGATTGGTGTACGGCTTTGGTGGCCTCCCGTGGACGGTTCTCATCGTGCGGATGTTGGCCCCTCTAGCAGTGCACTGGCTGGCTCATTGCATCACAGCTGAGGAGGTGTCTGCCTGAGCGCCTCTGGTGGCCGTGCTTGAGCGTGCTCGCATTGCCACCCGCGGAAATTGCTCGGGGGCACCCGGCTGTATCGGCAAGGTTTTCTGCAGTTTCCCTTCGCCCTCGGTAAATGCGATAGAGCGGGGGAATAAGTCGGCTGCAGCCGCACATGTGGGATAATGGATGGAGAAGAGTAGAGGAATAGTTGGAAAGAGTGGGGAGGCGAAGAGGGAAGGACCCTGGGCCGTGGAAGTAAAAATCGCGGGGACGATTGGTTACAAAACCGCCCAATAATACATTTTTTGATCTGTACTGCAATGGAAAAACAAAAAAAAAAACAAAAAATCGTTCCAATTTACAAAAGTAATAATTCCAGTTCGCAAAAACAAAACTTCCGATATGAGAAAAGGCAGCGAATGATAATAAAGAAGAAACAAAAATGATATGTCTCATAAATAAATGTGCGCATCGTCGCTCCGATATATCGATTGGAATGCGTTTTTTTTTTTTTTTTTTTTTTTTTAATTTTTTTTATTATTATTTTTTAACATTTATTTTTTCATTCCCATATACATTTTTATACCCGGAGATTTTGCTTTTATTCCGATTTTTTTGTGCTGCAATATAGAGGAAAACACACACACGTGCAGAACCTTCGAATATTATTTCCTCATACCGAATCAAGCCCAATGTGCACCAAACAAACAAAAAAAGACATATAAAGATAAAAAGAGAACAAACGAGAAATAGACAAGCCCGAAAAATCACTGAAGAGGCCAATAATATCGATTCAAAAAGTCTATGTGTGTGTGTGTGTGTGTGTGACCCGTATGTGATTTTAGATATGCGAAATAGAAGTTTCGTCGAAATGAAAGAGTTTGCGAACTCGTGAAGCGAGCAAAAAAACAACGAGCAAAAAAATGGTATAATATCCAACTTGTATACTCGTCGCGGTCAGGTCCGAAATGATCGTTCTCTCGCGACTCATCCTTGCTGCAACAATGTTAAACTCTGGCTGCCCCTACTCAACAAAGTACTTCGCCATTTGTCGTTCCACTTTTTGTTTTTTCATTAAAAAACGTTTATTTAAAGTCCCGTAATATTCGTTTGAATACACGATGAAATTTTTCTCCTCTCTCAACCCATTTGTTAACCAGTTACATCACATGTAATCTTCCATTTATATATATATATATATATATATATATATATATATATATATATATATATATATAGTCTGTATGGCTATTCATATTGTAATCGGATTATCACGCGTTACTCGATTTCGTGGCCCAGAGGCGTAACTATCCCGATGTGTATTTGCTCGCACGACCAATCAGACCATTCCCCAAGAGCTATTTGCTCGAGCAATTTCACGAATTTGACGAATTGACGGTACTCTGCCTCGAAAGCTTCTCTCTCTCTCTCTCTCTCTTGTTCTCTCTTATCCTCTCTTATCCTATTTCCCTTTATTGGCCGCTAACCCCGATTGTTAAATCCTCACGTCACTATCAAATATTGCCAAGCCAAAAGTGCTTTTATATTTTCGTCAAATTTAAATGACCTCCCGCCCGTAAAGCTTCCTTAACCCTTCGGGGCTGCACACCTATTTACATCGACGGCTTTTTAAACGTTTATCTCTCCGGCTTAAATCCTCCAATTTTGATTTATCACGGATGATTTTCAAACCTCAAAATGTTTCCAAATGATTATTCGTCATTAAAGAGAGCGAACCTGAAGTTATGTTTTACACAAAATCCAGAAAAAAATTACAATTTGCGATGTAAATTGAAAAGTTAACGAAATATCGAAATTTACATCATATTTTATGAATGAATATACACAACAGGTTTTAATAACTGCGGGCCCGTTATATTTTTTTAATCCCCACATGATTATTTATTTACCCTATGCGCGAATTTAATTGAAAACGTTAAATTAACTTTTTTCTTAAATAATTTATTCACAAGAATATCAATTTTTTATAAAAATCTATGTCTTACTTTTAAATAATAATATTCGATCGGTTTAACAGTCTATTTGCCATTTTATTTAATTAAATATTAAAATGTGATCAAGAGTTTTGCCCTCTTATACTTCTTTTTTATTTAACATTAGTATTACAATTTTAATACAACACGAATGAATGAAAACGAGTGTTAAATTATATATATATATATATATATATGGATATAAATGTACACAAAACACGAATTAAATATATTTCATTACTATTCGTTGACCTCGAGGAAATCCGCATATGGCACCGGTCGGCTCTGTCACTGTAGATTAAACTCTGCGGGTGACTTGTTTCTGGGGAATAAATTAACTATGAAAGGCCAACTCGGATATTCAACATGCTGGACCGGACGATATGTCTAATCGATGTGACGTATAAAAACCACGGTTTTACCAGCCGCCCTTTGTCATGAGTAGTTTTTTTTCTTTCTTTCTTTTCTTTTCTTTTTTTTTCTTTTCTATCGATCGTGCACACTTCTGTCGATCAAAGTATTTTACCTCGCGCAGATATACTCGAAATTTACTTTTTTCTACTTTTCCTGCCCAATAAAGTTTCTCAAAATATTTCGTAAGAAATAAAAATAGGGTCGAGTGCCGTTTTTTAATATTTCCATGGATACAATAAATGGAATATACAAAATTAATGAAATACCGGGGAAGGAGAGGTGGATTTTTGCAAGGTATGCGCCGTCACGGTCCCGAAAATCTGTTTCAACCGTTCGAATCGCTGGTCCGGAAAGTCCGCATCGACGGATACAAAACAAGCTGAAAATTGAAACAGTCGAGAAGTAAAAAAAGATGTAGCGAACAAAAAATGAGAGAGAGAGAGAGAGAGAAAGATGAACGACAAGCAGCAACAAAGCACGATTTTTTAATTTGAAAAATCTGCGAACTGACGCTCGAAGCTCTCGATTCTCCTGTCATGCTGAAGAGATATAAATCTCCGATAAAACGTGTGCTTTTATACATTTATATACAAACATATCTACGTTGAACAGGTGGAGGTTTATCCCTCAGGCGTTTATAGCTTGTCACGTATGAAATTCAATGGAGCATATTCAATACCGACAAGTACGTCCTTCTCGAAAACAATGTTAACAATAATTACTTGGGTTTTTCATACGTTAATGACTTTCCATTAAGTCCTGCGATGTAAATACATAAATTGTAGTTCGATATATTTAAAAATCTGATAAATTTACTCAGGTATAACAATGTTTTTTGATACTTTTTGAATAAATTAACGTGACAAACGCAAAATGAATTAACTCCTTGAAACAATAGCAAAATTTCAATTCAATTGCTAATACTTGTCAAGATTAATTGATCGCTTTGTTGATCAAATAGTCGAAAATAGGACTCCAAAATGTGACTCCTTCCTTTATATCCTACTGATGTACACAAAACATGCATATAAATATTTATACAAATTTATATCTCTAGCACGTGCATGACTGTCAGCTTCACGATCATTTTATGGCACTCGTGGATATTTTTCTTCTATTCGGTGTCTCCTTAGAGGACAATTTGATCCTCTCAATTGTGCCTCTTTCCTCGATATATCAAGAACAACAACGGTACTTTTCCATCGAGTGCTTTTTCACGTAGCTTCTCTGGGCGCATGATGTTTTCTCTGCGTATTTCTCCAGACTCGAGGACTTGGCAAAGCCGTATATGCATATAGTCCTCAGAGCAATGAAAAAGGTTTTAATTTCCACAATTTCTTCTGCTGAATCTTGTCAGTTGCGCCCTTTTTCCTGGTAGATCTATAGCGAAATACGATCTCTCAGCTTTCTCTCTTTATTCAACATCCTTATTTGAAAATCTCTTCTTCCTCGTCTTACTTATGCGCTTGAAATATCGTGAAGTATATGTAGAGTATGTATATTTTTAGGTACTGTGTATACATAAATAATACGTACATATAATGGAGCTCTGCTGTAGGGAAACTGATGTGCCAAAGCTTCTGCGGTCGCTGTACTCTTTTCTCGCTCTTTCTTTCTGTCTCTGCTTCTTCTCCCTGTCTCTCTTTTTCTCTTGAGCTTTTTCTACCGTTATACACGTTCACCTGCACTTCGAGATTCAAAATTGGATCGGCCACACTCGTACATTCCTACGGCATGACTTATTGTCCCGGAAAAGAGGTCTCTACGGAGAATTCCAACTCGAGGTCTACCTCAAGCATTTTCCCTTCCAATCCTCTAATATGTATCGTATTTTATCTACATCAGCAAATGCACATATATATATGCTCTTTGTACGTTGTAGATTCCGATACCAGTCCCCTCGCTCTCTCTCTCTCTCACTGAGATTTATCTCCTTTTTGCTCTCCGCTATCAATATAAATTATGCAGATCTTGTGCTGTCGAATAAATTCAAATACTCTCGTAAAAAAGCGTATGTAAATGAATCGTCAAGGACTGGTGCAAATTCAGAGGGTTCTACATGTTTATGTTACTTAACTCAATCCAATTTTGTACCTTTTTGTTTTCGTCCTTCGAACTTTTTAATCGTTTATGTAACTTCGTCCGATGTCATCAACTTTCTCAACTTTTTTAACCGCATACTCTATTTTCATACCAATGTTTTCTGGAATTTAAGACGCTCGCGCTTGAATACGGGATGGGGGCTTAAAAAATAGCCAACTTTTTTCTTTCGTTGCGTCGTTTTTTTCTTATTACCAGGTCGCGGAGACGAGAGACCACTCGCGACGTTTTAATAGCTCATCGTTGTCTAGCGACTCTGACGTAAGCGTTTATCCACCAGTCAGTCAACAGAGAGAGAGAGAGAGAGAGAGAGAGAGAGAGAGAGAGAGAGAGAGAGAGAGAGAGAGAGAGAGAGAGAGAGAGAGAGAGAACTCTTTCCCTCTCTCTCTCTCTCTCTCTCTCTCTCTCTTCCGTATCCGTCTATATGTAATGATATAATTAAGCAGGAGCTCTCAGGAAAGATGGAAGAATTAGCCAGCAATTTTCGAGGCGCTTAAACAAAACGCTACTATAGTGGACTTAAAATCCTTAAATCTCGCCGTCAAGCAAGCTAGAACGTTCTTTTTACTTTTTATCTTCTTTTTTTTTCTTTTTTATGGCTATGAGAGTTAACGAACTCGTCGCAAAAGGCTCTAGGCATCGAAGTTGATGCAGCTGTGCTCTCGAGATGCATTTAATTTGTCTGCTTCGCTTGAACTAAAACGTTGGTGGAATTTGATATAAAATTGGAGTAAACGTTGCGAATATTTGAAGCTTCGTAAGAGCAGAATTTTATTATCTTGTTTATCGTAACCAACAAATGTTACGTAGACAAGAGTCATCGTAGCTTATCTTATTGGCTATCACTTTTTTCCTTCCCCATCCGCTGTATCACCCTACTCAGGCTCAAACGCCATCTTATATTACTGGCGGAAAGATTCTGGGCGAAAGATGATGAATGTATAGCCGAGGGCAAAGCCGAGGGGATTGCGGAGCTAGGGTGTTGGTACTGAGGTGTTTCTCTCGCATCCTACCCTCGAGCTTTCCTTCAGAAACGGCGGACTAGAGAGGCGACCTCAAATGTCGAGGTTCAACCACTACGAAACGTCGCACAGGGACCCTTTGCCTCTTTCACTCGCCTCTCTCCTCCTCCCCCCCCTTCCTCTCTCGCTCTCTCTCTTTTTCCACGGTCGATACGTACATTCAGAGGGGTTTATAGAACGAGATCGTTGAGGATTTTGGTCTGCTCGCCTGTATTTTTGCGTGAGAGAAGAGAAAGGAACAGAGAGGGAGAGAGGAAGAACTCTCGAATAGCTTTCTATCTAGGGTTTCCTATCTTTAGTTCGAAATGATAGCAGAGAGGAAGTTTACGTCTTTTTCTTCTTTTTCTCTCAATTGCGCTTGAACATCGCCGTTAGAGACATGAAAAAGCAATACCAGAAAGAGATATCTCATTGATCGATTAATCGCTGACCCATGACGATGCAAGTAGTCCGTAGTCACGAATCGCAAAAAAGAGAAGCTCCTCGAGCTTGAATTGGGATAAGTAATACCCTCTTGTAAACAAACGATTAATTCGTCCGGTCATTTTTCATTTCTGATAGATTTTTTATGATCCATGTTTTTATGTCAACTCCCTCGCACATATTTTTCACTGTAGTTCATATTTCATCACGTATTACCATCGATATGTACAATAAACTCAGTCGTAATTGCGAATTCGACGACGTCGGGAGTTTCTCTCATGGGGAAATATGTATGAGGGCGTGAGTATGTGCTCTCCCTTGATTGCGGATTAGTGTACGCCACCTCTTGCAACGTGTGTGTATCTGTATCGCCGCTAGACGTATATGAGCTTTTCCTCAACATCACACCACAGCCGCTTTCCACTGCTCTCGTATCCTGTGGGAACGATCGATCGTTTCAACTGACCAGTTTTGTGCTCTGTCATCCCATCCTAATAAGTAAAATATTATAGTTTCCTGGAGGTGGCAAACGCAGCTTGATGATTGTCCTACGAGCTGCTACGATCTCGAAATTATCAGCTAAATCTACGTACACGTAGAATGATTAATGGTATAGACGAGCAAATGGTCTGTAACCCATAAAATTTTGAACTTAAAGCTTCCAGGATGTTCCAATTCCCATTGATGCAAAAGTACCTCTTTTTTTGCAAAATGTTCTAAAGTTCACAGGTCGAAGAGATACCAAAATTATAAAAATAAAAGTCCTTATACATTTTTCTATATGATTTACCGTTCCTGAGATACAAGCTGTCAAACGATTGGCCAATCCCGTCCGTTCTGAGCAGCACAGTGGGGAAGCCACGCCCCCAAAATTCACAACACGATTGGCTATTCAGTAATTCATTAATATCTCATCAACGGTGCTCCAGAGAGCAAAATGACAAAAGACTTTTCTCTTCAGTATTTTCCAATATAACTGCTCTCCACAACTTCGAAGCGAATTTACCATCAATCTTTATATTATATACATGTATATATATATATATATATCGCTTAATTCAACGTCGTGTAAAGCTTCGAGCATAGAGAGACGGCATTTGCAGCTAACACCCGGACATACCGGACGTATCGTCGATAAAGCTAGGCCCTCGTTACGTATCTCCTCGTTTTCGTTATATATAGAGTGTGAACGCGGAATTCTCGATCCCCATATATCTCTGGAAAGGTATGCGTGCGAAATTTCATCCATCTCTCGATAATCACACGCACTCTCCGTATTTTTACGCTATCTATGAGACACATGCACATAAACTTTTATAAAAAGAGTTAAAGAAATATTATACGAATGTCTACACAAAAATTCCACTTCAGTAAGTCGGTATAAAAATAAAAACAAATCATGATAAATACATCAATCAAGCGTTATTTTAGAGCGAATTCGAATACATATAAGAACAGTCTGGGAATCCAAGCCCAGCACGAAAAAAAAAAAAACATTATAACCATTTTCAAGGAGTGACCAAAATGTAGACAAAAATTTTATTGGTATTGAAATACCTAATTTTGATGCCTTTTTTTATCAAAAACGACGGATTTACCGTTCATTTTTTTTGTAACTCAAAATTTTGTGAGAAAACCATAAAAAACCAGTTTTTATGCCCCCTCTTATTGTCGCGGTCGGTTAGAAAATCGATTTTTTCAAAAAAACTTAAAAGCTAGTTGAAAACGAGAGAAATTGCTTTTTCTGTTATTCCGAAATCTTTTTTTTTTTTTAATTACAGCACGTCCAGTGAAAATGTAACAAAAAAAATTGTTTTTAAATTGTTCTCGTTGGAATAGATCATTTTCGAGATATTAGGAGGAAACTATAACGTGCCTTTTGTTGTATACTTATAGCTGGAGCCGTTCCTGAGGAAACGAACCAAAGGTCCAGTTCCGCGCACCATCGCCACTCTCTCACGAAGGGTAAGTTTCACTTGGGCGGGTATTACCATATTGCATTACGATGAAAATCTTGAGTAACAAGTTTGGGTTCGTGTCAAATTTATGAGTGCAGTGAAAGAGAAGAAAAAGAATGCGAAGAGGGTGAAAAATAGTTTGTAAGAAATGATTTTCATTATTCTTCATTGAAACGATTAAAGTTTGATTGACAATTATTAAATTTGCATTGAATTGATGATAAAGTTTTGTCAGCTCGTTAAAAATGACCTTAATTAACGTATTACTATCACAAAGTTACTTTATTTAGGATTCTTTAATAATTTTGTATGAATATTCTTGACACCAAAACTAACAATTTTCTCCTATGAAGTAAAATTTGCTGACGTCAAGAATTTGAGATATTCAATTTCCAATTTTTAACTTTTCCCATCTAAACGCGTGTAAATTCAAGTCGCGTATCGTTTATGAGTTGCAAAAAAATGTGTTTAGGATTTTTCTTTAAAAATTTCGGCTCATGGCCTTTCTGGCTATCTGCAACAAAAATATCTTAAATACATTTTTTTTTGCAACTCGATTTTTGCATCTTTTTAACGAAATGTGACTTTAATTTACACGCATTTAGATGAAGAAAATAAAAAATTGCAAATTAAATATCTCAAATTTTAAACGTCAGAAAATTTTCCTTCATAGAAGAAAACTGTTAGTTTTGGTGCCAAGAATGTTTATGCAAAATTTTGCAAGGACCCTAAATGAAGTCGTTTTGTGATAGTAATACCTTAAGGGATTCCTTAATATCGTAGATGCGTTAAACGTGCGTACAAATATATACATTCCTCTGGGAGTAGTGCGATGAAATGACTGAATGATTATCGTCGAGGAAGACAAAAAGAAAATGAAAGACTCACGGGCCTACCGCGAGATTGCGGCACTGTATAAATCATCGGTCTCGCGCCTTAAAACACAGCGCAGCATCCCTCTTGTACAAATATTCACACTTACACAAAAACGCTCACACAAACGTAAACACAGAAGAAGTAAATGGACGCGCCGGTTCGAGAATGATGCGGATTTTCCATTGTCTTACCCG
Organism: Rhimphoctona megacephalus; assembly: GCA_963989365.1. Classification (NCBI taxonomy): domain Eukaryota; kingdom Metazoa; phylum Arthropoda; class Insecta; order Hymenoptera; family Ichneumonidae; genus Rhimphoctona; species Rhimphoctona megacephalus. Next base: position 23,565,723 of record OZ022421.1, read on the forward strand.
ACCCACTTCCAAACGCGCTGGAAGATTAACCGACACCCCAGAATCATAGATATATACACTAAAATATAGATATACATGTTCATATATGGATATATGTGAACACGAAGCCTGGGGAAGGACATAACTACGATGAATGAAAATTTTCCACCGTTTGAAGACTCGGTCAAGATGTTGTTTGTTTAGACACGAACGTTTCTGTATAGCTCGTCTCCTCTCTTGTTTCCACAGCTCGGTTAGCTTTTTTCTATGTTCTTCTCTTTTCTCTCCCTTATGTCTCACTCTATCTCTCTGGTATCTTCCACACTCGTACCTCGACACTCTCGTTCTCTACAACTTTTCTAGTTTCCTAGTTATACCGCGCCCTCTCTTTCTCATGCATTGGCAGTAAAAATGTCGTTTCGACAATGTACCATTCAAGCCACACACGTGTCTCCTTTATCTATTTTTTTTCACATCCTTTGCTCGTGATGTTTTGTTTTTCTTCGATTTTTCTTTTCGCCACTTCATTGTTTCTCGTTTTCTTTTTTTTTTATTATTATTATTTTCTTGGTGCTGCCAAATGTGGAACAAGGATTCTGTTAAATTTTCCATATTCCTCTGGCTCGGTCGCTCTTTCTTTTTTATTTTTATTAGTTTTTTCTTGCATTGCTACCAGCGAATTGAAAGTGCGGTGTGGTAAAAATTCGCAAACGTTCACTGACGTACGTCCGTCAGTCCGATCGAATAAGTGCGCGTGTGGAAGTGGAAAAAAAAAACTAATAAAAGAGCAAAACTCGTCGATATGCGAATATTCGAATTGCAGAGCTCTCTCGCACCCCACCCTTCTGTTTCTGAAGGAACTTCTCTCTCTCTCTCTCTCTCTCTCTCTCTCTCTCTCTCTCTCTCTCTCTCTCTCTCTCTCTCTCTCTCTCTCTCTCCTCCTCCCCTCCCTCCCTCCCTCCCTCCCCCCCTTCTTTTTCTTTCGCTCGCCAATCCTATTACACATTTATCGTTTCAACAATTTTCTGTGTGAATTTCCTACCCTCGACAACTTCCCACACCGAACGAAATCAAATTTCATGTATACGTCCCGAATTATTATCTGCGTTAAACAATTCTCACAGTTTTATTTCCAAACTACGTTTAAGCTCGCCTCGAATCCCTTCGAAAAGAAATCAGATCGAACAATACAATGCTTTCCATATCAAATAAAAAGAACTGCGAAAAATCTCAAAATTCGCAGAGATTTTTCTTCACTGACCAAAATTTTCATGAACAAATAACGAAAACCACCATTTTGCAATCTCAATTCTATTACGAAACGTAAATTCGCGTGTTTTGAAAAAAAAAAAAAAAAAAACCGAATCACACGATTTAATCTTTGATAAACATTCCTACGTTGACCAATGTCATAGAGGCTTTTGAAGAAGTAGTAATGTAATTAATGAAAGAAAAATAGATTTAAAAAATCGTCATAATAATGTTATACCGTGGAAACAATGTAATATTTAACAAAAAATTGCAATATTTTATCGAAATGTTTGAATAAACTAGGATTTTGATGAAAAAACGCGTTTATAATTAAGAATATCAAGGTCTTGATCTGTGTTGGAAACTGGTGGAAATATTCGTCTACATACATACGGTACTGTGATTATCCTCGAAGTGGAGGTGGAACGGTTGAGCCGAACCTCGAATTATCGATTCGAACATGCGATTCGACACATCTCCGATGTGTACTATCGATGTGATACAAGTTGCATAATGCATACGTTGCGTATATATGTATATGAAGGGCGGCACGTAGTCGTATCTCGATGTAAATCCGACACAGTAGAGATTTGTGAACTATGCCAATTGTAATGTGATATATCTATAATAGTCATTTATTTACACAATTGTCAGAACGGATGATAATCGTTGAAATATTGCCTCAATTAATCCGGCTAATACGATTATTAATCGATATTAAAAATGGATCACCGTTCGAACGAAAAGTTCTGGTGAACGAATAACACCACTTGGGAATCGTTTCATCTACTTCGACAGAGTCGAGTCACAATTGACAATGAACCTTTTGTGGTCCGGAGTAACTCGTCAAGGGATCAAGGGAACAAATTTCCTTCCATTTCATTTTGGACCATTTCGGTCCGCCATGTTGGATTTACTAACTGAAACTTCCGTTTTAGTTCATATTTATCATCGATTTATAAAAAACCAAAAAAAAAAACAAGGACGACATTTTACGTAAATTGTAAATAAAGGGAAAATGTGTAAAGAGTTTAATTGTTATTCTATTATGACATTAGACCAAGTGAAAACAGAGATGTTTCGTATCCGGTAAGCTTTGGTCCAGTTCGATCCGTATCTACGCTGCTAATGAGACATCCAATTATCTTGAGCTGAAGGGACAGCACAGAGAATAAGAGAAGAATAGAGAGCAAGAGAGTGTGAGAGAGAGAAAGAGAGAGAGAGAGAGAGAGGGGGGGGAGAGAGAGAGAGAGAGAGAGAGAGAGAGAGAGAGAGAGAGAGAGAGAGAGAGAGAATGTATTGCAGCGTGTTATCGTTGGGACCTGTTCACACCTCGACGTCCATCGTCGACAAACGAGCAACACTGACGGTTGACTTGGTTTTCCATCAGACATTTGCAATCAACGAGCAGAAACATGGAACGTAGCTTTAGAATTCAGAGTTTCTATCCATATATAGACGTATCTATATAATTATATACTTAGTTATACACAAATAAAGAGGAAGGGTGATTCTGCTCGTGTTTCTCTTCATATGTATTTACTAGCTGTCCCGAAAGTCACCTCTATACCGAAGGTAGTTGGGATAAACAAAAAGATTCTGAAATGAGAAAAAAAGACATTGTGTGAAACAATAACTTGGCGCGAAATATAATATAATTTATTACGAAATTACGTCGGATAATCATGGCTGCTCATTTCAAGATGGAATTTCTTTTATATATATATATATATATAAACGGATACATGAATTTTCAACCGCGACAGCTTTATGTTTCCGATGTATAGGGTTCAAATATACATATATATAAATGTGTACTTGTGGACGAGTGTCAGAGCCGAGAGAGGTGTGAGAACGAGTCCACGAGAGGCCGCGCGAATCGCTATTCGCAATTTGCTGAAATGCCTCTCGTATACTCTTTTTCTCTTTCTGTCTACTTGACGAAGGGGGGAAAAAATATGGACCTTTTCATTTGAACGCGGAAGAACGAGGCACGGGACGAGGAAACTTCGAAAAGAGAGAATTTAAAGAAAAAACATAATGAAAAAAAAAAAAAAAATAGCTAAAGCAACCTCTCTTGGCCGAGGCTCAATGTAGTTTTTTTACTGCAGGCTAAAAACTCCGCGACCCTCATTACAGCCCTCATATATACTTCATTTATGCATATATATATATAATTTTTCTTTTATTTTCGAACATTTGACTGATGCCGAGAAATCTCTTTAATTTACGCTATTTCCGTTGCCACTGCGAAATATACGTATTAAAATTATATTTTTAAATAATGTACACATATATTTGTATATTCTCTCTCCTCGACATACTCCGTTCATTCCCTCTTCAGTCTTACCCTCGTTGAGGACTCCGATTGAAAAGAAACTGTCGACATTCGCCATTCTTTCAATCACGAGCAACTCTCTCTCTCTCTCTCTCTCTCTCTCTCTCTCTCTCTCTCTCTCTCTCTCTCTCTCTCTCTCTCTCTCCCTACCTTTTTATTTCTTTTCTTTTTTGTTCCACCCTCCCTTAATCCTCCGGAATATTTTCATCTTTTTTTTTCTGCGTTCACGTTTTTTCCTCCACGAGTTTTCGCGTTTTTCGACCTTTATTTTTCTTTACATTTGACATTTTATTTCACTTTAGATCAAACGATGCACTGGTTTGCTCAAATCGGCGCCGATAACGAGCCAATTCGACAGGGCTCAGGTAAATCGTTGTCGAGTTTGCCATCTCACATTTATTTCTTTCTTCTTTTTTTTTTGCATATAACTTCAAGTTTTTCTGTACGATATTAACGAGTGCAATTTTTGTGTTTGTTTTTTTTTGTTTCAATTGTTCGTTTTATTTCGAATACTAATAATAATGGTACTTTTTTCTGGCGTTCGAGAACATAATTAGTTTTTTTTTTTTTTTTTTTTTTTTTTTTTTCAATTTCGTTGTTATTGAATACAATTATCCGTACTTGCTTAACGATACATTTTTTTGGAACACTCTGTAGGATAAAAGCCTTACGAGTACAAAATTGTTCGACGTATCGTAAATAAAGAAAAACAACAATAAAAAAGTGATCACTGCGGTGATTTTATCGACAGACATAAACGAGAATAGAATAGTGACAGGTTTATAAATCTTTGTCCATATGGAATAATCGAATTTGCTTTTCGTTCACGCGACTCTTTCCCGCGTACATGGTTCGTTGAATTTTGTGCATATTGGACCGATGCACACTCGTCGATTGAAATCTCATTGAGAAAAGAGAGGGAGATTGAATAAGGACGTGCGTAAACGCACGTGAGAGAAAGAGAGAGAGAGAGGGAGAGAGAGAGAGAGAGAGAGAGAGAGAGAGAGAGAGAGAGAGAGAGAGTTTGTTCGTTGTGCAAGCAAATCGAAATCTGTCTCGATATATATTTCAACACGTTTTGCATTGGCGCGTGCATTGCTTCGTCGTGGGGCTTTGACGATTGGTATACATAACTAATGAAAAACAAACACAGCGAGAAATGCAAAATCTCTCCTTCCTTTTATGCATTACAAGCTGTTGGTGTTACTTCAATTTTTATTTTACAAAGTAGCAAAACTTCAATGAAATTCAATTCAGAGATTTGAGCAAAAGCGAAACACGTACGGGGACTTGTCTGTGAAAAGAGCGTAGACATTTTTTTTTTTTACAAATTTAAAATATATCAATTTTCTTCAATTTTATAGTAAAAAAAAAAAAGAAAAAAAAAAAACATCCATGGTCGGAAAATTTTCGTATATCAATTTTCCGTATATCAATTAACAATATTACAGTTATTATGGGGTTGTTATGACGAGCTTTTAATTAACGAACTTGCAGCACGATGTATTTGTATACAGGAAATAATGAAACAAGTTGATCGAGCGAAAAGTAAGAGTGCAACGTTCTAGCGTTATTTACACATATTTGTGTATTTACATACATACATTTATGTGTGAATTATAATAAAAGATTTGTGCCATCGAGTCTATGTTCGAATGTCAATAAATTTATTTCTCTTGACAATATAAAACACGTGTGTATGTGAAAGTGTGGCATGGCTCGCTAGAGGACGATAATTTTTTGCACGTTTAACAGATAAAAATTCAATATCCGGTGGAGAAACATTTGCCTATTCGTATTCGCGTAAATATACGTTTTGTTTTTTCTTTTTTTTTTCTTCTGCTACATCCATCGAATTAAACGTCACGATATTTTGATAGGACGCTCATAAACGCTTGGTTCATCGTCACATACAGTGTTGGTTTTATTTTTTTTTTTTCGCGACGGAGAATAAAATAATAACTCCGCTAGCACGATCTACTAATCTTTCGTTACTTTATTTTTTGTTGCTGTTGCTTTTTTGTAACCGCTAAAATCGACACATGTTGCAATATGATTTATTATTGGCAGATGTGAAGCGCCGCAGTCTCTACGACGAAGACTCCCTTGATGGCGATCATCCTAATGACAATCAAGGTATCATTTTTTTTTTTTTTAATCAACCATTAAACCGTTTTTTAATCATGGACTTTTTCTTTCATATTTATAAAAAATAATGATCACATTTGTTCATATCACGTGCCACATTAATTCAAACGTCTTTTACGTTCGTTCTCGCTAAACGTTGATTTCTGGAGTAACCCGCTTTGAGCTGTCACCACCAGGATTTTAATCTGGATAATTGACCTTCCTCACCCCCACTTCTCTTTTGCCCCTTTTAAGTCGGACTTTTAAACACGACGAATAAACATTTTGCGTGCCTAATTTTTTTCCGCAGGACGCGATTCTATCGGAAACGCTAAAGATGTCGACAGGGCAAAACTCGTCCGCGATAGACAGAACGAGGAACGACAACGAAAACTCGAAGAGCTGAGACAACAGGCACTCGCGGCTCAACGTTTTCGTGAGCAACGCGAGGTCGAACGAAGGAGACGCATCGATGAACTTAGGTCTCGTGACAGCGACAGGTATTTCAAAAAATCAATTTTCATTCTTCAAATCAATTAATGTTAAAACCTTTTACCAAAGCATGTCCAAAATCCGTAATTTTTTATCAATTTTTTGAAAGCTTCGTGGAAAAGCTTAACCCTAGAACCCCACAACGGGGTAATTAGTTACCCCACGAAAATATCAAATTTCTTTCCTGCACCAATTTTTTAAAACCATTCCTGCCGTTTTGTACAATTTTCACCATTAAATATTTACCAAATACGACTTTATTATGCACCATTCTCTTCGTAATAAAAAAACGAAGAGAACGGTATATAATTAAACCTTATTATTCCGTAAGAGGAACATTTTATGCTAGAGAGAAGATTGTGGTAATTATTTATCCCAGTGTGGGGTTTACGTTGGAAAAATTAGATCGTGGGGTTCTTAGGGTTAACGTATTACTATCACAAAGTTACTTTATTTAGGATTCTTTAATAATATTGTATGAATATTCTTGACACCAAAACTAACAATTTTCTCCTATGAAGAAAAATTTGCTCACGTCAAGAATTTGAGATATTCAATTTCCAATTTTTAACTTTTCCCATCTAAACGCGTGTAAATTTAAGTCGCGTATCGTTTATGAGTTGCAAAAAAATGTGTTTAGGATTTTTCTTTAAAAATTTCGGCTCATGGCCTTTCTGGCTATCTGCAACAAAAATATCTTAAATACATTTTTTTTTGCAACTCGATTTTTGCAACTTTTTAATGAAATGCGACTTTAATTTACACGCGTTTAGATGGAGAAAATAAAAAATTGCAAATTAAATATCTCAAATTCTAAACGTCAGAAAATTTTCCTTCATAGGAGAAGACCGTTAGTTTTGGTGCCAAGAACGTTTATGCAAAATTTTTCAAGGACCCTAAATGAAGTCGTTTTGTGATAGTAATACCTTAAAAAAAGGATAATTCCAAAAAAATTAATTTGTATTTAGTAAAGTCAACAAACTCCTCATTTCACGTAAGGAAAAAAGTCTGATTATTCGTTCAAGAATATTTTATTTGATCAATATATTGATAACTTTTTAGAATTATTATTACTGAAATTACTGAAAATCAGTGTCTGTAAATTTTTAAAGATCGTTGATTTTTTTAGATTTTCGTTCAATTGCGAATTTTCGAAATTCTGATACTATTCAATTTTTGCCTGAGAAACACGCGTAATTCATCCTTAATAGGATAATAATGAAATTTTCATGCATTTTTTTTTTTTTTTAATTTCATAAGATATTTTGACAAAGATCTCTGGGAAAAATGATGACGCGCGAAAAATTCATTAACAATTTTCGATTTCTCCTTCATAATTCGCTTCATATTTAATTGGCATTTTGAATTGCAGGCGAAACCAAGTTGAGGAGAGAAAACGTCTGATATGGGAGGCCGAGAGAGAAAGACGAGAGGCTATATTGCGAAAGAATCAAGAGCGAGAGGCGCGTATAGAGGCGCGAAAGAAAAACGAGAGATCGCAGATAGGATTTGCGTTCGGTAGTTCGACTCCCCGTATGCTCGAGCCAGCGGATACCGGTGGCTCGTCATTCTGGGGTACGAGGAGAGCAACATCGACGACAAACGTCATGATGTTCCCAGCGGCTCAACCATTGACAAGACGATCATCGGAGCGCGAGCTCGATGGAAGCAAAAAGCGAGCAACCTCGGCCGGTGGTCTCGATCGAAAACCCGGTGAAGGTAACAAGAAAGAAATACGATTTTTCCAATTTTCCAAACTCAAAAAGCAAAGAAGTTGAGGTATTTTGTTCCTCAATTTGAAAAAAAAAAGCCCCTATTTCCTTGTCCAAAAAAGTACTGGGCCGAATTTAGGATGTGAACCCGTTTAAATACGGGCAGATTCTCTTCTTCTCGCAAGATCGAGTAAGTTATCGTCGTGAATAGCATTTGTAACGATATATAGTTATACATTATGCGTAAATGTGTATTTGTATGAGAAAAGTTCCGAATATCCAGCTCTACTCACTCGAAAAAGAGGTACGAACACGTATCCAATTAATTTTGGTTTTTTTTGTTCTTCATTTTATCGTTTGCTTTTTTTATTTTTATTATATTATTATTTAGAGTATTCATTTAATATTATAGAATGTGAAGTAGCTTCGTTAGTTACCGATAGTTATCACGAATCGAGAGACCTATGTTGATGAGCAATCGTTCAGAATTTCTTTTCACAAAGTACTCGTTTGGAGTTTTATGTTTGTCCAAATTGCGTGTGTTTAAAACAAATATTTATCTAATTAAATATATCGAGTATTTTTCTTTCCCATAAAAGTAGTTTTATATAGACACTAGAATTGAGGTCCTTTTGATTTATTGGCTTGATTTCCATTTATAATTAATTTTCGGGAGAATAATTGAGTACGCGGAATTTCAATAACGAATGATTTTTCTTTCTTCTCATAATTCAATCGTTGACTTCGTTGTTTGTGATCCATAAGAAGAAAATAAAACGTATATGTAAAAATGGCTTGCAAAAATCGTGTTTGACTTATCGTAGAAAATTTTTTTATATATTTCGCGAAATATTGAATCGTATTTGCACACATGGAAAATCTGGTCAGACATAAATGTTTTTCGTCACGTCTCGCAAAAGCGTCAATGTCACTGGTTTTTATTTGATCGTTGCAAGTGCACTGACAGCTTAAAAAGCCCGAAGAGAGTTGCTAGACGTTTCATGTTTTTTCAGCAAAAAGCTCCGAGTGTGAGCTTGCCGAGGGATACTTGGAAAAGCAACGAGGAAAACCATTAAATTCGGCTCAGTCAAAAAATATTAAGCAAAGACCTCGCCTCGTCACCTCGCGTTTGTTTCACGTTTTAATTATCTTGGTTCTAGAATAGTGTGTATTATTGTCCACCAAAAAATCCAAATTATTAAGTGGAATAATTCGTTTTTTTCTTATTCTTCATTTCTCCTCGCCGAATTTTATTCCAAATTTATTTCCCTTGTATATCGCATGTACGAAAGTTTTGATGTGCACAGCAGCATCGTTAGAATATTTTCGACGGAGCATATTACTACCGTAAACAAAAAAAAAACATATATATATATATAGTTCATACATGTGTGTCGATTTGCTCTCCCCTTGAGTCCAAATGTTAATATTGTTTCTCGTCGGTTTCAGTGTTTACGAATGTTAGATTGAATAATTATTCTTTATCCTCATCATCGTAATTTACCCAGTAATTAAAATTAGTTTACCATTGGCCTTAGCGAGCGCTTGATTGTTTCCTTTTTTTTAGATCAAAGTGCACAAGAGACACACACAAAGTTCATTTATCACTGCAGCACCCTCATTCAAACCTTTCATTCGGTTGGGCAATCAATTAACATTTTTAGAACACTCGATCTATCTTTAAACTTTGATTCTCTTCTCCCCCATCCCTCCTTCTACTACATCTCGATTTGCTCTATCAAAGATGAAAAAAAAAACAAAACAAAACAAAATCCAACATTCATCGCTTTTATCGACCTTGAAGTAACGCAAAAAGAATGCGAAAAAACGTACAAAATCTTTTTCCTCATTATTTTTTTACCACTACACTCCCTCTTCGGATAAATAGGATTAGCCCGAGTATTTGTTCTCGAATGGAAGCCGCAAAGTTTGTTGAAGTTTATCTCTCTTTTTCGTTGGAATTGAATTTGTTCGCAGATATGAGAATGTCCTCGTCTATGTACGAGGTTTTCAATTGGAATTGTAGCCCCGATCCTTCTTTAACCCATGCCAAAAATAAGAGAGCCAGCCTCTCGCTGCCTCCCACCACTGACATCTTAGCCATCGACGATAAATCAGATAACGAGACTAGGCGCTCAGCGATGCATCGGGCTACCACCGGTGAGTGTCCGAAGAGAGCCCAAAACTACGTCGGGAAATTATACATAATTAATATTCATTACGTTGTCTTTTCTTTTTTTTTTTTAACATTTTTTTTTCTTTTTAAATTGCCCGCTTCTCAAGGACCACGAATGAGTTTCATTTTCCCCGTTTCATTTTCGTTTATTTTATTTTTTCTGTCTGGAATTTACACTACTCCTTTTTTTTCTCTTGTAACACAACGAGTGTCCCATGGAAAAGAATAACGTGAAAAAATATCATTATCAAAATCTGTAAAAATCAAAATTCACCAATTCTCTTACTCTCTCCTTTTTTTTTCATATCTGTCAATGATTCATCTCACTGTTACGACTTTTATTTTTTTCCATGGACAAGAAAACCAGTCATAGTTACTCGCATTCTCGAATCTATACACTAACGGTCGCATGTTTCCGTGTCCCTCGTATCTTCACGATGTCCAAACGCACCGAAACGCGCATCACGCGATTTACCAAGAGAAAAACTGATCAATTTGATATGTTTTCTTTTTTTCGTACTTTTGTTTTCACATCGTTTTTACAGTCCAACAAAAATTCACGGATTTCCATGTGGAAAATGAATTTTCTCAAAACACGTTCCCATAAAACAGAATATGGGCGTGCTCGTAATTGCTTTTTTTTTTTCAAAGCGACTAAAAGTGAAAACAAAAAGAAATAAATTTGATATGACATTTGTTCTAAGCCCTCTGACACACTCGTGCATTTCCATTTTTTTCACGATCGTCCGTTGCTCTCATTTGACTCAAGGATTATGTACGAAAATTCATATCATTGTTCATTTAAAACTCCATCATTCACGCTTTTTTGTTACATTATTTTATTAATAGAAAATGAGTTTTCGAATTTCATTTGTCGTTAGGATAAAATTACGTTTTGTTTGTCGATGAATGTTTTCGTTCAGTTTCTCAATTACGTCGTCCCTGCCTGCAAAGCATGTCTGCGTTTTTCGTCTCGTACACGTGCACACAATTTGAACCTGACAAAAAAACATCCCAATCCTCCTCCCTTTGTATCAACGTATGACCTTTCACGAGTTTGCTAAATCGAAACTTGAAATAGCTTATTCGTTTGCAGATTATTGAAATGTCGCACGAGTTTGCACGTGTTTATTAGTGTAATATTGTTTCTAGACACTTCGACCTAACATTCGTTTGTGTGTGTATGTTTTTATTTTATTTGAGAAAGCTACACGTAAGCTCCGCTGTTTCGAATTTTCACGAAAAAAAAAGTATACGAAAATTAAATTATTGACATAAATAAAAAAAAATTGGAAAAAATTCACAATTGCTTTTTAAAGCAGTTACAATTCTATTTCGAAAAATGCGAATAAAACGAACAAGGATCAGGGTGAAATATTGTATCTAAAAATACATGAATTTGTATACTTTTTTTTATTCCTCCCACAGCACGTCTCCCATTGATTCTGCAACTTGAATTTGTGTTGTTTTCAAAAAGTTTATATATATTTTTTTTTGTATTAAATGTATTAGTTGGTATAATTTCGTTTATTTCAAAATTTTTTTTGTTTTCGTTGACCTCCGAGGGCTCGATGTATGTCGCTTTTGTTTCTAAGGGTAAACATTTCCAGGTGAGGATAGCGACGGAGCACCAGGAACACCGAGCTCGGTATATCTACGGGTGAACAGAAGGCGAACCGATCTAATGCCGACGATACCATCACCGAGAGACGGTGGACTGGTTCAAACTCGAAGTTCAAGCTCCAAGGCATTCACACGCTCACCAGGTAGGACTTACTCCATGTCGAGACTGGACCAGCTTGCTCAGCCTAGGAAGCGTAACAACAACGAGCTCGGAACTGTTACGGAACAGACACAAAATCAGCCCTTGGGCGCTACCAGCATGAGTCGCAGCATGTCGCACTTGGCTGCGCCCGGGGCCAAGAGTCTCAAGCGTACCGATAATTCACGTAGCATGGGCACATTACCCGGTGCTTTGCACGTACCGAAACCAACCAGAGCCGAGAGATTGCGTCGCAAGGCACGCGAACATCAGATTCAACAGCAGCAAGGTAAGTGCTGTGTGTGAGGCCAGTTTGGCGTACCATTTATGTGCCATCAACTCGCAAACTGTCCAAATATTGAAATGATAAAAAATAGAGAAAATCAAATCATAAACATCGTTAGGAGGATAATTTTTCAAGACTTTTACAAATTAATCTTTTTTATAATTGTAGTCTCTCGCTTTGTTGATGGAAATTTCATTGGGAAATTAGAAGCATTTGAATTGGGGTATAAAGAAAAATTTACAGATCGAAATGTCAAGTGGTACTACGATAAAGAACATAGTTTAATAATAAAAATAAAAATAATAACATTTTCAACATTTTCTGACCTCCAGAAATCGTTAATTTGATAACTATTCCGAATAGTAACCACACGTTCTCAGACAAAAATAGCAATGTAGAGAAAAAAAAAAGGCTTAAGCAGACGCGTTTTCATCGTCAAGTATATACGAGTTGAAGGGACACACATGGATTCACACTTTTGTTGCATGCATAGAAAACGAGACCTGAAAGCGAGCCATTGTAAATCAATAACAAAGCCTAGGCCACGGCTGATACGTGAACGAGAGAAAGATGCACGCATATTTACTCTTCTAACTCACGATTTTCATACTTTTGTCTCTATTGTGCTCCTCGAAAAAAAAAAAAAAAAAAAAAAACACCTCAAGTGTCTTCAAGTGCTTTTTGATTTCTCGATCTTATTTTCACACCATCAAAATTAACAATACATTGACTAAATAAATATCTAAATCTTAAAATTCAATATTAAACTAGATAATTCAGCAAATGCACAATTTTAACTTTGCACGTAGTACATTAAAAATATATCTGCCGAAAATGAAGGTGATAAAACTTTTCTTCTGCTTCGAGAGTAATTTGATCTTGAATTGCTGATTTTCAGCAAAACTTTCGTGCTTCGATCAAACAAGTGATATTATTCGTGCACGGTCGTGTATCTGCACAGCTAATTGGTGGATAACCTTGAAACTTGCTAATCGTAGAGCTTGCAACGTATGAAAACTAAATTTTTTGTTGGTTTTTTTTGGTTCAACACCAGTACGTCGTTAACACTGACTTTAACTAGCTGGAGGAAAAAGGGCACCCAGGTAGCAACAAAAGGGTTAAATAAACCTTTTAGAACTAACTTTTACTGAAAAGAAATCGATAAACATGTAATATAGTATTATCCACGTACTCGCTCACTTGCTATTGATTAACGAGAAACTCCCTTTCGGTATGAAACCCTCTCTCCACGCCCCCGCTCCGCCAACGACATGAGGTGAAGGTATATATAAAAAAATAAAACACTCCTGCTACAGCCACTTCTTCGTAACCCGGTAAGCTGCACACTCTTCTATTATTAATATTCCTTAAAGTATAAACTTCTCATCGTATTGCAAACTTGTATTTGATGTGCAAATACATCTTTATATTGTTTTATTACATTTTTCTTTGTTTTGATCACCATTTTATTTAACGAAAGAATCTTCATTTTCAAACATTTGTGTTTGAGTTTATTAGGATTTTTCTTCGTTTCATTATTCTTGTTTTATTTAAGTTATTTCTTTCTTTTGCATTTACATTATTATTTCGAGCTGGTCGACCGGTCGGTGGTGGATATCTCTATCATCAACACTCACACACTCGAGCTTTCAATACTTCTAAGATCTCAGAGAAAGAAAAGTCTCATTGTCACTGCACAATTAACTCGTAACCAGCACAAACGAATATGAATAACACTGGATTTTCAAAATTCTTCTTGTGTAGCATTCCAAACATCGTCTACAATGGAGCTTACAATTTCAAAAGAAATATTCATTATTCTTCGCACATCTTTTCAATTATTTATTTGTTACATTTGTTTCGATCAGATTGACCTACATTTTTCAATCAAGTGCTTTCTCACACTTCGTACTCAGTAATCGTTATATTTCCGGTGCATTGCGCAAAAAAAAACCAATAGTTATTGTGAAATAATATGTTTTGGAAATATTCACGATAACTTGTCAGCTTCTTTTTTTAACTTGCATCTACGAGCTTAAAAAATGCGAAAAATAGCAGACACTTGAAATAATAAATAAATAATTGAAAGTACAATCGAAGAATTTCTCGTTTGTTTCGAAATAAATGAAATGCTCATCTGATCGTGTGATATTTTTTGAGATTAATAAGAAAAGAGAACTAATGACAGTCTAGAATACCAATTAAGCCTATAAATCGAGGAAAAAATGGGGGAAAAAATTGCTTATCGTGGGTGGATTTAGGTGTCCGCAGTGGTGAGGTGACGCCGAACAGTCCATCGCGACCGCACAGTTCCATGAGTCAACAGAGTGGCAGCAGTGTGGGCAGCAGTAACGTCAATCTGCGTCCTCGCACAACGACGCCCCGACGTCCGCGACCCGCTTCTATTGCCGGAACTGGCGTTTCTGTCACAGAGCGACACAGTGAGCATGGCTTTTTAACTCTTAAAGACCAAACGAAAGAAAAGAAAACAAAACAAAAAAAGAAAATTGCTCCACACCACACAACTATCGAAATCGAAACGATTTTTTTCAAACGAAAATATTCAACACAACGAACCAAAAGAAATCGCTGTTAGATCGTAGCATACGCTCCACCGATTAATTTTTTATTCTTTTTTTTTTATGATTATTTTTTTATTTTTCATTTTGAATAAAAGATGTTGCATCGTTGCACATGCAAATACTATAATTAGGACGGACGCACTTATTTTTCGGAGCATTTTTCCAGATTTTCTCATTTTTATATTTTTTTCAAAATACATCGTTTTTGGGAATAATTGTAATGGCCAAAAATTGTACGTCCGTTCTACGGTAGATTTAAGAATTTTATTCTCTTTCAAATTTGACTCTAAACAAAAAAATATGATCGTCACTTTATTCAAATGCTTGTTGTTGGGTTTTTATTACATACAAATGAACAATCGATTTGCAGATCTGGTAGGAGACATTAAGGTAACGAAAGATTCGAAACCACCACTGCCAAAGGTTCACAGTACTCCAAAGAAGCCGACTACTCCGAAAGCCACGGATCCAGCGAAAAAACCAACTGACAAATTGATCAAGAGCGCCAGAGCGTCACCTCGCGTCACCCCCAAAGCTACACCCTTGCAAAGCCCAGGCGCTGAACATCCACCACTAATAAGGGAAAATACGACCGAGATTATAAAGCATAATAATGGCAATAAAGACGTCAAGACCGAGGAAAAAAATGAGGAAAAGAAGGATCAAGGCAGTGAAAAATCTCAGGCAAGAATACATTCCAACGATTCTTTGTTCATCTTTTTCGCTAAATATTCATTTGGAATTCTGTACAATTTTATGTACATTGTATTTTTATATCAATAATTTTATTTCATCAAAATTTCAGTACTTGGAGGTTTGCAAAAGATCTGAAAAAATTCAGCCATTTTTAAGACGTTACGAACAGTGGAATGCAACAATAAAATTTTCAAACATTATTAACGAATTATTTCAAAAAATGGTTCAAGAATCAGATGATTTTTTTTTTTGCGTTTGGAACGAATTGTTTGATCTTTGAGAATACTTTTTTTAATATCTTCTTTTTTTTTAATTTAAAGAAGCCTGATTTTTTCATATTTTTGTCCAATTGCGAAATTTCGAAACTCTGTTTCAATAAAATATTTGGTTCAGAAACAGGAGTCATGAATCCTCGAAGCAACCGAATATTTAAAGTAAACTTATTTTTTATACGATTCCCAGGATCTCAGTGACCTCAATAAGCAAGATACCAAGATAACTTCGAACGCCGAGTCAAACGTTTCCGTTTCATCCTCAAAAGCTGCAAAGGAAAGCGCAAATGTCGTTCATGAAGTTTCTGGCCAAGTTGCTCAGCATGCAATTACGAAAGTCGAGAAGAAGGATGAGCACACCAACGGGGGGAAAAAAGCACCGGAACCAGAAGTCAAGTCCGAGCCGGAAATTGAAGAGATCGACATGTCTGGTGAGACGATTATAAATTAAAGGAGATTAGGGAAACTTAAATAATAAAATATCAAAGAAAAAGCGTTTGAAGTAATTATCTTGTATATGTTTTAAACTATTTCATAATTCAATAAACTAATCGATTCGATATTTTAACAGCTTCGATGATAGCTAAAATCAGGATTACGACAGAGGAAGAGGCCAAGGCTGCTCTGGCTGAGCGTAGAAAATTGGCTCGCGAGCAAGCCGAACGCGAGGCTGAGCTCGAACGTCAACGATTGGTAATTGAGAATCCTCTCAATTTCATTTGAAACAAAAAATTCTGTCTCATCAAAATATTAATTTCGTTAATCGATCATTTGAAAATGGAAATTTCAGGAAGAAGAAGAACGCCTCGAGGAAGAGCGACTACGGGCTGAGGAGGAAGAACAACGTCGTCTCGAGGCGGAATCACTGCGGTTGGCAAAAGAGGCGCGAGATTGTGAGGAGCAAAGACTTCAACAAGCTATCGAGGAAGCAAAACGTCGGGAGGAAGAGGACAGAAAAAGACGCGAGGAAGAGGCTCGTTTGAAAATCGAGAAAGAAGAAGCCGAACGCAAAGCAAGAGAAGAAGCTGAAAAGTAAGATAAACCTATTTTTTTTCATAAATTATTAAAATACCTGACGGTAAGGGACCAGTGAATTAATCATTCGTCAAAATCTTTCAGACAACGTCTCGAGATGGTTGAACGCCTGAAAAAGGAAGAAGAAGAGAGGCTGCAACGACGCAAACGAGTAGAGGCTATAATGCTGCGAACTCGTGGAAAAAATCAATCCAACACTCCCACAAAGGTAAAGCTCAAAAATAAAATTCAGAATTCAGAACTAATTTCCTTCTTTCATTACTTTTACATTTATTTCAACTTTGATTTTTCCTCGTTTCTCATTAAATCGTGAAATTCAGTAATTAACGAGCATAATGGTTGCAGGGCGAGGGCGGCGAATCGGACAAGATGAAGGAAGACAGTCCGAGCGACGAGAACAAGCCAGCCCCGGGTAGCAACAGAAGTGAGGATGTAATGACAGCGAGTCTGATATCCGAAGCAACCCAGCAGTTTATAACAGTCGAGCAACAAGTTAATCACGATGGTATCAACACACAAACGGATATTGTGCGTAACGGTACTAACCATCGAAATGGTATAAACGAGAGTAAAACGTTGCTGGAGAAGAACGATCACCAGGATAACGTCGAGGGTGTTGGTGGTGGTGAGCTGAACGGTCATCACACGAATCATGGGAATGGCATCGACAGCCAATCGATCACGTTGGACAATGCCACTGTGTAAGTATGCCCCAAGTACAAAAAATAGCCAAACGACTCAATTTTATCACTGAGAATGATATAAACCTGAGAGAAAAATAAAATAAAACGAAACAAAGAACAATAGCAAAAAAAACAAAGGAATGAAAACAGCGTATAAATACAAGCAATTAGCTCAATGCAAAAAAACGTGATTAGCGCAATTATTGTGGCCGCCATTTCGCCGATAAAACGATACAGTCCGTCAGTCGAATAAAGACAAATGCTTGCGAGTGTCCTGCCCTCTGTCGTGTGTTAATTAATTTTTTTTTGTAAATCTACAATGATTCGAAAGCAACAAAAAAAAACGCCTGGATTTATCGCATTCAAATTTTCGCTATCTCTTTATCGATCCGTCTCGCACTGACAACATGCAATTTCGTCTATCTGTGTTCCTGTCTCACTGTGCGAGATTCGAGCGATATATACAATTGTGAATGCCTAAACTGTGTGTATATTACACACAAATACACGCTTATTGATTAAAACGAATGAACGTTATTGCAGATTTAAGCTGCGTAATAATTTCGAAAAATAAATATAGATGAACGCATCTATGAAAAAATACCTTGCCATTTCATTGGACACTCGTCGAGGCTCACAATCGAGTATCGATATTTTGTACGATTTCGAAGCTTCTTAGCAACAACGTACGAAAAATTGTACTCAATATCCAACGATTTTCTGTATTATCATTCACATAGACGGTCTATTAAAAAAATTGAGAATAAAAACGAAAACGGATGATTATCATAGAAATATTCGGTGCTTCAAATTAAAATAATGTCGGACCGATTTATTGAGATAACAAACAAATAATGTGTACGCATGAGAATAAAGGGTAAATAATAAAAATAAAATGAAGTGAGAAATAAAAAATCAAGAGCGCACAGCCGACGATTTTTAACGAGTTAACGAAAAAAAAAACAAACTAAATCAACAAAGCATGAAAGAAAAAACTCGTTATTACTAATAAATCCGTTTCATGATCGACTTGGTTTTTTCATCCATAAAAAACATTGATTGATTACAAAAGAAAAGAAAAAACCTTGCTTGCAATGATCATACGAGTGTGGTAAAGTTTCTATAAGAATCACGCAGGAGACGTGAGAAATCTGCGCTTAAACGTCCGGCAGATGTGATATACACATATAGTTAATTAACAGATATTTATCATGCTTCTCTGCGAGACAAATCCTCGAAGCGACTGCCTATTCTTAAACTTCATTTTGGAGCATCGTCAGTAACATTAGCAAAAACAAACTAAATAAAAAATGAAGATAAACTTACCGATAAAATTGCGCATCTTGACTCCTTTATTAATGAGAAATAGAAAAAGAAGCAATGAGGAGAAAACTATCATGATAGCCTTTCGTGGCTATTTATTGATTCTATTATTTTATTCGATACTACTTTGCATTATGCACCCCTCTAACCACGATATAACCGTATTAAACCGCTATAAACAAAAAGGAAGAAAAAAAATAACAAAAAATCTACGCAATTGTATTATATATTCACGATTACAGTTTAACATATATATATTTTATAATTAAATAGTTAACTTCGTATTAGAAAACTGTATAACACGATGAATTTAATTAGGTAGGAGAACGATAATAATGATATTTACATACTTTGTTTGATTGTGCGCATCAGCCTGCCCTTGTTATCATCGCATTAATGTTCCATATACAACAACAACATCAACAACAAAAAATGAAAAACGAGCGAGTGAGAGAGACTTATCGAGAAAACAGAGAAAAAAAACGCACTTATCAAATTTCGATATGTTCAGCGTTAACCGTCGCGAAAAAAGTTTTTAGTGTAAATAATGTAAAGAGAGTGAGAATGCGAGAGCGAGAGAGAAGTTAATAGCATAAACGAAATTAATCATCCAAATAATTGTATACAATTTCATGCCAAGGGCTCAGTAAAGAGGGACAAATGAGTTGAATCGTTTATTATTATTGTCTAATCTTTACTGGGCTCCAGTCAACTTATATATATATATATATTTTTTTTCCATTTCTCCTTGCAACACGTTTGCTTTTTTTTCTTTCTTCAATTCACCCACTCGATATTTCCTCAACTCAATATTGCATGATCGTTGTTTACTTTTCAAAATTTCAAAAATAATCCCCTTTAAATACGCCGCACGTGCTTTTTTATTATTTTTTGCAATGTATCGAGGGACGAAAACATTTTGACTGATGACTGATTTTGATTGACAAAAATAGTGAAATTTTGAGATTTTTGTTTTTGTTTTAAAACAAAAATAGATTGAAAATTATTCCGTTTAATTTTAAACTGTTTTCTCCCCTCTTTTCCCGAAATGCACAGTTTTTTGGCTATTTCGTCCTGTAATTTACCTTTACACGTTGACTCTATTGTCAGCTAAGTGTTTCGTTTGTTAAGTATGTAGGTGATGAGACGTTTAAAAGTATATCCGGTTAACTCCAATGTCATCCCGATCGATCACAAATTCCTCGTTAATAAGACGAACAGGTCGTTGATAATTGTTAAGGAAAACTACGATAGTGCTTTTTATTAGGAGCGTAGTCCCAAAAGTATCTCTGTAGTATGTCTATGTAATGAATGACGTTAATGGCATCGATGACACATTTTTATGCAAAAAAACTCCCCGACGATATTTGATCGTTGAATAATTTTGTGTGCCTGTTGCTTTCGTTAAGGAGGTTGTATCGATATTTATATGACATCATACAAAAAATACATTATATTTGATTATACCAAGTTAATGTATTGAAATTTGGCGTGAATCTTCTTGAACAACATTCAATTATGTGTGAAAAATTTGGAGAGGTTTCACCGTCTGGTAATCGAGATATTCATTGTTGAAAATGACAAGTTTAACATGGGCTCTTATGGAAGCTTTCAAAAAATTGCGAACTTCAACAATAAATATCTCAATTTTGAGACGATGAATCATCGGCATATTCCGCCAGAAGTTTAATACTGTCTTAAGCTTTCTATTTACAAAATTTTATTGTGTAAAGTTGAAAAATAATTTTTACATGAGAAACGATATAACCTCCTTAAGTTGATCTACAAGTTGTTGGCGTTTCTCACACTTCGAACGAGTGTTCTTAATTATGCATATGTCGTTTTTTTCTTACCCGAACTTTTTTGGCGTGTCAAATTATATACGTGAGCCGGCAGTCACGTAATTTTTAATACCCTGCTATGGAGTATTGTCAACATAAAAAATTATTATGAATTATCGTCTACTGACGAAAATAAAGAGTAGACATTGTGACCGTATTTTTATTGGAGTTCGTGGAAAAAATTTATAATAAAAAATTACATGAATAATTTTTGTATTGTCCCAAATATATTTATCGTATTCATGGAAAATTTTAATCATCTGTTTCTTTAACAAACATTCACGTAAATAATGAGCTGTAAATTTTTTCCATGGAACCACCAAAATCGATGCAAGCTAAACTAGAATCGCTTTGACACTTATGAAACCTTTTGTTTTGTTTTGATTTTTCAATATTTTACACACGAACACACACGCAAACACATTTATGCTCAAGCAAATTAGTATTCAGTGTATTGGCTGTGTACTTAGTGTGTTTTTTATGTTTTCCTTTGGCTGATTTTCTTATAGCAAACAAAACAACGTGACCAACAACCTGTTAGACCTGACGGATTTTGATACACTGAGTAATAGCAGTAGAGGCCCGATACTCGAGCTGTCGTCAAATCTGTCTAACGAGGATTCCCTCAACTCTAACCTAAACCCAGCGGCAATGCCCTTTACTCCCATGGTCAACCCTTTTGTGCCTGTCGCCGCGAACGCCAACACTAATCCGTTCCAGGATGCTTTTACCAACAATCGAACCCAAGACAACAATCAAGTACCAGGTATGTGCATGAATCGTACGAGTTAATTAAACAAAAATTATAAAAAATATCAGAGTAAAAGCAAGAAAAAGACCTATTGAAAGTAAAAGAAAAAAAACCCGATAATCCTAGAGAATCATCATTTGAATTCTTATTATTATTATTTTAATTTAATTTATTTATTTATTTAACGTGATTTAAATTCGTCTCGTTCAAGCCCATTTGTCTCTCTGTTACAGATCTTCTATCATAAAGTGTAAGTGTTAGATACTCTGGTTGAGCAAGGATTGAGGAATGACAGAGAAAAACAAAACAAAAAACGAATAAAGAGAAAAGAAAATAAGAATCGCGAATTACCAGTGTTTGCCACAGCGCAAACGTTCGGTAAATATAATAATTAATCGTGATGTCGTTTGATGGAACAAACAAAAACGGAAAAACAAAACGAAGCAGGAACAGAGAGAGAAAGAAACAGAGAGAGAGAGAGAGAGAGAGAGAGAGTGAGTGAGAAAAAAAATGTAAATAAGCTCTAAAATAGATGATTAGAACGAGAAAAAGCGAAGGTCCAAATATAAATGGAAGCAAAACGGAGGGTAATACTCCCTTGAAAAGAGCTGCCCTTGCCTCTCCCTTCACAAAAAATTGAAAAACCCTCGAAAACGATGATGCGCATGATGATGATTGAGAGAGAGAGAGAGAGAGAGAGAGAAAAAAAGCAAAAACGAAAATGAATAAGAAAGAAAAGATAAGGCAAGAAAAAACAAAGGCGAAGAAGTTGTAAAATAATATATAATGTTAATTAATAATAGCATACAATGAATGAAACAACAAAAAAGAAGAAGCATATATATATACATAAACCCCCATCATAGTATACCTACTCGTGTAGAGAGACTAACTTTTTAGACGAACCTTTGGTCGGAATATTTCGTATTTATAAAACAATTACATATTTCGGTAAAACGATCACACGCATACACAACACACACACACACACACACACACCCATATATATATATTTTTTCGTTTTTATTGTAATCGAAAAACCTCATTAAATTATGATTCAACACCGTGTACTTTGAGAACTTTTTTTCGATATGTGCGCTCTATTTAACTGCGTTCGAGTGAAAGTTCACAAAAAAAAGTAATTGCACAATTTGATGAAACTAAAATGAGAAAAGAGAAGAAATTTAAGAAAAAGAACTACTAAAAATAACAGCATTTTATAGCTAAACTATGCTTTTGAGAGATTGATCCGAACGCGAGAGCTACGCAGAAATCCATTCGCGAATCATCTGATTATTGTTGTTGTGCTCCTTTTTTCTTATTTTTCTTTTTTTTTTTTAATATACAGACAAAAAAATGATTTCTTCCGTACTGAGTTTCAGGGCGTGCGCTCACTAGTCAAGCGATTTCTATTGTTTTTACCAGCCTCTCTCCGTTTAGAAACACATCTTTTTGTTTTTCAAATCCGCTACTAAACAGAGCGGCGGATATTATTATTAATATAATTTTATTACTATTATTATTATTATTATTGTATTGGATTTACTTGTTGAAATTGACGTGAATGATGATCGATCAAGTTTATTGCGAATATACCATGGATTCTTTGAACTGTGATGATGATGATTATGATGATGATGGAATACTTCGTGAAAATAGCCTGCTGTAAAGTGTTTAGTGTTTAAGGACGAAAAGGAAGTATAATACAGAATCCGAACAATAATATTGTTGTATGAATAAAAAAGAAAAGTATAATAATAATTATAGAAGCGATTGATGAAAAAAAACGGTATTCAGTGAATCGACGTGGTGACGGATTCATCACACAAATCGCGTTGTTTTCTTTTGCATTCTCTCTTTCTTTTTTTTTCTTTTTATTTTATTTTTTTTTTTTTTATTGTTGCGAAGCGTCCGTTTTTTTCGTAAGGCCTAGCGCTTCGGCCTCGTGCATCCTTGAGCCTGACAAGGATATAAAAGGGAATTTAAGAAACACGAGAGGAGGATAATGAGAAATTAATACAATACGTCTATCCGTAGTATATTTAACGCGAACAAG
The DNA here is from genome assembly GCA_963989365.1 of Rhimphoctona megacephalus. Classification (NCBI taxonomy): domain Eukaryota; kingdom Metazoa; phylum Arthropoda; class Insecta; order Hymenoptera; family Ichneumonidae; genus Rhimphoctona; species Rhimphoctona megacephalus. Next base: position 23,589,085 of record OZ022421.1, read on the forward strand.
AAGTGAAGATCAACAAAATGCGTGCAGTGACTGTTTAATACTATAATGTTAATTATTGTGTAATACGGGGATATTTCCGTCTCGCAATGTGTTAAGTAAAAAAAAAAAACGATACAAAACGTGTTATTCAATGCAATCTCTTGCGAATATTGTGAGTGTTTGAACAAAAATTGTTACGTTATTTGAATTGGCAGTTTTTTTGCTTCGAGTGTGGGCAAAAACGCGAAGTTACGGATTTCTTTGATTTTTGGTCTTTCGGGCAACGCTTTGAAATTGTTTCCGATGCTGCTGGATATTTTGGTGAAAAAAATCCACCTGTTTCGTCATGCATCTTTGTTTGATAGAATTCGCAGGCAGCTTCAACGTGTTATTTTTTTTGCCTTGTCAACTAAGGCGAAAACAGTTAGAAAGGGAAGAGAGAAGAGGAAGAAAACTGAAAATCGGGTGGGAGGTTGTGGTAGATAATACTAATTTTGTTATTCAATTTTTTTTTTACTCAATTCGTACGTCGGGAGTGCTTGTTTTTTTTTGAGAAATACATACATATAATTACGTAGAAATAACAATCAGGCTGATTATTATTGTCTCTAAATTATCAAGGAGTGTTCGCCAACTTGAGACGTTTTTACGGCGTTTGGCAAACGCTGTATCCATATTGTTATTATTATTATTATTATTATTATTATTATTATTATTAAACTATTTTATGTATGTAAAAAAAAGAGGAAAGGATAAAATAAGCTTCAATGAGAATTTTGTTGGTGCAATTAAAAAGTCGATTTCTCGATCGTGCTGGAGTCTTCGTAAAGAGCAACGAGAGTTACAAATTTTTACGATCAGTTTGAATTATTGGGAATTCGAAGAGTGACAGTTTGTATTCACACGAGTCCAAATTCCTCTTTCCATTTTTCCATTCCTCTCACGTCTCTCATTTCTTTGAATTATCTTCCCTTATCCGCTGTTGTCGAACTTTGACAAGACTACGGTGATTCTTTCTTTTTTTTTCGTTTTTAATAATTAGCGACGAAGCTAATCATTCATCGTGGCTGAACTACTTCACATTGTAAAATAAAAAGTATTAAGAAAAAACAACATGCTGTATGTAATAAATATAATTAATTACGAAAACCTGATTTATCAACGAGTCGACGCAACGCTTGTTCGCATAAAGAACACAAACCGGCGGTTGAGCTTTATAGATTCAATTTACGAACACGTAACAGGCATTGGAGCATCGTTGGAATTTCAATATAGGTAATATTTTTTTCAATACGTGAGCGATCAAAAAATTCAAATTCTTGAGAAATCCAAATTTTGATATTTTTTTTCTGCCTAACTATGCGATTTTTCGGATTTTTCGCGGGCAATTTGAAAACAATGGAATCGTTGTTATCGACGGTGGTAAATTAGAACGGAAAACATTCCCCAGATAGCCAAGTGATCGTACAGTACTAGTATGATCAGAGTACGCCGTACTATTGCGTGCTAATATTATATCTATATTATGGCGAATCGTACGTTGTGCTATCTGGGTTCTTGAGATATTAGTGTAGGCATTTGGATCGTACGCTTGATATGACAGTGATGCATATTATTTTTATCAATCGAATGATGTAATCTTGCGTACAGATTGAATGACGATTACCGTTATAAAAAAATAAATTAAAAAACGACTGAAAACTTTGGAAGTGACATTAGCGTCTGGTTTGCGGCGAAATTTGTAACTGATTGGAGCGCACGCGCTTAATTTTAGCTGTCAACTCCATTCAGAGAACAGTGTCAGTGGTGATCCAATCGCCTTTTCGCTTTCATATATGTCTCAATTTTTTTTGGCGTTTCAATTTATCGAAATTTTCTAGTGAGTACGTGTCGTAAGAAAGGAATTCTTCAGTTCGTTGCACAAGTTTGATCCTCTTAAATATTGTTTTTTTTTACAAATTTTAACGATGTTATTGTAACGACGTTGAATTCTACTGTCTACGCTGTTGTTTCTGCGTATATATGTGTTGCGATCTCCTCCCCAACCCTTCTCTCTCCGGCCAACTTTCTCGTATCGGAGAGGGTTATTTATTTTTGTGTTGCCGCATAACTACAATTCTATCCAAGTTTCGGCCTCGTCATTCGTGATCGTGCATATGTTTCACTTTGGCTAGTTATCTACTAATTCTTAAATAACGTTTGTCTCTTTTTTTTTTTAATCAGCCTAAAATGAACGTATTATCCGCGAATGATTTGTTTTTCTTGTTTTCTTTTGGCCACGCACGCAAGCTTACATTCGAACAAGCACAATTAATCGTTTTCGTTCATCATATTTTTTGATGCAATCACTTAATCGTTTATCGTTTATTATTATCGATAACACACTTCCGTGTATACTTTTTTGAAGAAAAAATTTTATCAAAGCAAAAAAGATAAAGAATGAGGAGGCTCGATCATTCCCGCGCGCGAACAGATTATTGCCGTTTTATTATTCATTTTTCCTCGAACTTCCCGTGTTTACACTTTTATAACCTGGCGAAAACAAATAATATATATATTTTTACAGATGTACGGCGAGACTCTAAATTGACAAATGAGCTTCGATTAAACGTAAAATAAATAAATAAAACAAAAAAACGAACGAAAGAAACAAGTAAACAACAGCAACAACAGAATTGTATTAAAACAACGAAAAAAGAAGTGGTATCCGAGTTGAGGGAGAAACTCAATTAGCAGGCAGTAATGCGCTCACCTCTGTCCACAATTTACAAAAGAAAATTTGGCTTTAAATTTTGGAGGATTATCTTTGCGCATGTGTCTCACAACCAGGGATGAATGCGAGTAATTTTTAAGAGAAGAATAAAAAACAAACGAACTTTATGCGGGGTTGAAACGAGTGATTGCGAGTTTATTACAGAAAAAATCAAATATGTCGGAGAAAATTGTGCTAATGCCCTTGGGCAATCAAACTATCAACAAGGATCTTTCTCCTACTGCTGCTGATTACTCCATTATCAGGGGAAAGGTATTTAATTTCCTAGATTTCTGTAACATTGAATTTTGCAACTATATTTTTTGTTTTCTAATTTTCATTGTTTTGCTTCAGGATGTCCTTGTTGCTCCTTCGGATGATCAGTATGAATTACTCATGAGAAGACTAAAAGAAAGAATCAGCGACGGCGGAAGTGAAACTATATTTGACATCGGAATCGGCGAAGGTATCTTTTTTTTAACATTTTTTTAAACAACCATCAAAAAACATCAATACTCGCCAAAAAAGGTCTAACAAAAAAAATCATATAATAAGTTTTCGTATTTTATTAAAATCTAGTTTCAGGATACTTTCTACGAATATTCCTAGTCGAAATTTGCAATCGGACTGCATTTTTCAAAAACAATTTGTAAAATTAATTTTAGACACTTATTATTGAAAATTCTGGTTTAAATAAAATATACAGCTGGGCCTGAGTTGTGTAAAAAGCATCCTTAAATAGTTTAGCCCTAAATGAGTAAAAAATCATAAAAATCATCGTTCAATGATTATCCGAAGTTGTATAGATTTTTTGGTGAATATACTTCACCTTAATAATGAATATGAATCTTGGACAGACGGTTCCGAGGATGGTTTGAAACAAGACGAGTACGAAGCCTCGGTAATAACGCTGCAATCGCTAGCAGCAACGCTAGAGGCGGATTGCGTTCTTCTACGGCAGACCAAGGTCGATCAAGGCTTGACAGGACAGTATCTAGTGCGCAAAAGGCTGGATCAACAAGATTTTCTCGAAATAAGGGTCGCGGTTGTCGGAAACGTCGATGCTGGAAAATCGACGTTGCTGGGTGTTTTAACACATGGGGAATTGGACAATGGTCGAGGACTTGCCAGACAAAAATTGTTTCGTCATAAGCACGAGGCTGAAACAGGACGAACGAGTTCTGTGGGAAATGATATTCTTGGATTTGATAGTGTCGGTAGGAAAATTAATTAATTTAATGAAAAAAAAAAAAAAAATTTAATCGTTTTTACTTGGCTCAATATTTCTTTTCTCTTAATTTTCATAATTTACTATAATATTTTTTTGGAGACGTTTATTTGATATTTTCTTTAGGAAATGTCGTTAACAAGCCTGAGCACGGATCTCTCGATTGGGTGAAAATATGTGAGAAATCGTCGAAAGTAATAACGTTCATAGATCTGGCTGGCCACGAGCGTTATCTAAAAACAACAGTGTTCGGTATGACCGGTCATGCTCCAGATTTCGGTGAGTTTTCTTACGTGTCTTGTTAGCGCCGTCACCCGAAAGTGAAAGGAGAAAGTCGTTGAGGAAGAATTTACTCGACGGTGAACGGTGAAACGAGGCTGTGCCTTCGAGCATCGAACCATTTCACACACAGAAAAAACTTTATTTTTTTCTCTTTCTGTCTCTCTATCGACTCTTAGGTATGCTAATGGTCGGAGCTAATGCCGGTATAGTAGGAATGACTAAGGAACACTTGGGTCTGGCACTCGCACTTTCGGTTCCTGTATTCGTTGTCGTTACCAAAATCGACATGTGCCCACCAAAAATATTGCAGGAAAATCTTAGGCTACTTATCAGGATTCTTAAGTCACCGGGATGCAGAAAAGTACCCGTCACCGTTAAAACTCCCGATGATGTTGTCGTCAGTGCCACTAATTTCGTTTCAGAAAGGTAAACGAATAATCATTGCTTTTTTTTTAGTTAAATTCAGGAAAAATGATTCATTTTGAAAAGATTAGGTTTAGAAGATCAAGGCTGGAACCTAAGGTTAAGCTTTATGGTTTCAAACGAACAATTGCTAAATAAAAACGATCATTTAAATTCTCGTTAATATTTTTTCCTCAGGCTGTGCCCAATATTTCAAGTATCGAACGTGAACGGTCAAAATCTGCATCTTTTGAAAATGTTCCTCAATTTGCTCACCGCGAGGATAATGAGTCACGATGACGAGCCGGCAGAATTCCAGATCGATGACACATACTCCGTTCCCGTGAGTCCCTTGTTATTATTCGGCACATGAAATAGTCATCGAAGGATTGCATCAGAAAAGCCAACGATTTATCATCTCCGAATGATCGTGTTATCGCGTTGATGTTTTCAGGGCGTTGGTACCGTTGTTTCTGGCACGACACTTAAAGGCGTTATTCGTCTGAATGACGTTCTGCTATTGGGTCCAGATCCTCTTGGACATTTTACTCAGATTGCTGTGAGAAGTATACACAGAAAAAGAATGCCTGTTACGGAAGTAAGAGGCGGACAAACGGCGAGTTTTGCCCTTAAAAAGATCAAAAGATCGCAAATACGGAAGGGAATGGTGATGGTCGCACCTGCCCTAAATCCTCAGGCCTGCTGGGAATTTGAGGGTGAAATATTGGTTCTCCATCATCCGACTACGATCAGTTCTCGTTATCAAGCGATGGGTACATTTATGACTTTGATTAGAACGAAGAATAACGCAAAATAAAATTAATCCAAGTCGTTTACCGTCTTTCGAAATCTTTCATTCGCTTTTTTCCGTTTTGTTTTTTCAGTTCATTGCGGAAGTATACGGCAGACAGCTTCAATATTATCGATGTCGCAAGATTGTCTGAGAACAGGTGACAAAGCTCTCGTACATTTCCGTTTTATAAAGCACCCGGAGTACATAAAGCCCGGTCAACGAATGGTATTTCGTGAAGGACGTACCAAGGCGGTTGGTAACGTTTTGCGACTGATACCATATTCGAGTTCGTCGAATTCGCAAAATTCACGGTCGGGGAAACCGAACAAAACGGGACAACAGCAAGGACGTGGACAAAATTCCACAAATTACGTGAGTCATTGAATTTTTGAGTTTAAGGACACATGTTTCTTAGCCAACAATTTTATAGGATCAGAATTCAAAATGGAGAATACGAAAAAAAAAATCAAAAGTATTCTAGAAAATTAACAAATTCCTATAATACGATGAAAAAGAATCTTCCGATTATTTGTTTTAAAATTATTTTTTAAAATAATCTGTTAATCATTTTTTTAATAATTTTATTATTGCATATCAATCTTTGTATCATCCGAAAGACGACTGAATTTTTTCAGATTTTTTGCGAACCGCTAATTACTGAAATTTTGATGGAATAAAATTATTGGCACGAACTTGTTCGTGTTGTTGTTGTTGAACATCATTAAAAAATGTTTCAAGACTTTTTTGTTTGTTTCGTTCAGATAACCGAGGCTTCTGAAGCTAACGGGAGCTTCGAGTCGCAAGCGGCAAAACGTGAAAACACGCCACAAAAAACGAGCTCGGGACCGAGCATAAAAATGGGACGAGGTCGACGAGGCGGTGGGAAATCTCATAATTCGGCGATCAACAATGTACAACCACTCTCCGAGCAAAATCCACCGGTCAAGATTTAAAACAATAATAAAAAAGTTTCTCATTTTTTTTTCTCCCCGTTTTTGTGTACAAAGGATACATAAGTAATGCTTGAAGAAATATTTCGTGAAACTTTATCACGATCGATAATCTCTTCGATCAGCTCTAATTGAAAGTTTCTAAGAAACTGAGCCTGCGATTGCGTTTTTTTCTTTAACTTTTTCTTTTCTTCGTACTCGTGTCTAGATTGGCAAGTTATGCGTTAACGCCTCGTTTTTGGCGACACCGATCGCGAACGAGACGGCGCCAAAATTGTGGCGCATAGAAAAACAAATCCTTTACTTACATTTATTACACCGATTTAATATTGAAACCTGTGAAAAAATAAAATATGTTCTATGCATTATTGAAAAGAGAAAAAAAAAACTAAAATGTGATTAGCAGTATTTTTCTGTCAATGTTCAACATGGAAACATCCAATAAAATTTTGGAACCAATGCTTTGATGAACGAAAAATAAAAAGGGAGAATGTTTGATTACTGTATATTACGAATCGGGGTAGAACTGATAACTCAACTCTTTTGTATGGAATTTTTCAAGATAAGAAGCACAAAGAGACAAATATTATTTTATGGCACACATAACGTTCTCCCTCATATTTTTCCTTTTTTCTTCATGAAATTGAACTTTCAGTTTTTTCTATACACAACGTATAACTAGTGTACGGGTATATCCGGTTGTATTTTATAACACGAGTAATTTTTAATATGAGATATACATTGTTTATTCAACAAAATTTAATATCAATTATTCCAAGCTCGTGAAACAAGTAATCAGAGAAAAATAAAATTCTTAAATAATATCCCATCGTACCTTTCAATTCTTCTTGAGCTTATCCTTCGCGTCTTGAATCTCTTCTTTAACATTAGACGCAAATCGTCTAGCTAAATTCTTTAATATTACGCCAAATTCTTTAGGATCCGATGGCAAACTGTGTGTTCCAGACATCGAACTTGTTCTCGTTAGTATATAAACTACGAACTGTGCCGCTCGCCTTATAGGCTTTGATTCCGCCAATTTATTTACAAGATTCTCGTTATTCGCAAGATAACGCATTAAAAATCGCAGCACCATCGCGATAACAATTGGATCTACTTACAACTTTTGAATTTTTAATCAATTTATCACAAGAATTAAGAAACGTTGAAAATTCTATTTTATCGCAATAATAATTTCGACTAAACCTTCGGTATTTCAAAGGTACACATATTACGATATTTAAGCAATAACTCTCGTTTTAATCTCAACTGCTTCCTCAGAGTTTCTAACTTTTGTAGCTGATCCTCCTTGCTGAATTCGATCCCTGGCAATCGTTTGATCTAAAATTTATGTAAAAAATGGCCTTTTTATATTTATTAAATGTATTACAAAAACTCTTTACGGTCAGAACTCTACTTGATACCAACTCCATTCTTAAACATCTCTACTTTGAAATCCATGACATAGCTACTTTTTAAAATGTCTTCTACTTCTTCGTTATCTCTAATTTTTATCGTCAAGTATGCGTAGGCTACGGTAAGTAGAGATATTCAAGATTAGAGATTATATGCGAGCAAAAATGTTTTTTGTAGAACATCTATTTTAGAGTAAAAATATTCTAGAGAAAAGTTATCATGGAGTAGATTTCTGAAGAAAAGAGGTGTTGTTCTGCCCCTCTGCCCTTGAGCAAATGTAATACAGTGCTGCATTAGGAAGGATCGATTATGGACAATATTCTTAAGGCGCTCTATCAATCGTTCTGCCAGTAAAAATCCTACTGTACATTTTTCTCTGTCACCATTGAGTATTCAAGAAAAATAAAAGATAAACGTTGTTTTCATTTCATCAGAGAATTAGGTGTAACTCTTCTTTTTTTTGAAATATCAAGTATCTCACAGAAAAATGTCAATTAGTTTTTCAGCTATCTCTCTTGCACTCAAGCAACTGATAGCGTCTCTTAAGGGATCTTTCAGGAATATGAAAGTTAGTACAGTGGGAAATAATGAAATTTAAATGATAGGATTGGCTCGTAAACGGCCGAAAGGTTATACAAGAACATGAAAATTAAAAAAAAAATATATTTAAATGAAAAATGGATATAGCGTTTGCCGATTAATCTTTTTTACCTGTGACCTCACAGAGTCCAGTTTCTTTTGCAATTCTAGAATTTTGTGACTCGTGTCCTGAGATTCTTTAGCCTTTTGCGATGTGTCGTGAGGGTCTTTTTCCACACTGGTAAAAAAATAGACAAAACATTGTTCACCATACTATCTACTTTGATGTGATCATTGAGAGAAAATGTTAAATATTGACCTATTTTTAAGTCGTTACTTAAAATCCAATTAAATATAATAAATCTTATCGGGATCGTTAAAAAACGATAATACAATTTGCGCACATTGACTAATAATAGAAGTTGGGAAACGTTACGAAAGCGTGACACTTTCGTTCTGAGCGCGAACGAAATTATTTGATTGTCAAACAATCGATTGAGGTTATGTTCGCTACTTAAGTTTTAAACTGAATAGAAAAATTCTAAATTTCAAACCAATTCTTATTTCTCCTTGATTTTATAACTGTAATCATATTTGGCTGTTTTAAAAATATTTGCTGTAAAAACCTTTCGAAAATTAATGACATATTATCGAAATATAAAAATAACCTGACTTGAAAACTTATGAAATCACAAATAAGAATGTGAATAATCTACTAAAAATAATTGGCAGAGTGGTAACAAATATAAAATCACAGAATCCGAGGTCGAAAGTAAAAAAAAAATTTATAATTAATAGCGTTGAAAAACTAACCTTCTTATAATCTCGTAAATCAACGGGAGTATCTCAATGTCGAGATCATCAACGGTGAATTGATTACTTCGTGGAGGAGTGACAGTTTCTTCCGGCAGCTCGACGACCTCCATGATATAAATTCACTTGACAATAAATATTCCCGACATTTTTTTCACGAAGATATAAAAATTCGAATGCATAAAAAATAATCGTATTGTTTTTTTCTGTTCTCCGTAAAAATCAGTTATATTAACAAATTTTAAGATGGCGGCCGGAAATAACAATGCGAAAACCGGAAGCAAGTGGCGGCGCAATGCGGTGATAGCGCAAAGCTCATGATATCGATATATCGATACTTCGATAGATACTCAGTTCGATTCAGGTTCTTTTGATCCGTGACCACCTTCCTTTTCCTTCGAGCTCGTGAGGATTCGGTACGTTCGAGCAACAATTTTAATCCATTTTATTCGCAATAATCTCGCTATTAAAAGCTTCCAGAATTGTTCCACAGTTATTAATACTTATTTCGGTTTAAGTGGTTAACAATATTTTTCTTTAATTGGGTATTTTGGTTTTTTTTTAGGTCAAGATGGGCCGACGTCCAGCTAGGTGGTAAGTTGACATCACGCTTTTCCAACAATCTTTAACCTTACAAGTTTTTTTTTTCCTACGAATTTCATAAATTTGTGCAATCGAGCGATTCTTTACATTTTCCCAAAATCTTCTCAAATTATCGAGTTTTTTCGTAACGTGTTGATAAATATTGCGAAAATCATGAAATTTTTTATCAACGGATTCCTAAAGATTTGTGCTTTTATCTCGATAATAATTCATTCTATAAATTTCATAACTTTGAGCAATCGCAATAATAATAGTAAAATATAATAAAGAAATTTCGAATTTTCAATAAAAAATAAAATAAACTTGTTTTTGCAACAAATTTCGATAATTAATGTTCTTTCAGTTACCGTTACTGCAAGAACAAGCCGTATCCTAAGTCCCGTTTCTGTCGTGGTGTTCCTGACCCGAAGATTCGTATTTTTGATCTTGGCAAGAAGAAGGCTTGCGTGGAGGATTTTCCCCTATGTGTTCATCTTGTGTCAGACGAGTATGAACAGCTCAGCTCCGAAGCCCTTGAGGCAGGACGTATTTGCTGCAACAAATACATGGTGAAGAACGCTGGAAAAGATCAATTCCACATTCGCATGAGGCTTCATCCTTTCCACATCATAAGAATCAACAAGATGTTGTCGTGCGCTGGAGCTGATAGGTAATAATCTCATTCCTAACATTTTTAAGTAATTGTGAGATGTTGACAAAAAAAAAGCCAATTACTATTAATTTTTTTTCTTTAAAAATTGAACTACACACTGAAACTCTAGATTTGCTGATTCAAGCTAAACCCGTAAAGTATTTACATCACTCCAAAATAATCTTGACTCTTGAAGTACAAAATGTTGCTTACTTTTGCACATACTGGATCCGAGAGACCTGGCTGACTTACAAATGTTATGGTTTCCATGATACTATCTATAAAGTTTGTTTTTGCCTCCTGAAAGTCAAACTTGTGAGATCAAATTGTTAAAGGCAAAATCTTTGGTGTGGTCCTTATTTCCATAAAACTAATAGTTTATGCTAATAAATATTTTTTTTATGAGAACAAAAATGCCAGTTTTTTACGATTGTTGACTCTGTCAGACTAGAGAGTGCTCTCCTAACAAGGAAGGTTACCTTACTGTACCACCACAACCTGGGTCGAAAAAATTACGTTTTGTAGTTCACATCAAAGTATAAACCCTCACAAAAAATGAGCTGCCCACTTGCATATTTAAGGGCTGAAATTAATTCCTCAAAATTGGTGGTTTTTTCGTTTTTCACTGATATCTTCGAAACCAAAATAGATACGGCAAAAATTTAAATAGCGAAGTTATTCATTTTGCAATGCTCTGCAATAATATGTAGTTGAAAATTATATAGAAATTTTTTATTTATTTTATTTTCATAAAAAACTTGTTTTTTATACATTTTTCTTCATCTGATCATCGAAAAAGTTCTTGTTTTACCTGAAAATTAAACAAGATTGATAAATTTGTCAAACGGAAAAAGTTTACATACATATATAGGTTTAGTATATCCAGGTATGCTGTTCTACCCTTGTCTTAAAATACTCATAAATCATTTACCTCTAATTCAGTTTTGTGCATCCATTTTATTTTAACCCCTTTTTTAAAGGGGATGATGAGAGACTATGAGAGGGACTTTTTTAAAGTCCCTCTCATAGTTTGATAATGATAAGAACATGTCAGTTCAAATCTATAAAATTTTTTGCGTTTAAAAAAAATAACTCTCTGGTTTAATGAGCTCTTGAGAGGGGAAATATCAATGTAGATTGATATCATTGAATTTTGAGACGAAACAATTACGTTTATTATGAAAAAATAGAGAAAATGTATAAAAAAAAACAAGTTTTTTATGAAAATAAAATAAATAAAAAATTTCTATATAATGTTCAACTACATATTATTGCAGAGCACTGAAAAATGAATAACTTTGCTATTTAAACTTTTGCCGTATCTATTTTGGTTTCGAAGATATCAGCGAAAAACGAAAAAACCACCGATTTTGAGGAATTAATTTCACCCCTTAAATATGCAAGTAGGCAGCTCATTTTTGTGGGGGTTTATACTTTGATGTGAACTACAAAACGTAATTTTTTCGACCTAGGATGTGGGGGTACAGCAAGGTAACCTTCCTTGTAAGATAAACGTTGAAAAATAAGCAAATGGTTAATTCTGATGATAGCCAATCAGAGTTGCGAAATTTTTAATAAAAAAGTAATTCATTAACCATTATTTTTTGAATTTTCAATGGAAATTATTTTCATTAACCATTGAGTCTTATTTTTTAATGAAAATAATGTCCATTAAAAATTAAATTCAATGATTAATGGAACTTTTTTCCATTAAAAATTGAATTCACTGGTTAATGGAAATTTTTTCCATTGACCATTACGAGTTAATGGTTAATGAAATTGCAAATACATTAAAAAAAATAATGCATTATTTGTAACCCTGTAGCCAATATGTTGATAATGTTTCAAACTCCCATTTAATTGACATATAATTTAAAGTTCAATAAGTATTAAATTTTTTCAATTAAATTTAAATCAAAATCAATAAAATTAAACTTAAATTAATATTAGCCAAATGAAAACATGAAAATCTCTGTAGTTCATCAATTTCTATGACAACAACAAAAAGACTAAAAAACATTTAAAATAGTTTAGCTCTAGCTTCGATAACGAGCAATTTGAATGATTCAATTTCAGGCTTCAGACTGGAATGAGAGGAGCTTTTGGTAAGCCCCAAGGTACAGTGGCCCGAGTTCGTATCGGCCAACCAATCATGAGTGTCCGTTCTTCGGACCGTCACAAGGCTGCGGTTATCGAGGCTCTTCGTCGTGCCAAGTTCAAGTTCCCGGGACGTCAAAAGATTTACGTTTCGAAGAAATGGGGATTCACGAAGTACGAACGTGCCGAATACCAGGACCTCAAAAATTCGGGTCGTCTCGAGCCTGACGGTTGCAATGTCAAGTATCTTCCTGAGCACGGACCTCTCGCCAAGTGGAAAAAGTTTAAGGAATATTTGGCATCCGTCTAAACTGAATACTAACGGAATACAATAGAAAATCTTTTGTAAATCTTGGTATTCAATAAAAAAGAAAAAAACTCAATGAAATGTTAATCGATTATTTTTGAAAAAATGAAAAACAAATCCTGCATTCATTTCTGAATGATTTCTATTTCATACAACGTTTCATATTCTGTCTTTTCGATATACAATTTATAAATGCTACGAAGTTTTGAAGTATAAAATGAAAAACATGTCAACATACGTATAGATTTTATAAATAGCGAAATTTTTTAATCTCGTAAAGAATTACAACCCTTGTTCCGCTAATTTAACAGCGCAAGCCCTAAATTACTTACAAAATGTTTAAATTACAAAAGAAAAACGATGTTCGTCGTTAATTCAATTAGAAATATTTTAACAGCTTAATTCATATCCACACCCTGTTTATGTACAATTTATGGGTGCTAATTAGTATTATGTAATACTCCAATATTGGTATTTGTAAAACTACAATACAAATAACGGCTCAAAACTCTCGAAAATTTTGCAATTGGCATTGATAAATCCATGGGAATGAAAAGTCAAATATTCAAATTTATAAATACATATTGGCAAATTTCGTGATGTAAATTGAAAATTTTTTTCTTTGTCATGGGTTCACGCGAAAATCACATTTGTTCGTCAGTGAAATATACGCATATAATATATTACAATTCTCGATGCTCGATAATTTTTCTTTCTTTTTCGCATCTTTCCTCATTGAATGAATTTTCGCCCAGCGATAATTTCTCTTCGGTTTTTTTATGGTATCTAATCAGATTTGATTATTCATGACGTTTGTGACAAATCGCGATTCGGACATGAGATTTGTGTACACATTTACGCGCCGTCGTCAGTGAGAATGACAAATTATTTCCGCTGCGCTCATGCTGTCGATGTTCGGCAAATCGTCGTCGTTATCAACGTCACAGTTGTTACGATGAGAATCTAACGCCTCGGTGCTCGTCGCGGCATCCAACAATGGAGACAGTTTCTCAGCCTCGCTGTCGTCGTCTCGTCCGTTTCCCTGAAAAAAGTAAAAATTAACGATTCTTCAATTTGTTTTCGACTTTCAAAAATTCTTATAAATTTTACAAGTTCACCAGTTTATTTTACAAGTTTTGTAGAATATCATTTTTTCATATTTTGGAACGAATGATAATCATCTGAACATTCGTGAATCTAGATTTTCAGAAATTCAATTCATTTTTAACATCAGAACAGTATCTTCGCGAATTAGTTCATATTTACTATTAATATTTTTAAAAAAGCAGCAAAATTCTTATTAGTCATTATGAAACGATAATTATTCACGATTAAATGATTATTTATTTGAATTTACTCTGGTTGACCATATCAAAAAATAAATCAACGATGAAGTACTCAATTCATAAAATAATTAAGATTGGCTTTTTTGGCAATTAAACGTCTGCAGTGAAGTGTCGGCGTTAACGGTTAAATTAAAAGAAATATCTTACTAGAGTATCCTATTTCTTTACACAGAATTTTCGATTAAATTCACTGTAAATAAACTATAATTGCAATTATATGTTATATAAATCTAGAACGTCAAAATTAAGAGTGAATCATATTTTTCACGTTTCACATGTTTATCAGCCACGATTTCTTTGGACCAGTATTCCTACACTTTGCTTGGACAAAGATAGTGTTACACATATTATTCTTCGACAAATCATCAGATGATTTTTTAGAATAATCTCTTTTTTTTGGATTTTCCAAAAACTTTTTGAAAATTCGATTTATTTTCTTATTATTACTCAGTACCGAAATTCCCTAAAAAATAAAACGAAAAGGTTCCTCAATAAGAGTTTACTCTACCTCATAGAGAGAAGATGGTTGTTTTTCATTAACGAGTCGCAGAGTATCGCGAGTACGAAGATTACTCTTGTCACGTTGATGTCCGGAGGTTTTGGCTCTCATACCGGGGGAGCGGCCGTGAAGATCCTTCTGGGAAGCTCCATTCTCGTCACGAGCCAATAAAACTGACATGCGAAATTCGGGTGTTGGACAAGGAGTGCTGCTCGAACGTGCAGTTATGTCGCTGTCCTTGATCGACGAGTGTTTCGACACCGGAGTTCTCTCGGCCGATCTACGAAAAATATCTTCGCATTGACTAATAGGAAGGATTTTATAAGAACAAAAAACACCGAAGGATTTATTAAACCAACCCATCACATCGACTCATCGATTAAAGGAACGTCTTGTACGCGAAAAATACGATTTTTGATCCTCGTTGAAAACGAGATTTAAAAAAAAATTCCTACTATTCTGATGTGAGAAGAATAATAAAAATGTTTTTCTTTTCTTCTTTTAAGTATATTACGAATTATTATGCTTACCTGTTCAATGCTTCTACGGCTTGAATCGCACTGGCTGTGTCCGTATCCGGAGTGTCTGGGGATTCTGGAGGAAGAACAGCAGCTCGAGGAGTGCAAGGTCCGTTCAAAGCTTCTATCAGCGACACAGCTTCGTAGCCTGCTGGTATATTTTCCGAACTTCCCTGCAAATATCAAAGTTCAATTATGCCGTCGTGTAACAGTTAAAAATAAAATTGAGAGCTTATCTGTGAATAATTGGTTTTTAGGGATTTTCCTGAAAGCCTGCTTCCGGTTTTTCTTAAATCGTGAATTTGCGGTCACAAAATTTGTATTTAATCATTCGCGGATATTATTTTTCAGATTTTTGTAATATTTATTGGTTTATGTTTTTACTTCTGGCAACGGTGGATTCGTGATCACAGCACCAGTCGCTTTTTGCAGTGCTTTTATCTGCAGAAGTGCTCTGAATGGGGCACGACAAATTGGACAATTGTTTGCTTGATATCTCAAAGAATCGGCACATCCGTTGCATAGACATAAATGCCTGCATGGAAGAATTAATGTGTCTCGTACGTCGCACATGCAGATCACGCATTCGGAGCCATTGTCTTCGGTGTCCTCGTCAGTACCCTGCTGCTCACGTTAGAAAAAAATTTACATTTACGTTTTTTTTTGTACCACATTACAGACAATTTTAGTGAATTTTTGTAGCCATTTTCAAGAAAACTATTTCTAACGTTCCGAAATTATATTTCATCATACTTGTAGCTTTATTTTTACTGTACCTTAGCATTTTCCGTGTTCTTGTTCTCAATGCCGTATATTTCTTGCAACAAATAGCAAAGTCCATCAACGTAGAGCTTCTGTTTGAGAGCTTTCAAAAGAAACGAACCATCCGTTTGTTTTTCGACGACTGCTATTGTTGTGTGAGATTGCTTAGGCTCCTCGGAGCCTTCTTCCGCAACGCAGTGAATTGCAATTGGTATTATCTGCAAAAAAAGATTTTTTGTTGAAATTCTCTTACAGGAAATTCAGTAAAAAACAAAATTGAAGTAAAAACTAATAAGTTGTAGTTTAATTATCTTGATTTGAAATATAAATTAGAAAATAATAAATGCTCTCTCAAATCAATTGAAATATTTAATGAAACACCAACTTCTCTGTCTGGATTGTATATCAGATCTTCCTCGTTGAAAAGCGTCGGATCGAATATGTGAGAAGACTGACAGAACTGTTGATTAGCTCCTTTCTTGTAGTGGAATGTCTCGGAATTCATGGAAGGATCACGTGGAAGATATCTATAAATAAATCATGTAAATTCAATGTTAAACGAATATTTATAAGAGAGAAAACAGTTCTTGTTCAATAATTTTTCAGCTTTCATGAACTTTTGTTTTTTTGGCAATATTTCAAATTTTTTAATATCCATATTTGGCCAGAGGTGAAATTTTTTGTCATACAATAAAAGCGAATCGAATTTGCATCAATCAAATCAGATCCAAAAATTCAAAATCAAATCAAATCTCATGAGATTTTTTTTTGCAATCACTTTTTGACTTTGGATTTTCTAGTATTCATTTAATCTGCAAATTTCAATTGACAAATAGGAAAAATAGAAAAAAACTCACATGACTCCTTTGGTGGTGACTTCCTCGGTGCAAAAATAATGAATAGTAATGGCGCATCTGACGTCGCAATCAAATGTAAATTCGATATTAAATCTTGTTGGTTTTTTGTCTGTGTCACCGTCCGCGTACGAAGTAATATCGTTGTGAGGTTGAGACGACGTGGATGTTTGATCGACGCTTCTGCACAATCTCAAAGATTCTTTGCGTATATTGACCAGACTTTTGAGTGTTTTTGTTGGATCATTTGCCTGTGGCGGTGGATAAGGAAACTAAAAAATCAACATTTATCATTTTTTCCATTCAAATTCACCCTTCTGGAAACTAAGAACTTTTGAGCTTAAAAATTTTTGCACTTGGAAAAGTTGCACTTGGAAATTTTTGCACTTACGGGTGTTGGACGACTACCCAAAAAATTGAGATCCGTATTTTCACCAAACAGGTACGCTTCAGGCTGCGGCGTGTCAAATCTCTCCCCACCCATTATAAAATGACTGCCGAAGTAGCTTCCTGCATGGGACCAAAATTATATCAATCTTATCATTCATAATATTTTGTTGTTTTTACGACTTTGACATAATATTTTAACTACATATCTTTTTTTATTTAATCCTACATGTAAACACATTTTTTGCTGTCTATTTGTATACACTGGTTCTGTGAGACCCAAGAAACTTGCAATTGAAATAGTTTCATTGAAACTGGATCAATTTAATTTTTTTTTTTTCTATTTGACAGCTGGACTCAAGATAAGACATGTACATGCAAAATCTTGGAGTTATCCATATTTTCCACACAAAAACAGTTCCAGCTACTAACAAAGATTTGCACTAAAAAAAAAAATTACAAGTATTTCACTTTTATTAGGGTGTCTCAGACCCAAAAGTGTACTCCTAGAGTGAAATATTGTTTTGTGTATGTTTGCATTTATTTAGTAAAGTATGCGACGAAATAAAACGATCAAATCGTTTGAGCAAATAAAACGAGACTCATAATTTGGTGACAACTAAATTTGATTTTGACTTGTCCTCAGAAAAGTAAGGTTAGGTTAAAAAAGAGGATCATATTGATTGATATTTATTATTTGATAAAATGTATACAAACCGCATCGTGGTGGATATTTGTATGCATGATTTGAGACGATATCGACTTCCTCGACACCAGCGTTTTGTCTACTGGTCAATGCGCCCATTGTAATGATTCGAGCGAAATGTCACTACTATTGTGTTTTTTCTTTGTTATATCACTTCACTGAGATCACTGAAATCGACCGAGAATCAATTTAACGAAGAACGATGATTGAGTTTAATGATTATTCGGTTTTTACTCCAAAGAATGATTAAAACAGATGTTATGATCGACGTTTTGACGAATTGGAGTATTTTTTTTTTCGTTTATCAACACAGATAGGAAACCATAGGAAACGTTCGGTAATAGTCGAAGGCCACAGAGAAATAATTCGAGTAGGGGGAGATCAACGAAGAAGCGCTTTTTCGTAGCGGTCAACTCAGAAAGCTTTGCTCGTTCAGTTTTCAGCGCAAGATTTGTAATAAAAAAGAAATATTCTACTGTATATCAACATTTCTGTTTATCATCAACAATTGTCAGATTTTTTTTTTTCAAACCATATTTCTATCGTAAAAATATTTAATCGAAATTTTAAGATAAACTTTCGATGGATCTTTACAAGCATTTTGATTTTTACGAATATATTTATTTGTCGATTAAAACCCCATTAAATGGCAATGTTTTTAAAAATGAATTACACATATAATTACGCCAATAATTTTATTCCATCAAAATCTCAATACTTAGCAGTTCGCAAAAAATCTAAATAAATTCAGCCACCTTTAAGACGTTGAAAATATTGATATGCAACATTAACATTATCAAAAAAATGTTAGCAAAATGTTTTAAAAAAAATGTTCAACCAATAATTCTTAAAAGATTCCAGTAAGTTCTTTGTACGGATCAAAAAAGCTTGGTCCATAATTCGAAATTTATTTACCTCTATGAGGCTAATTAATGCAATTAAAACGCAAAGCAAGCAAAAATATTCATACTTACAGGTATACGAGCAGACACTTCCCTGTACAGTTTAGAAATTCATGTAAAAATCCATGTTTTTGATCAAATTTCCTACATCTTTCCTTTTTCTTGGTGACCAAGCATCCAACCAAAAAAGTTGGTTTGTGTACGTTTTTTACTTACTAATTATAATAAAGAATTAATGCTAAAAGTATTTCAGTCCGGAGGAAGACGCGAAGGAAGAGTGGATACAAAAATAATTAATAAATCAAAATGTAATACTTATTTAAATTTTGAATATATAACTGAAAATTTGAATTATATATTAGAAATTGGTTAAAAAATAATTACCAATATTCACGAATATATTTACCGAGATAAGAGTGTAAATACTTGCCCAATATTAAAAAGAAAACTGAATATAGATTTGAAAATCCGTTGCAATCAAATTTACAAATGGATTTTAATCGTTGATTTTTGAATGTTTGAGACTCAATTGAAATGATTTACGTAATAAATCAAAAATTGTATGAATAATATGAAATAGGACGAATAAATTAATTGTCGAATATTATGTTAGGATTTCCTTTGTTCCCACAAAGTTATCGTATTACATCGAATCCTATCGTTATATAATATACAAGATTTCCGAAGCTAGAGATACATTAATAATCGACACTATATTCACGAGCAGCTTTTTCTTTATCGATCAATCTCACCGAATACGACGTCAAGAGTACCAATAATTGCGACTACGTCAGCAAGAAAGTGTCCTGGGGCCATCGCTTGCAATGCGGAGAGATGAGGGAAACCGGGTGCCTTGATTTTGCAACGATAAGGTTTACTACTTCCGTCGCTTACGAGATACACGCCAAATTCACCTTTTGGGGCTTCGATCGCGGTGTACGTTGAACCAGGTGGCACTTGGAAGCCCTGACTGAAAAGCTTGAAATGATGGATCAATGCTTCCATGCTCGTTTTCATCTCGTGGCGACTGGGCGGTGTGATTTTTGCATCGTCAGTCTTTATTTCACCAGGTGGCATTTTATCCAGGCACTGATTTATAATACGCAGAGATTGACGCATTTCTTCCATGCGGCATAGATACCTGGCAATCAAAAAAAATACATTTTTTAAATGCTTGACCAATTAAACAGCAGGAAAACTGTTCAAGAAATAGTGCTGTCAGTTTCCATTTTTCGTACATATACACGAAATTTTTTTTCCCCTTTGTGTGTACAAAAAATATCTATAAAAATTATTGTTACACATTGTCGCCGGGCTATGCCGAGCCTCCAATTTAAGTTTACAGAGCAACACAGTGAAAATTGAAAACTGAAAAATTGAATTAACGTTAAACGGCTGTTCACGATGTTCTGACATGACAATTTCCAAATTAATTGTTTTCTACTCACGTCATGGAATATTTTTATCTATTTATGTATTTTTTTTCTCTTACCGATCATAACAGTCTCCATTGATACCGACAGGTACGTCGAAATCAACAAGATCATAAGCGTCGTAAGGTGTAGCTTTTCTTATGTCCCATTTGATGCCCGAACCACGAAGCATAACTCCACTCATGCCCCAATTTAGAGCATCCTCGGATTTGACGGTGCCAATGTTAACGGTACGATGTTTCCAGATACGATTTCCGGTAAGAATGTCCTCGACTTCGTCGAGTCGTTCAGAATATTTGGACGCCCATTCGTAAATATCATCCATCAGTCCAAGTGGAAGATCGAGGGATACACCACCTGGACGAATGTATGCCGCGTGCATACGAGCACCGCTAACGCGTTCGTAAAACTCCATAAGTTTCTCGCGCTCCTCGAATAGCCAGAAAAAGGGAGTCATCGCACCAACGTCCAATGCGTGAGTTCCGATACCCATTATGTGATTCAGGATTCGAGTTATCTCAGCAAAAAGAGCTGTTTTCAAGAATATTTACATTAAATCCAAAATATTAGATATAAACGAAATTAAGTAATTAACATTGATGGTTATCATTAGTATTATGAGCGTTAAGATTAAATTAAATTTTCGACACAGCATATAGAATTTTACTCCGAAAATTAACAACTCCAAAAACATTGCATTCAGACATTTTGAAAAAATTCTTATTATCTTAAACGTTTGTCAATTTATATTATTTCCAAATATGGAAAGCTGAAACTTGAAGAATTGTTATGAATAGAACATAAGAAAAAGCTACTAACTACGAATGTATTTTGCCCGAAGAGGAACTTGAATGTTAAGAAGCTTTTCGATAGCCAATGAAAAGCACTGTTCGTTGCACATCATGGAGACGTAATCAAGACGATCAAAGTACGGGAGAGCTTGCATATAGGTTTTGTACTCAATGAGCTTTTCAGTCCCTCGATGCAAGAGACCAATATGAGGATCAGCTGACAATACAGATTCTCCTTCCAATTCCAGTACTAAACGCAATACACCATGCGCCGCTGGATGTTGAGGTCCAAAATTGACTTTAATGTTCTTTACATTTTTCTGAACCTCCGTAGGACACTGTATCGGTGGAACGGTCCATCTTACACCATCTGCGGGATACAGAACAGGGCCATTGAACTCCTTGAGGTAATCAGCGTCTGGATACCATCTTGTCGCTGTTCGTTTTTGGCTGCGAAATTTTCCAGAGACAATAATTATTAAATGCCATCAAAGTAATTTTATTGACAAGTATGCAATGTGTTAATCCTATACACATATTTTTTAGAGCCTACTTTGATACACGGGGTCTGTGAGACACGGCTAACTTGTAAATTTTGATTTCAGTTAAATTGAGTCTTTTTAGATTTTTTTTTCCAATTTGAAGGTCAGACAAATGAAAAATTTGAGATTAAAAAAGTTATACACCATTCAGTGGAGTTCTCCAGACCCAAAAGTATATTCCTAGGATTGACACAATGAATTGCCAATATTTTGTAAATTCCTACTCTTTAAGCCTTCAAGATATAATAAAAAAAGTATTGTGCAGAAAATTTCAAGTGAATTTGATAAAAAGTCTATGAGTTATGTTATACATTGATTAAAAAATTGTGTTTTGATAGAAACGTATTTAAAGTTGCCTCAAGCTGAAGAAATCACTAAATTAGCTCTAATAGCACGACAGCGTCGATATTTTGCTCTAAAACCATTTGTGACACATTCCAATGACGATAAGCTAACGATTTCAGCAAAGAAAAAAAAACAGATTTTTTTTGTAAAACTTTGAAAGTGAACTGAGGCTTTAAATTTCGCTCATGATTCCGATTTTTGACTAGAAGATCGTGGAAAATGAAAAGGAGAAAAGTTATTAAATATTTATTTAATCAAATAAATAGCTAATTAAATCTGTAGAGAAAAAAATACGAACGACAGGGGCTCAGTTTGTAATGTTGTGATATATACGTAAAAGTAATAGCAAAGGCGTAGAGGTTAACCGATAAATCATTACATAACTTATAAAACAATGAAATGTCGGAAAAAAATGAAAACAAAACGATGACTTACTTTGCAAAATGTAGAGGAGCTCCATTCTGTAATAGAATCTTCCCGTCGTTCGAAAATCCGGTGGATTTGCGTAAAACTGTTCTCAACACACCAGTAGCCATGGTTCACCACGGCCACGGATCAACACGGGCCGAACCAATTCGTGTCGAACAGCCGACAAAAACCTCAGACGATGGAACACACGGAATTAGAACTGCGCAACTGTCGCATTTTTACCACTTCAAAATGCAATTAACCAAAAAGGTCGGTGTATCAAAAACAAAATTATAAGAAACCGATTTATTGAAAAGATCTTTTCCCATGCAAATCTTCTTTTTTCAAATATTTCTTTTTTTTTTCATTTAACTGGAGGATAATGAGACAGCTGATCGCGGTTTAATTTCCCTTCATTCTGACTCGTTTACATCAATCGATTGACCAATAAAAATACACTTTAACCGGAAATTTCAATTTAAACGCGATTACCAGCAATTTTCCAACGATAAAACTTTATTCAAAACAAAACTATCGATTTGTAACCATCATTAATTATTGCGTGTGTAATTCAAACTAATATGTACCGTGGAAAATTATTTGTACATAGAAAAGAAAAAAAGTTCGATTTTTTATATAAAACTTTCAACAAAATTGTGAAAAATTTGAATTTTTCACGAAGTTATGGAAAATTTGATTTTTTCGGAGTTCGACTCTTCGGTCGAAATTCGATTCGTTGATTTGTCATTTGTCGTAGATGACTGAATGTAAAAACCGACTACTCATCGATGCTTTTTGTGTGGACACACAAAACATTTTGTGTAGTTCCACAAAACGAATTGTATATTTGCGGACATTGGTTCGTATATCGGTTAGCAGTTCTTGGTTGGCATATAAATGAAAGCATGAACGACATGTGTATTCGGGTATTCCTTGCACACTTTCCTTTATGCTCGCTACTAAACGACTGGAACGCAAAACATGATCGCTTTTATTATCTGTTAACTTAATGTATGTCAGTTCTGCGAACTTCAAATTTTTATCGAGGTATATTTTCTTTTTGATAACATTTCATTGTTGAAAATATATATGCGTGTAATTCGCGTTCTATCGATTTCTCGCTTACTTTGTGCGAGTCTGTCGCCGTAAAAAGATTTAAAACTCATGATTTCTTCAATTCTTTTCTCAATTAAAATTATTTTAATCACGAAAATTAATTTTATAAAATTAACTTATTGAATAAGGATATCGAAGAATTTTCAACATTCATTGTAAATTAAAATCATACCTCAATTGCAATTTAAAAAATAAATTTAATAAAACAAACGAAAATTTCGAATTTTTCAAATTCTTTGTCAATTAAAATTGTATCGAAATGAACTCTCAATCAATTAACCATTTGTTCGATAAACTAAAAAAAATGCTCGTTAAATTAACATTGCTCATTTTTCGCTGCGGTGAAAGACCTTGCGCGTGCTTGTTTGACGTCTTGCACACGCGTTAATCTTAACTTTGCAAATTTGTGTATAAAGGGAAGAGCGCGTGTACATGCGGCATATGTCATGCAAGTTCAGGTCCGAGCGAATTTTGCGCAGTTGTATTTAGGAGGGACACACATTCGGTGCGCAACTCTTCTTGGTTTTTCCTCTCCCTTCTTCTTCGTCGTCGTCTTCATCTTCCTCTTCTCACGTCGCGATCTCTTTGTGTTATTTTTGGACTATTCGACGTTCAATGCTTTAAATAGGACCGAGCATTCGAAGAAGAACTCAGTCTATAAGAAGTCTTCTACATGTTGGAGCATCGAACCATTTTCGACGTAAGTAAACAATAACATACATTCAAATTCAGTCAAAACACACATATTTTTATTTGTGTCTCTGGATGTATATTCTTCGAATGTAGGGCATCTTCAAAAGATCCCTGCCAATCGATGCTTCTTTCACTACTTCCGGTTTTCCACCATCAATTCCCATCTATGTTTTTTTTCTGTAATTGTCGAGGGACACATTAAAAATCATTCAAAAACTGCATTTTTTTTTAAACAATAAATAATCGAAAATGTAAAATGTCAGGAATGACAAAAAATGCAAGAGTCGTTCGTGCAAATAACAAACTTTAAAATGAAGATATTTTAATCCACTTATGTTTCTTCTGTCATGATATCCTGTAAGAATTATTTCCTTTGATTACTTCAAAATGAAATAATTTTCCATTTTTAACATTTTAAGCCTTTTTTCATCCCTGTAAATAAATAATCGAACAATCGTATTTTTTTGGTGACTTACTGGATGTTACTCATTATTGTGCGATATTGCTTGTCAGTGTTTTTTTTCGAAGATTTCGACTCAATGAAATAATGAAATTAAAGTGTTTTGCTTAAAGTTGTGAAATCGTTGAGTAAATAAAGAACGTAGGAAAATTGTTATTATTTAAATTAAATGAAATGGGGACTCGACTCTTCCATCGTCATTATTAGAAACCCCTTTATTCGTTATTTTTTGCAACGCCACTTGGAAACTGCGTCGTACCTTTTAGCTTTGGCAAAAGTTCCAAAGCATGACTCGTGATTATTTTTGAAACTAAGACGCCGAGTTTTGTGATCGAGAACCGATCGAGCTACTTCTAATTAAAAATTTTGTAAACGTTTAGTCTCCTCTCGTTTTGTACTTTTGCGAACAAATATGTTGGTAGAATTAAAAAAAAAAAAACAGTTGAATAGCTGTTCGACAGAGAATTCGAGAAGTAGGTTCAGAAAAAAGCTTGATAAACAAATAAAAAAATCATAATATCTGAATGGCACGAAAAAATGAAGCTTGACAAATAAATAAAATCAAATGAAATACTTCGAAATTTTGATATGATACGAGCGAATTTAAAAAAACTGGAAAAACGAATGAAAAAGCGATTCAAGGTCAAGTGTTTTTGATAACGTACAAGAAAAAGAGTATTTCCGGGATTGAGGTAGGTCGCCGGAGATTTCGGGACGTGACCCTCGTTCTTGCGCGTTTCACAGACTCGGAAAACCCACCCACTAAAATCAAGAATCAAGCGTTAGAAAATCTTCAAGGATTTTTATAATCAATTTAATTGTTTAAAGGATCAAATATTCATTATAAAATAAATTTTTATAAATAATAAAATAATAATGATAAATCATTTTCACTGAATGAAGAAATTGATGGAAATTGTTAAATTCCAGATGCCGGCCGAGTGTATCGCCAATCCTTTGCAGCGAGAGCTAGCGGATTCGATAATTCGAATGCAGCCCCTAGACGAGATACGAATTTTGCTTGCCTGCGGAGCCAAACCGAATGATGCCGTGACACAGGGTCTAAGGCCGCTCCATTACGCCGTTTGGCAAAAGTATACCGACGCAGCCCAACTTCTTCTCGTTCGTGGTGCAGACATCGATGCCACGGATGAGTGCGGCTATTCCGCTTTGCATTTAGCCGCTGAACATGGATATCTGGAACTGGTCAAGCTTCTGCTTAAATATGGGGCGAAAGTGGATCATCGTCAGGATACGGATGAATTATTTCCCAGGTATGTGATCCAAAATTCCAGTCACAAAATTTGACCTTGGCTTTTTTTTCTTGTCAACTAATTATCATTGAATCGTTATTTATCATTTTCATTAACAATATGCTTTTTTTTATGATTCTCACATTTAAAGCTGTGATTTTTACTTCGATTACTTCTTTTTTTAAAAAAACCTAAATTATACTTTTGTAATTACTCCAATTTTGATACTCTGCGCAGTTTTCAAAATAAAAGATCTGCTTTCTTGAACGACAAATTATATGACATAATTTTCAATCACAAAAATTTACTGATGGTAGTTCAATTGATATTGATCAATTAGCTCGAATCCAGCGAATAAGATTCTGTATGTGATCTCCATTAAGATTTGGTACAAATTATGATTTGATTTATTTTTTAAGTAAATTATTTTTTTCTCTATTATTTAAAATTTTTGTTATTTGAATAAAACTCTCTGAATAGACACGAGCCTTCTAGGTAACTGTATCAAAAAATTGGTGATTTTATTGAAAAGTGAAGAAAAACTCTGTGAAAAAAGATGTGATAATATATCGAGGCTGAAAATTATGACTACTTGGATATTTGAAGCTTTTTTTTATCTGGTTTAACTTCATCAGAGTGGAGTATTATAAGAGCATATCATAAGGCAGAAAGAAGAGTCTCGTAATTCACTTATAAATTATCTCTTGGCGAAAGATGAGGTTTTTCTGAAAATTGACATTAGTAAATGTCACAGTGAAGCTTCTCGAAGACCCAAGATCATTAAAACGTTGAATATTATCTAAATGAAGATCATGATTATACATATGATTTATATATCGTTTGGGATAACAGAACGATGTTATGCGACGAACCCTTGAGACTGGCATTGCGGAATCGGCACATAGAAGTGGCAAAACTTCTACTGGAAGCTGGCGCGAACCCAAATAAAAGATATTTCTTTGGATCTGAGATAAACTTGGTATCACCGTTGGATCTTGAATGCATGGAACTGCTATTAACATTCGGTGCCCAACCAAATACGAGAGACCGAGCTGGTTTAACGCCTCTCATGAAAGCAGCTCGTTTGCCACAAGTACGAAGTTAATCAAGAGACGCGGTAGCGGCTCGACGCCATATTAATTATTTATACGCTTATTCCTTATACACAAAAATCAATGAGAAATTCTTTAGAAATATCCAATAGATTTTTCCAATTTGTAATAAATTCGTAATCAACGGAATTTTGAAATTCGGCAATTTCAATTTTACGAACTTACCTAAAAATCACGATTTAGGAAAAAGTATTTAAATATCCCTTTTCCGAAAATTACAGGGTATATCGTCGGTACTTCTCTTATTGAATTACGGAGCTAACGTGAATGCGATGGCCGATGCCAGACATGACTATCGAACAGTACTTCATTACGCGATACTCGGCGGTGATCCAACGGTCATCAATCTTTTGTTGAAGCAGGGAGCACGCTTGGACCTTGGCCCCGACTATCAAAAACCAACGGCATTGGATTTGGCTATATTGAAGGGTGACCTGTCAATAATTGAGATGCTTTTGCAATCAGGTAATGGCATCTGGCTCGAATCTGTAACATATAAAACAATAATACATTTATTATATATCATTACATAATTAGACACATCGATACATCTTAAATATGCGAGCAAAGCTTTTCATTTGATTTACGTACTTCTATTTTTAATGAATAAAATGTGGCTTTCATATTTTTATCCTTCCTGTTGATTTCCAATGTTATTCATAGAGCAAAATTTACTGTTTATGTTTACTAAAAATATCCATGAAAATTACTGGGTTGCACATCTTTTCTGGACTGTGGCGCCCGTTCCATTTTAGTTTCCCGAGTAACACACTTAAAATTGAATAATGAAAAATCTCATAGAATTTGCTTTCCAGCATGACTATTTACAAATGGGTTGTTTTGTACACGTACAACGAATGACATTCTACTCAGATTAACAAAAAATTATTGTATACCTTAAAATTTTATACATACAAAATGGAAATAAAATTTGCAAATCTTATTTTCATAAATAACAATCTATATTCATTAATAAATTTTCGTGTCTCCATTATAAATAATTATTGTGGTCTACCTCAAAAAAGGATAATGCAATTTTTCTCGTTTTGTTTAACACAGTCCCGCGAAAGTGTCGTAACACAGTAGTAATCGCTCATGGAATATTTTCTTCGTTTAATTTTCTTATGGTTTTCGTTATTATTGTTCCAGGCGCTGATGTGAATGCGACATCTCCAATAATTGGCTCTCCGTTGCATGTTGCCTGCGCGGACAACATTCCCAACAGATTACAAATTCTGTGTATGTTATTGGAGCGTGGAGCTGATCCGAACTTGGTGATCCGAAGTGACGAAGGTCCAGCACTTCGGCCAGTGCTCGCTGAATACGTTGCATCCAACGTAAATCCATCGGTTGAGATAGTCGCTCTGTTATTAAAATATGGCGCGAGAGTCGTCATAAAAACTCAATTCAGAGATCCTCATGGTATTTTAAATTCTCTCCAAAACACCGCAGGCAAACCAATTTTATTAAGGACTCTCCTCGAAGCTGCTGAAAGTTTTGATCCTTGCATGATCAAAAGATCCAGCAGTTTAACCGATGCACAAAGAGCCCTGGTTATGGAAGCCGCCAGAACTCCATTACCTTTAATCCACCAGGCAAGACTCAGAGTCCGAAAATTGTGTGGTACCAAATTACCAAAGGTTGTGAAAATTCTGCAACTTCCGCAGTCGTTGCATCGATATCTTTTGTATGATTTGTATTAAATGAAGTTTTGATACTTATTCACTGATTTTTGCCAAGTACTTATTTCATTGAAATCGTGTCTTCTCTTGGCAAAAAGTTCGAAAGATTACTTCTCTTTTATTAAAAAAAGAATGATAATCAAGCCCACGAGCGACTCAATTTTCGATCCATTTGATCAAACCTTCCTTTTTGCTGGATTCTTTTGATGAAAATCCTCAAGGAACTTTGTTTTTCGTGAGTTATTTCAATATCTTGATGGCAGCAAGCAACTCGTGATATCTTTTCAAATTCAGTTCTAGCCTTTCACACTTACTTTCTTGTATACGGTTTGTTACAATATAAAATTTGTTCGTATTGATTTAATTATGCTTTTATCGCAAAAATTTAGAAAGACTGCTAAAAAAGATGAAAATTTTCGTTAGAGAATTTTAATGACCTTTTGATTGTTTCAAAAATCACAGAGTCATTGAATTCAACACAATTTTTTTCCTCGGACTTCAACAGAAAAAAATGTCTCGTAGGAAGTAAGCCTACGAAATCTTTAATCACCCACGATGACAAGACTTCATGTTGATATATTTTTTGCAATAATGCAACCGGTAAAACATGCTTAATTGCATGCCACTGTACGTATTAACGTACGCAGCAGTGTCTTCGTGCCAAAAATGATCGAAGGATCAAGTTTAAAAAATTGGCTGCGACATTGTAGTATTACCCGTTTGTTATAATGTTTTATCAATCGAATCGTGCGATCTCAAGAAACATTATTTATATTCAATATTTGCAGTGTGCGATTCTCAACATTTTTTTTTTTTCTCATGAGAGTATATAATTTTGTATCTTTATATACGATTACGATACTGTAAAATTGCGTGGAAAATAAACGCGTTTACTGCATATGAATCATTGATTTCATTAAATTTCCTAATTACGTTAATTTTTTTGATTAATTTAAATCTTAGCAAAAAGAACATTTACAAATTGGATAATTATCGACACGTACGGACCATGTAGACCACTCGCAGCTCTTGAAAAAAAATAACTCGTATACGAAACAACGTTTTTCGCTAGAGTCTTAAACCACGAAACGGCAATGATCTAAGCTTTCCCATTCTAGAAATAGCCATCTCAATATCAATGCTTGCGTCACTTTTGGCAGTTCACCGACTTAGTGTCGAAATTTGACCTTTCATCATTTGCGTGGTCTACTTTTTAGCATCACTTATATTTTACAGAAAAAAAATAACCGTGAGTATGATTATTATTAAGTTTACGAACACAATAAAAATAAAGCTGTGGCCAGTAATTATTTACAAGTCATAAACTTTCATGTCCATTGTACAAAATTTTGCTTTCCACAACAAAAACGTTTTATTACGTTTCGGCATAAATGTTCGAAATTTACGTTTTGCAAATTTTTCTATACGTTGCCAATAATAAGTGCACGGTGAACATCGATGTTGAGAGAAATATTGGTGTATAATAATTCTACCAAATAGACTGGTCATTTTGTTTCTCGTATGAAAGGAATTTGTCGATTTTGCACAATCCATTTGAATGTTATTGTTGTTATTAAGTATTGAATGTTATGAACTTTTACTATTTTTCGATATTTCAGAGGCGGCATTTGAGAAACCGTTCGTTCATCACCATGCATTAGAAATTTCGTATATATGATGTTGAATCTTTTTACAAAACCGTGTAAAAATTCATGATTATTTATGAACATCGGAAAAGTTTATAGAGGAAAATGTAAAAAAAAGGGGAATGTTCAAAAAAATTTATAAACGTTTAGAAAAATACCCAAACTCGTTTCGCGTAACGAAAAAAAAATTGTCTAATTATTTGACGAAGAATATTTTGTTTAAACAATATCTTGATAACTATTTGGAATTATCATTATTATAAAAATAAATGTTTCTAGGATTCAAAGATGGCTGAATTTTTCCACATTGTTGTCCAATCACGAAGTTTTAGTATTCTGATCCAATAAAATTTTTGACCGAGAAACGTGTGTCGTTCGTCCTTAAGTAAGCATACTTGGCGAGTGGAAATTTTCAAATGCACTTTTGGAACGAAGACTTCTCGTTTGAACGGACTTCACGCTGCTCCGAAGTAAAAAAATGTTGACGAGGACAACATTACTAACGTAACAAACAGCCTTAAATAACTTGTAAGGGAAGATCGTGTATGGGACAATTGAAATGATTGATTTCAGAATTACTTTTATTAAGAAATACTCTGCACTTAGTAAATGCCTTATGTTCTTTAATTGTAGTTATGATAATTATTGTATAGCGCTGTCCTAAATCACTAATAAGAAGCATGATCGCTAAACACATTTTACATGCCCTTAAAATTAAAAGTAATATATCCTTAAAATACGACGTATCTTTTTGTTTTGTTGTTGTTGTTTTCATCGATCAAACGAAAATACTTGAATCTCTAAGGAAGCTTAACGAAGTTTTGATGTGGAACATATTATTTAAATGTCGATGGCTGCATGGGTGATTTTTATTACGAATGAATGGTGACGATCAAACTGCTAGTTTTTTCTTCTATCATTTAGATCTGTCATGAGTTTCTGTTTGTAATGTTTGTCTGTATGGAATACTTGATCGATTTGGTTTTCTCTCTCTTTCTCTTTCGTTCATCAGCTTAACAGGTTTACGACTATTGGCATGAACGAGCGCGCACGATCGATCTAACACGAAGGCATGAGTAAACTGTGCATTGTAAATACATCGACTGATCGTTAAATCAGTGTAAATTTTATCTAAAAGAAAAAAAAAACAATACAAATAAAAAAAACGATTGGTATTTTTTCGTACATTCTACCGACATGAATTTCTCTTTTCAATTCGTCAAAAGCCCTCCGCCCCGAAGAGCAAAATCAGAAACCATAAAATAACTCAGCTTTTTTTAAAGACGTAAATTTCAAACAAAATATCAATCTAGGAGAATAGATTTTTTTAGTTTTAATCATAATTATTAGTTTTATTTTAAAAAATGCATTTTTGACAATTACGTTGGTAGAGGCTTGATTGTTTAATTATTTTTGAGATTGCTCTTGTTGCGGGATCACGATAAAATATAAAGCTATCGATCGTTAAAAGATCGATAATAGAGTGTCATAATCGCCAATATATTTTGAAAAATCGTATTTTCTTTACGAGAAAAATTGAAGCAACAGTCGATCTGCGATCCGTTACATCCCCATCGTCGTATGAATAAACCACTAGTGGGGAGGGTGGCATGAGATTAAATAAGTGCGAGTCATCGAATAGCAAGACGAGAAAATATCCCCCTCTGATACTTATAAGCGTATAAGGGTTGAAAATTTTCTTCGATTGTCCGAACGACCGTACTGAATTTAGCTCGGTTTTGCCAATTATTAATCTACAAATTAAAGACGTCAATCTGAGGACGACGCCCGCGGCGATAATTAAATTAAATATGTGTATGATTCGCCTCGGAGTGGCCAACTAATTATGAATGAATAGCTAACGACACGTAGTAGACTCCTAGAGCCTTCGCTTGTACTTGCATATCTCGTAACTCGAATGGCTCATCGTACAAGGGAGCTGAGGATTGTATTTTTTCCCTTATCATCATTTTACTTAATTCTTAAAACATATATGCCGAGGCAATGGCGAGCACAGTGGAGCCCTCCCTACGGTCCACGAATTTAAATTTACGAAGAAAACGCTCGCCCACGATCGCTAGATAACTAATTATTATGTTTTTTTTGTTATTTTCTTTTCTTCTTTTTCTTTTTTCTTTTAGTTTTCATTGGTTCAGAAATACTAGCTTAATAAATCTGGTTAAAACTTGTCTCGGATAGAGAACACTCGGTAGAACGAGACTGACACAATTGCGCGTACAAAGACAGTGATTCGACATACAAGAAGAATGAATTAGACCGTCGTAATTTGGGAGTTTGACTCGTCTAGCTTAACACACGACCGAATCACAAAACGGTGATTTGGTTACTGTTTCTTTTTTGTTTTGTTCTTTCGTAGAGACTAATCTATCCTAACGGCACACGCTTCTCATCATCTGTCTCATTTTGTAATCGATTTCTTTTTCTTTTTACTGTAAATAATTATGATACAAATATTGCGTTGCATGGAAAAATATGACTTCATCTGAGCGCTATTTAACAATGGCTATACATTACCGAATGTTTCAATGATTCGTATAACCGGTGTTCACGGTATTCCCACAAAACTTTTGCAACCTTCATCATTATCTCATTGTATCAAGATTTTTAGTTTTTTCTTCCTTTTTATTCTTTTTCAATACGAAACCAGATATTTCTCTCGTTCGTTTTATCCTCTTTCTCTCTTTCTCTCTCGTTACCTAAGCATTCCATTGTTATTCATTTTTATACACTAACATGGAAATAGCATAAAACAATGTACGTCATGATGATTATTATTTCGTTTTTCTGTTTATCTTTTGGTTTACCGAAGACGCTCGGAGGCCGGAACTCCGAATTAACTGAAGCCGGTTCATTTAACACGTAAATTACACGGCTCAAAAAAAATTCATTTTAACATTTTTGCCGGGCGAAGCAACGTTTCTTGCCACACATTGCTCTCGATTAAGTCTATAAAAATATCCGTATATTGTGACAAAAGGATTACGGAACTTCCACTCCACAATAAATCAAAACTCATCTGACTCGTGGATCTTAATCAGAATTGTAATAAAATAATAGGGTTTGGGTCGGGGTTTTGCCCATTCGAGGGTCGCGAGTTTACTAGCCATGAAATATTTGAACGGATCGTCTTGCAAAAAAAAAAAAAAAAAAAAGAAAAAAAGTAAATTCTTTATCGCAACGATCCCCGTGTGGAATAAAGTGCGTCGGAGGAATCGATCTACCTGTGTGTTTCGATTATCGGATTGTGTATGTTTAAACAATTGTTTTTTCTTTTTTTTTTATACATTATTTATAATATTTTCGAGGTGAAACTGTCTCGTTACTAATACTGCGACTCTAACGCACTCAGTTAATTAGCAAGCGTGGTTAGCTCAAGGATTGCTCCGTTACTAGGTATTATTTTCGCGACATAACGCGACGCGCGTTCAACGGCCTAACATTTTACACTTCCTGTATGCTATTATTTAGTTTTATTTTTTCATTTTTTTTTCTTTTTTAACGATCGGGCATAAAATTCATTGATTCCATGGGTGAAATCAATCGACGTAGGGGAAGTTATTCGGACCAAACGGTTCTATAACGTAAGTAGTCGATCTTTTACGTTTCGACTTTCAACTAATTATACCTCGGGACTGTGTCGATATTAATTAATCCTTTTTTGTGTTACACTACGGTAAGCTTGAGTTGAGACTCTCAGGCAGACGATAGTTCATCATGTGGTACGGCGGGCTTGCCGGGCTACCAGGTTGACTGTTTATACCGTGTTGACTCGTGCCACGACCCCTTTTTCGCCTTTGCAATATCCCTTTTCGTGCCATGTAAAAACGAATCGTACTTATCGGTATCTTGTATTTTTCCGATGCTACTTGGAACGTCATTCCACGCGCTACCAAGTCCGATGCCTGTTTCAATTCGTGCTCTGAACGTCGCTGACGCCTTTGATATCCTGTTATACAAATTCAAACAATGTGAGCATTTATTTGTCTGTTTTATGTTGTCGTTGTCTACATCAATAGGAGCATTTATTTGTATCAGTTTTATATTTGTTTTGTTTCAGTTTGTTTGAATATTTCGCAGGAGTCAGCCAAAATATTCCTTGACAGATTACTGTGCATCTCAGTCAAAACGCAAAATATTAAAGTGTTTATATATCTTGCTAAATTCATAGTAAAGTTTCATGATAAAGACCCGGAAGTTCAAATCTACTAAATATTATTCCGTGTTACACTTAAGGCGATGTATCAGTTGCTCAGAGACGCTTTATATTTCTAGAAAAAGAAAAGTTACACCTTTTTTTTCTCATGAAAGGAGAACACCGTGTAACTTTTGCTTTTCTCGAAAATTCAAATGTGTCGGAGAACATGTGTGTTACTCTGTAAACTAAAAAAAAATGGAACTCCCGCCATAGTTTCACGAAAGTATGTAACAGGGTAATTTTTATACATATGTTTAATGGTCAAAAGGGCGGAACATTTTCTTCGTGTGATTAATGACCGAATTTATTTTCTCTATCGTTGAATTCATCGATTAGGAGCCTAAAGTTTAAGCGATAAAAATGTTTTTTATTCAAATTAACATATTCCTTCAAAATGCTGTAATGAAGGCTAGTGTTCTTAATTTTTATGAATTAAAAAAAATTGAAATAAGAAATTTGAAAATCTTGTGGCCTCTGTAACTCCTAGTTTTATATGACAATAAAAATGTTATTTTACCTTCGATAGCTGGAAAGGGACTGCTAGGACTGCACATACTGCCTGGCTGCACCATACTGATGGAATAAGGTTTAATATCCTGAGTGAATTGCTCATCGGGTTCCATTTTGACCATGCCCTGGGTCTCCGTTAAAGTAGCCTCGCAAGCACTCAATGCTTTTTCCAAATGTTGCAACGCTTCTGTATGCTCGATATTAACGAAGTTTGACGAATTGCTCGATTGTGAATCACCCGAAGGGGTTGATTGAGCTGAAGGATTTTCCATACCGGGTGACACAGCGGAAGAAGTATCATCTATAAAACTGGAATTGCTCGCATTCAAGCTGGTTGTTTGTTCAAGCTTGTAGTGCGATGGAGCTGGCTTTGAGGGTAACGGTGGTGAAGTTGGTGCACTTGAAATATTTTGTTGAGAGACGTTCTCACTTTGGATGGTGTCTCGACCTTGGCTCGATAATCCACGAACCTTGAGTACAAAAAATAAGAAAAAATACATTCACAGTGAGGAAAAGAAGTTTCAAAATTGCTCCATTCATTTCCAAATGTTACTATTACACTTACCTGCAATGCATCGGCAGCCTGCATGAGTTTCTCAAGTTGTTGTTGTTCAACGTAAACTTCACCGCGGTACATGAATTCAACCAATGCCTGAAGTTCCCACATCCGCATGTCTCTCAAAAATATGATTGGATGAGTGCATGGAATATCCAATAATAGACGCTCGAGATAATCGCTACACGCGGACAGTACGACTTTGTGGCATTTTATAGAGCCACCGTCGCACGCGAGTGTAACGTCGACGAATTGTTCGGAACTCAGCAACTTTGGAAATGCGCTGTGCATGTTGGACTGATGAGAATTCCATGAAACACAGAATTGTTGTCGTACACCACCGGGGTAATTGCCTGCAGCTGGCAAGGTACTTCCGGTATCCATGTTGCTTTTATTAACAATCGATTGTTGCTCTGCGAACGATTAGACATTCTCATTCTTCAAAGTGTAACAATAGCTCTGCTGATTATTGCAGATTACAAATTATTTGATATCTCTTGAAACGCAAAAGCTTAGCAATGTTTTCTAAGTTTCACATGGGTGATTTGAAATAAAAAGATTCTTTCGCACAACCTATATCTAAAGAAAATATAAGGAAGACTTAAAAAATTGAGTGAAATTTAAATTATAAAAAAATCTATTTTTATAAATAGAAAAAGTTTGAACACCTATGTACTTGAAACTGTTGAACTTTTTTCATCATACTTTCATTCAGAATTTATATTTTTGTTCATTATAAATTCACAACTTGAATAATTATCGAATGTTTGAATATTTGTTTTTGTTTATAATAAAACCTGATTATGATGTTTTCAGCATTATTGTCCATAACATTTTTTTACAATTACTGCTGCAACTTTGAATCTCTGTGTGGAACTTAAGACCATAATTACCAGTACCAAAATATGAAGTTGAAAAAATCATGAAGTTTTTATAATACACGCAATACAGAAAAAATTTTTTGATATCGATTTTCGATATAATTGTTATTGAATATTGAGGCCTTTAATAAGAGTTCACATTTCTATTCATTTATTAAACCTGCAACACGTGCTGTTTCGAAAAATTTAGAAAAAAGCATCTGGTTTTATTATTTAGTCATTATCTTTTGTTCGAGTTAATTCAAGTGTTTGTTTTATTGACTCATCAGCGGTTTGATCCTAGACTCAATACAATTACTTCTGCAGAACTGTGTACACAAAACTAATAAAACTTTATACATATTTTTATTAATTCAAATCCAAATGTCCGAATAGCGTTATATTTTTTCAGCTCTAAAACTTCAAAAAAAATGAAATTTTAAAGCAGAATCAAATGCCTTAAGGTGATCTATCAGTTGCATGAGTGGGGGGTCGATAACTGAAAAGTAGGTACACGTTTTTCTCGGACATGCTTGATATTTCGAGAAAACGGAGAGTTACACATTATTTTCTTCTTATCAGAGAACAACGTGTAACTCTTCGTTTTCTCAAAATATCAAGCGTGTCCGAGAAAAAGGTGTATCTACTTTTCAGTTATCGACCCCCCACTCATGCAACTGATATATCACCTTAAAATTTGAGCGAAGTGTGAAAAAAATTGAAATCTATGGTAACACAAATTAAATGTTGATTCTGCTAGTCCATCGCTCATGATCGTCATTTACCATAACAGTATGCATAAAATCATTAAAAAATAAAATTGTTCTGAGTAACCGTTAACTAGATTCGATTAAAATTTTTGGCAGGTATCAAGTGTGCTACACGGACCTTACAATTTTCATTAAATCGGTACTATTTCAAAGCCGGATCCGATACAACATTAAGGGATAAAACAACAAATATGATTCAGTCACCAATTTTC
The DNA here is from genome assembly GCA_963989365.1 of Rhimphoctona megacephalus. NCBI lineage: Eukaryota > Metazoa > Arthropoda > Insecta > Hymenoptera > Ichneumonidae > Rhimphoctona > Rhimphoctona megacephalus. The sequence continues at coordinate 23,626,496 of OZ022421.1, forward strand.
TAATAAACTAAGAAAATTTTAATTATTGAAGAAAAAAAAACAAGTTTTGTTGAAATTGAATTCTGCCGCTAGGCAACTTGACGAAAAATTTGAATAACAAAATATAAATACCTTTTAGAATCGTCCAGCCAGTAAATGTAAAATCCGACAGTAAACTCTCGTCTAGTGAAGTCAGTTACAACGCAGAGGGTCGGAATTCTGCTTGCTCTAGAAAAAAAAAAAAAAAAAAAACATGGAAGAGGAAGAAAAAATGAGAGAGGTAAAGAGCAGAGTCCTTAAAAACGAAGAAAAACGTGAAAAAAACGTGTGATAACAGACGGAATGAATGATAACACAGAAGAAAAAAAACTCGAGACTCAAAGGGTTATTGATTAAAAAAAGGTAAAAAAGTGTATTAAAAACGTAAGAAAAAAGTGTGGAGTGGGTATCGAAAGCGGGACAGAAAGTACCTAATTGTCGTTCGGCCGAGCGTTCTTAAGGAAATTTACAATATGGCTGTCAGACGCTCGAAAAAGTTCACATTTAAGCAACAAACATTGGTCTAAGGCGTTTAATCGAACGCTTAGGTCCGCGAACGCACGGGGGTACGAGTTGGCGAGACGAAAAGAAAAAAAAAGTAAAAACTTTGTTGTCGGCCCCCCGAGAGTCTACGACGCGTGACTGTACGATCTATATAAAATATTTGTTAAAAAAAGGGAGAAAAAAGGTCGAAGCGTCCCGGTTCGAAAGAAGGAAAAAACGAAATTTCACGACGGTAATAACGAAGAGTGGAGTACATACAACAAAACAAATTGTGGGACGAAGAAACTCACGGTTACAAACACGATCGTGTGCGGCGGAAAGAAAGAGAAAGAGGAAGAGAAAGAGGAAGAAAAAAGAGAAAAAAAATTCTCCACGATGTTGGGGAACGCGTGTGTGCAACGCACGATGTGTGTACATTAAACGGAGGCAGCGTCTACGGTGAGAAATCACGTGCACGAAAAATAACCGTGTACGCGAGAGAAGACAGGTTAGCCAAACAAAAGTCGAGGACGCGCGTGTTCTTACAGTACTACGAGGCCTCGCCTAGGCCAAAAAACGCAGAGATCTTTGTGAGACGCTGTCGGCGTCGGGGGGCCATCACCCTTCCCGGGACCGCCTTGACCGCAAACTTTTCAACAATTTATTCTTATCCTCTTTTCTCTCTTTTCTCTTTTTTATTTCTTTACATTAAACTTACCAAAGCGTCACCCAACACCGTCTATCATTGGTATATTTCAATGAACGATCCTTTCCTCCGTTCAATTATTTTTTCACTCACGGGCGTTTCACACTCGATAACAAATAAGTTGATTGTCGCGTCGTTTTTCAGGAAGAATTTCTCAAGAAAACATACATCAGCCGAGATTTGCACTAGCTAGGGGAGCTGGAAAGAAAGGGGTGGGGGTAGCCGTCGCCGCTTCTGGGGGCGGCGAGCGAATGGAGGGAGGAGGGTAGATCCGATAGAGGGACACTAGTGAAACCTTTTCCTGCTATACGTTCAAATTTTGATGCTCTTTAAAATACCATGAGACATTAATTTTGATTTTTTTTTTACTTCATTCTATAACCCCATTTATTTTTATTTCCGTATTAATAAATAAACATACAATGTTGACCCAATACGATTTTTAGTCATTTTTCATTAATACCCCTTCAGTATAGATGGGGAAAAAGACATTTTTTTTCGTCTCCCTTATTAGGCCAGAAAGAATGGCTTCTAACAACGTTTAAAAAATTTCTTTAGAAAAATTTTATTTTCATGCACAATTACATCGTCATTGTCATTACCGATCACGCTTACGTTACGTGGCCTATTATTTCTTTTTAGCCGGGTCCGGCTACCCTATCAAAAATGATGAAATCTCTTCAATACAACATTTCTCTGTTAGGAACCAATCATGCTCCTTGTTTCGTTGGATTCTGGGTTTGGTTAGTTTATTAACGTTATGGAATTATTTTCGGTAGCGCAATAATAAAAGGCGAAATGTGAAAGACGTTCAGTCGGTAAAAATCATTAAAAATTTCTTTTGCATTGAATATGTTTCCAACCAAATAACGCGGGAACAGAGTTCCTCTTATTTTCGAAACAAAAGATTCTTTTTTCTTTAAATATCCGTTGTTTGAATGAAAACGTCATGGAGGCTAGAGTACCAGGAGGGTTCAACTCGGTCTTTTGCGGTGAAGCCGAAATTTGGTTCCTGTATGGTGGCGTTGGCGTCAGGGATGGAACATACGTGTGTGTGTGTATATATATATATTCACAGAACCACGCAAAAGTTGTTCCACTGTAGATGTATGTGCCGCTGTAATGTATGAGTTTTGTATGGCTCTCAAATACCGTTAAAGGAATGATGTTGTACGGTCGATGAGGAATAAGATGACGGGCTGTAGGTAAAGGTGATTCCGCCACGCTAGCGTAGCGAAAAAGATTCGTTAGGATGTTGATTGCGTTTGTTGAAGCCAACTACCCTACCCCAGACGCTTTTTGGATCAAGAACAGTGGAGAGACGGATTATATATTATTGAAACTCGAGCCTGTGTGACCGCTGACGAGAATTGTGCAGCCGCTTTCGGCCGCGTAGTGGATGTTGTGTAAAACTCAGGAACGCCACACCACGAGCGTTGTCAGCGCCACCTCGGTAGGGACACGATTTCAACTTCACGCAATATCTTATGCAGTTTCCATTTTTCCTCGTTTTCCTCCATAAAAAACGTGGAAATACGAAAACAATGATCTCTCTCGTACTCGTTTATCAGTCTTTCATTTCACCATAAAAATGGATGTCTTGTTTTGTGGAGGGGGGAAATTACTGCTATATATAAAGCCAAGCAAGCCGGTCGGCGGTTAAAGGAATACCATTATTATAAAATATTACAATGAGAATTCTATGAGAGGCGAAAAGAGGCTGAAAATAAATGAATTGTGAAAAAGAAAATCCTTTGACAGGGTTGGAAGACAAAAAATTGAAAAACTACATAATTAAGTTTTGGAAAGGAATTTTCCAAGACCTCAAGGTCAAAAAACCATCTACTTTATCGACCAGTTCCAGCTGACGCAGTGATATACGTTTTCCAATCTCAATTTCCATCTAATACTAATAATAACAATAATAATAATAGAAGTTGGATTATTCCAATCGCATAAAAACTTGAAAAAGCAACCCAAAATAAATACTAAAGAAACGTGAATTCTAAAATTCACATTCGGTGAAAAATCGAATTTAAACAAACACTTCGTAATAATGAATCCAATACAAAGCGGGTTATCGCTTTTGCGGTACTGGTATTTTCGATATACCCTCGTAACCGAACTTTACATGGTGGAAAAGTGGGAACGAAATTTCATCCGTATCCTTTCATTAAAAAAAAATTTTTTTTTTCAATTTCATTGGAAAACAGTGGATCAGCAAACTATTTATATGTTCAGATATGAGGTCAAAACAAATATTTACGACGTGTGCGATGTTGGAATGCCATATCTTTTTTAGCTCCAAAAGTGGTGAAACTGATAATGCCGGAAGATCAAAGAGAATTTCGAAAAAAAATATGACGGCTTAGGTAGTTATTCTACAAAATTTTTTATCAGATTCAAGATACTACCATGTAAATACTTGCCAAATTTTAAAAAGATTCACTATTCCAGATTGAAGATTTCTATCAAAGATTCTGCAGTTTTATATGTGCTTCTTAAGGGGAGCATTTGAAAATTGTGTTTTTCCAAATAACTGAGGCTTTTCTATAGATTTTATTTTCTAAGGACATTTTCATTTACAAGGAAACAGATAATAAAGTTGTAAAAAAACAAGATTTTGACTGTTTAGTTTCACAGATATAGCGATAGAAATGAAAATCAAGTATTGGGAGATCTGAGAAATGTTATCTCTAAATCTTCAAACTTGATAATTAGGCTTTAGATTTGATAATTTTCTAGGTTTTCATATTCCTGAAAGATATAACATTATTAGGATATTCCATAACTGTACCCGAGCTTTCTTACAGTGAACGGAGATTTAATTTTCCTTTTAAATGATCAGCAAGATAACTACTTTACTAAAAAAAATTGTGATAGTGGAAAATTTTTTGTTGCATTCCAACACGATTTTTGCTAAATTTTGACTATAATAAATTAATGAGTGTAAAAAAATCCTATACGATAATCAGATGTTTTCATGCTCGTAGTATTTGGCCTATTATTCCTTTTCAACTGCAAGGTTCTGCTGCCCACAACGACAAGTTTATTGAGTTGGCAATGATGTTAAGAAGTACATAAGGAGACTGTCTGTCTCTGGAGCACGACTCTGCATCGAAATTATAATTTTTAAGAGGATTAATGCTGCTGGATCCTTTATTCCTGACATTCCAGGACTGAATGATTCTGTTTTTCTTTTGATTGTTATTATTATTGTTTTACAAATATGCTAAATACATTATTTCTGCAGATATATAAAGCTTCACAGTCTTTTCTACGTCTAAGCGTGAACAGTGCGGATTAATAATATAATAATAATAAACGACGACGACTTTTCATCAATATTTTAGTGTGTGCGTCATCAGGTAATAATACAACTTATATACAGCAAGAATGAAGTCTGCTAGAGCAATAATTTTTCTAGTTCTCTTATCATGGAGACAACTCATTTTATATCAGCCCGGAAGTTTCATAACTGTGTAGATAATAAATATTAAATCTTTATTTATGTATAATATGCATATGTACCAAATCAACGATAAAACCAATAAGTATTAACAATTTCGATTTCTTAATATAATTCGTTTTTTAATTTCTTCTTGTTCTTTCTTCTTTTCCTTTAATTTGGCCTAATTAGCTGCCAATTTCACATGTTTTACCAAACCAAAAATAAAACTTTTCCTTCGATGATAGAAAAAACTACGATCTGCAGTATCGATTATCAACCCATACGAAATCGTTTACCGTGCTTAAGAATCCACGTTTCGCACGATATTTTTGCGCATTTCTATTTTTTTCTTCTCTTTTTTTGTTTGTTTTTGCATTTTTTCATCCAACTTACATACGAAACGTCATTAACAGTACATTTTCAAACGGCTGTTAAAACCCAGTAACGTAGTATTCATTGACGATGAAGACCAACACATACATTTCGTACATTGACTTTTACTGATAATAGAAATAGGCACAATAGGAGTAATTAAGACGAATTTAACGTTGTTGAAAAACGTCTCGGGAAGATTCTGCGATCGGTTCGTTCGAAATTAAAAAATTGTTTTTCTTTTTACCGATAGAGAGGAAATTTGTTAATTGCAGGGCCAAAAATATCCGCAATTCCCACCGTGTTCATTAAAAATTTCCCTTTTTTTGTTTTATTCTTTTTTAATTTCAATACTGTCTGACAGTGTAAGACGCACTTATCTCTAGACCCAATGATCATCGATTAAGTTAATTAAAATTTCCAGATCTTCTCTACGCGTAAAACAAGACAGTACTTTGATCCTAGATCCGTACGTTCTATAAATATAATAATAATAATAACAATAACTTCATTAGATAATGTTCGCTAAATCGTGTACGCTACGCTGTTTGGGTTTTCTTCCGTGATGAAATGAGTTATACAAGGAAAATATAAGTTCTCGCGGAATTACGCTATTTTTTCGTTTAGTTTTTAATTCTAGTGTGCGTCTGAATAATGCAAAACAATTGAATTATTGTTGTACCAGACTCTTAGGTATATAAATAGTCAATATTGTTTTGAGTGAAATTAATATATAGCCATGTTGGAGCATGTTAAGAAAAAACGATGATTAAAAACGGGGGGGTAACCCTAAATCAGTGGTAAGTATGATATGGATCGGCTATCCAACATTACGTTATTCTCGGTGTCTAATCTTCGCACACGTACCCTCTGCTTGTAATGATACTCCTTGAGATAACTCTTAAGTGTCTTTGGCAACTGGAGTTTGTTTATCCCGTCGTAAGTTGTTCTTGTTGTTATTACTGCTCGGCACAAATGCTGCAACGGAAATGCGAAGTTACGGTGCAGGGGTATCGTCAACATCGGCTCGAAGAACATGCAGCAGGAAGGATCCTTGTAATGCTCGATCAGACCGCAAACCTAGGAGATAGAAAATTGTCAAGATTATTTTCGATTTATAAAAAATCGCCCATCCACATGATTTTATCGAAATAAACGAAGTGCTATAATTCTATTCAATTTTCAGCTTTTGAAATGAAAACTTTTTGTTAAAAGGTTAATTGTCTTGCCCACCGAAATGAAGCCATATTATTGTAAAATAAATTCTATTTTATTATCGTCATTTTTCTTTGGTGAATATCTTTACCGTTTCCGAAGCGTAAACACCGGGATCATGAGCGTCGAAGCTGAATTTGTGATTCCACTGTTCGATTCTGGCATGTAACGAACGTTCGTACTTGCGAAAACTGACGGAAAATAGAAATTCCTCTTGTGCGGAATCCCTCAATAAAAATGTACCTTCCGGTTTACCCTCGAGCAACCGTTCGGCCTCGTATCGGTCCATTTTTCCCCAATAGAACGAACAAGCCGTTATCGAACGTAAATCTGGTACTAGGCAGTGCACGTAGTCGACCTGTAAAATTTTTACAAGTTTTGTTTCAGTTCAGGTTTTTTTCTTAATGTGGTTTTGCGAATTATTTGAAATTCTTCGACTTGAATTTTCTAGCATTTTTCTTGAGCATCGAAATGCAATATGCCCACCGGAAATTAGTCGCACGTTTGGATCGTGAATTATAATAATTAATGAAATGGTCACCTGTGTATGCGCCTGTCTTTCTACATTCGGGACCAAAGTAAAGTCGATTTGTGATAAAGCAGTGAGAGCGGCAGCGTGTATTCCGGCATGTGCTTGGAAGAGGGCGGCGAGGCTATCCACGGTTATTCCATTGGGATGTACTTGAATTCCCGTTGGATAATTAGGTCTGTATCCGGGCGGAGGCTCTACGCCTTCCTCCATCTCTCGAGCTCTTTGGAGTCGTGCCCTCGCATCGCAATCCTATGGAAACAAATTGATTGAAACAAAGTAATTTTTTCCCACGTCACGAAGAAACAGATAATTTTCTACAGGCTACAACAGTAGATCATAAAATGCTTTCCATTTTTTTAATAATGAACGATTGTAGCCTTTAACCAATAGTCATACATTTGAACATAATTTCAGTGGACCAAATTCCGAGTCGAAAAGTCTGGTAATATTTTTTGATCAGGCTCCCTTCTGATTAGTTATTAATTATTAAAGTTGGAAATTGCGCGTTTTTTATCGCGCATACTGACGAAACGGTTCGAGATAGAGCAAAAAACCATAGGACCAATCTTGTACAGCATAAAATTTCCTACGATAAAGCTCCTAACACCACTTGTCTATCTTCAGTAATTTAGTCCTGAGAGTTGATCAAAAAAATATTAAGTCGTCGGTAGGGTGAACGATTTCAATCGCGTTGTTTCGATCGGCTCTCGGAACTAAACTATTCCTGATAGAAAAAAGTCATCTGGAGATTTCATGTAATAAATTTTATGTTCTACAAGATTGATCCTTTGGACTTTTGCTCTAACTCCAATTGTTTTGGTTGTCTGCGTGATAAATGAGTGCGCGTTCGTCAACGTTAATGATTAATGTCCTATCAGAAGAGAGTCTGATCGGAAAACGTTCTTAGACTTTTCGACTGGGAATTCGGTCCTGAACTAGAGTTTATATTCATGAAGTATATTTGTTAAATTCAAATGATGCAGACAGGAACGTAGTTTTAAAACAAGAGCCTTACCTCCATTGGAAATTCAGCTGGATTGAAGCGTGACAAGTCAATAACAGGACTGGGTGGTAGAGGTCCGAAAACAGGGCTCTGCGGAGCTGATCGATTATTAAAAACAACTCCAGCCCCCATAGGATGTTCTTCGGTGCGTCTGTACCCGGTGCAAACGCACTCGGTGCTATTGTTGGGTTGATCGGGTATATCAATATTTTTAGATCCTTTGCTCTTGGCACAATTGAACTTCAAGACCCAATTGCTACGTTTCTTCTTAGTGGATAGGACATGATTGCACACGGTGCTTTGATCCTTGTTCCGCTGTTTAATCTTTTGTTTGCCAAAGGAAAGAGTTTTAGAGGTGCGTCTTAAGGGAGGATTAACAGGGCTGTCCTCGGAGCTACTACTACTGTTACTGCTTGAAGAGCTACTGGAGCAAACTTCGTGTTGTTTAGAATCCCCTTCACTGTTAGCAGCCAAAGCGGGACTTACAAAATTCCCATTACTGCAATCCTGCGTAGACTCTTGAGCTTGATCAATTGCTTGGCTATAAATCGATTCGAATCTCGAATTATGATTATCAAGAGACAAATTGGACTCTTCGTTATCTACCAAATTCCCATTAAATTTAGCTTCGTTGTTACTCTCCTTATTTATATTCTGAGTTGTGTCGTTGCTGTTATTTTCGTTATAAAGCCGCTCGTTATCCGTTATTTCACGCTCAAACATATTAAACTGGGACTGTTGTTGCCCTTCCGCGTATACATCCGCGTTTGACCTTTCCCCATCCATTCTAAAGAATTCTCTGATACTAGCTAAATGCTGTCCCATAACTGAATAATACCACAGGCATTTTATCTAGCCAAAATCTCCTTGCTAATTTTAGTCCCAAATTTCTTCAACGCCTTACGATATCTCATTGATCGTTCGATTTTCCTCACATTCAACAAAGGATCAACCAAAACTGCTAATTGTTTTCCTTTTTTGTTTGTTCCAAACGATTTTTCAACGAGTTTGTATAGTTTGTGCTGAAAAGAAATACGATCATTTTCAGAATAATTTCACTGGTAATTAATTCAAATGTTATCAAGCAAAGAAATTTCGCAACACACTAAAAAACAATGAGAACCTCATATCGAGACGAGTGAAAGTACGCATATAGCGTGTTACATCTACGATTCGTCATAGCTCCGATTTTAACGATCTAATACTCGACCTGTATATGTATATATAACATGTATATATTTACCATGCATCTATCCCTCGTAGGTTAAAAATTGAATGAAACTCCCAACGTAAAGGTCGTAAGAATTGCAGGTTGTGGAAATAAGTAAGAAAATTTGACGAATCGTGTGTCCATTGATGCTCCAGACTTTTGCTTCTTTGCCTGTCGTAACTAGTCTGTACAAGTCTTGACAGGAGCACTAGTCGAATCACTTATCAACATTGAATCGTTTCGTAGCTCTTCGTTCGCAATATTACATTATTTATAATCCTCTTTTATATGAACACGATGTACACACGTTTTATGATATTATTGTCACGAATAATACACACGGATCAACAGTTATCTCCGAACGATGTTGGAAAATATCAAAACAGGTATGAGTGATGTTACAGCCATTTTTGCCAACTCCCTCGTCACCACCGTTTTCTCTCCTCTTTCCCTTGGAGCAGCTAATAAGGAGGCATGGGAAAGAGACATAGAACAAACACAATGGTGGTTGGGTGGTGGGCTCATGGGTTTAATCATACATCTTTACCTAGGGGATTATTGACTCTTTTTTTGTTAACCTAACCTCGTCCGAAAGATTGACAACCCACCATACGGATGGTAGGGATACGGATGATGATTCAAGTCCAAAAAAGTTCGTTTCCACTTTCCCATGTTACAACGTATCAGCTTTTCAGAATTATTCTTTGTGACAATTTTTGGCACCCGTACAACTCACTCGAAAAAAAACTCCATCCATTTAGCTAAATCTTCCAATAGGCATGCTGGAAGAAGCAGCAGCTTGTGAAAAAAACTCAGCCTATCACATCGAAACTGTGTGCAAATGTTTTTATATCTTAAATAAATACTATAAACTAACCAATGAGCGTTCTTCATTATTGTGACTTTTACTACTAGGTTTTCAGAAAATTCCTAGGAAAGGAGAGCATTGATTGGCCAGTGATAATTTTTTTGTGAGTCTAACATAGTCCAGGGAACAGATATTAGGTTTGTCGTGCTAGCTGCACTTTCTACACTTTTGTAATATATAGTAATATAAATTCCAAAAAAAAGTGTAGAAAGTGCAGAAAGTGCAGCTGGCACGAACAAACCTATTTTCGTAAAACATTAGGTTTGTTCGTGCTAGCTGCACTTTCTACACTTTTGTAATATATAGTAATATAAATTCCAAAAAAAAGTGTAGAAAGTGCAAAAGGTGCAGCTAGCACGAACAAACCTATTGCTTTATGAATTGAATTTTCCAATTGAAATATGAAGTGTCGGAGACAAATGCGCAGTAGCATTTTTACCGACTAAACCAGTGATAGAACGCAATTCTTCTTCTAATTTTCTTTACCATCTGTAAACTGACAGTTTTCTATTCTTATCACGCATTGTCTATGGGAACTACGACCAAAATATGTAACCGAAGGCAACGCCGAAGGTTACAAGTGTCAGTTTGGATATACGTCAATGAAATTGTCGAGTAATAATTCGCAGGATTAAAATTTAAATTACAAATAATAACTGTTGAATAATTTTGCATCAGCAACAAAACGTGTCGACACTCGATTGTTAGTTGTTTATAATCTTACTATGTATTTGTCATTAATACACGTATTGAGGTTCGCGACGTGATATCAAAGCGATGTGAATAAATAAATAAATACGATTTTCGTTTCGTCGTTGGATTATGACAATTATGGGAGAGTCGCATTACGGAATGTTGTTGTCAGGAGATGTTGACGAGCTCTGAATTTAATCGTTGCAATTACCTGGTATTATGACAGGTCCTGGAATATACCACGAACGTCAGGTATTATATTATTTTATTTAACTTAATATGGGTCATTCGGTCACGTCTATTATTTAAACCATATTATATGATAGTCGACAATTATGAAATATTTTCGTAAACCACGAATTTTCTAAAATCAATATTTCATAATAAATGAAGTTTTTGCAATAATTATATCGACATAAATTTTACAGTTGTTTTCTTATTTTATTTTACAACGGTAAAATGCAGCAAAACTTTTTCTTATTTTCGAATTCTCTATTAAAATCATCAGTATTCTTTGTTTGCTGATTTTGATCTCAAGTTTTCAATAGTGATACAGAAAAGATTTTGACTTACTTTTGTTTCCTAAAGGTGAAGGAGCTGTGTGCGTTGCACGCGCTGAATAATATGTTCCAAGAGCGTTGTTTCAACAAACAAGAGCTTGATCAGATATGCTACGGCCTGAGTCCGGATGTTTGGATAAATCCTCACAAATCGTTCCTTGGACTTGGCAATTATGACATTAACGTGATAATGGCCGCATTGCAAACAAGAGGCTGTGAAGCTATTTGGTTCGATAAGCGCAGGTTTGAATAAAAAATCTTTAAGGCATCTTCTCACTTTAAACGCCTCAAAAATAGGCTGTTTTTGCGATTTTTTTTCGAGGATTTTTGCTTAAAATTATGGGATAAAACGGATCCTATGTAATAAACACATCTTTCAAGTACATGAAAAAATTTTTATTTTATTTTTTTAAACAATTATTATAATACATCAGTAGCATTGAAAAACCCGTGTAAAAATGTTATGGTCGTGGCTTGTTGATGGTATCTCCGAGACGGGTCGTCTGAAACAAAAAAATAAAACTGTTTTAGATTCAGTATGTCAGTGGCTATAGCGCATATCATCAGATTTTTGATATTCGCGAAAATAACAAAATGGCGCACGTTTTTCGAAAAAGTAAAAAAAAACCACGATTTTTTTGCAGTTTTTTGTAAAAAAAAAATTCTTAAAATCAAAATTTAAAAAATCTGATGATATGCGCTATAGCCATAACTATGAAGCATATGTCATTCAAATTTCATGACAATCGGCCGGATAGTTTCCGAAATTTCATCAACAAAGCACCGAAAAACCTTGTTTTGAGATAACTGCGTTTAAAGTTTTGGAGGGATCGCCGGGTACTCTCAGGTAGTCACCTAACGGTCGCCAAAAAATGTAGTTAGACTCGTCCGATCTTTATGAAATTTCGAGATGACATTTTTGAAGATATGTACTTTCAAAATTTAAAAAAAAAAAAAAATCGATTTTTTTAAATTTCCAAAGTGAGAAGACGCCTTAAGATACAAAATTTATTAATTTTTCAATAATTAAAGGGGACAAATATGCCTAAAAGGGGTAGAATAGAGATGAAAGAAAAAAAATTTTGGGCTACTATTGAAGCCATTGGATAAAGGTTTTTCATGTTTAAAAACATACATGTTGCAGTGTTTCCATTTTTTTTTTTTTTTTTAAGTGCTATACAGCTCTGCCATGGCTTTGTTAAGAAAATACTGTTTAAAAAACTGATACACAGAAAAGCAAAAAATGTTGATTCAAAAATCGCTATTTTTTTTGTTTTAAGGATTGCTGTATCGTCAAAAAATTGATCTTTTCGAAATTCTTAATGATCCACGAAAAACGTTAGTATGTAAGCTCAATATCTTATTCCGTTTTTCTTTTCACCCGATTTTTAGTGAAGGTATGCCTGGTACCGTTTTGGTATTTTTTGAAAAAAAGAGTCTACACTACACAATGATTAAGTTTATGCAATTGCTCTAATAGTTAAAGAAAAAATGTGTTTTCATCTACTACATGTGCCCTTAATTCGAAAAACCAAGAATAAGTAACATCGTAAAATAATGATTTATAAATTGTTGGACCTTAAAAAATAAGAAAAAATGGTAATAATAAAATCGAATACTGAATTAACGATAAATTGAACATTTTCACAGAGACCCAAAATGTTTATGCTTGGACAACATAGACGGTTTTATTCTGAACGTACCAACAGAATATAAATTGGGATTCGTTTTATTGCCATTGAAGAGACGTCACTGGGTAGCACTGAGGAAGATACACGGTGCCTTCTACAATCTGGATTCGAAGCTCGATTCACCCCAGCTAATAGGCAAGGTATAGAAATATCGTTGAGAAAGAAAGTTGAAAAACAAATGCACAGAGAACGAAAATAAAAATAAAATAAAAAATGATTTATTGAAAACTAAATTTGTTTTAGGACGATGAATTATTAGCGTACCTAAGGGACCAAATCGAAAGCAAGGAAAAGGAATTATTTCTCGTCGTGTCTCGCGAAGTGGAAAGCCGACAGAGCTGGTTATGTGAAAATTCGGTAAACCAAGAAAATATATATAGGAACGATAATGAAGATATGTGTTATATTGAAGACGGTTTGGTTAATAATGTTGAGCTCAAAATACCAATAACGGATCTTGAGCTTAATAAGAATAACCGTCAGTTGTCTAATAACCAAAGTACCGAAAGGTAATCCCAGATAAGAACGAAATACTATAAATATATTCACGGGTTATCAGCGTATATATATATATATATATATATATATATATATATTCTACCGTTGGAATCGCTGGAGTGACAATACGCAAGAGAAAGCATGCTGGACATTTCGTATAAGGTGAAAAAAAAAAAAACAAAAAACAAAAACGATACAAAAGTGTTCAGTGATATAATTTAATATTATTGCATATAATATGTATATGATTTTTGGGTAAACTGCAATTCACAATGATTTTTAATGCGTCCGATCTTGCAGTAGAGACGCTTCGTATAAGACGTTAACGTAAAAACACTGTACGCGACAATGAACAAATTTTGTGATAAATGTTTTGATTTGATGTAGCTTGTGATCGATAAGAACTATCCTATTTCTTTTTAATTAACCCTCACTATCCACATTTATATTCGTCAATGTCTCAAAGAGAAAGTTGCCCGTTTCATGAGAGGAGCAATAAAAACAAAGTCAAGGTATATATTATAATATATTATTAAACGATCATGAAAGTGTGGAAAAGGTGAATACAGAAATCAATAACACACGAATTCTATTGTGAAAAGTATATTCTTCATTGTCGTTATAACACAAAAATTCCATCACCATTTCATCAGTAGACGTGTATTCATTTTTTTTTCAATTTCGTGATTTTGCGTTTGTAGAAAAGCTGACGCATTGTCGGAAGGCGGTAATCCTGTCGTCCCCGCCGTATGGTACTTTACAGAGAGCTCATTATTTTCTGAGGTGATTCAGTAACATTAACAAAGTTGTTAACATTTCTGTGTGTTTTGTCCACAAAACGAACTCATCCTGTAACAAAGCATGACAAGTCATTTTTATTTGACGCAATTAACACATTTCAATAAAAGCTGAAAGCTGTTTTGGTTCCTTACCAGAACAGGAAGTTGCAAACATCGGCAATTTTTTTAGTACATTTTCTTCCGCCGATTTATCCTCTTCAAGGAATTCATTCGCCGATCCCAATAGCGCGAAACCTTTAGCTGCTCCCATTCCAAATACCATGTCAGCCTATATTCTTCGGAAAGATCCGGTCAGTCAATGAATCACTTCTTCTGGTTCCAGCTCGTAGCCCGCAGTTAATAATGGCATTACCGGTGGTAGCAAGAGACTCGTTACGATGTATTCGAGCAGCGAAAAGAGAAAAAAAAATTAATATTTTCTATACGTCTTAAGCTACAGTTTTAGTTAGTTACGATCGAAAGAAAAAAGAAACAAATCACGTGAATTCGCAACGATCTCCAAAATGTTGTAATTAATTAAATATTAGGGATAATTTTTTCGAAAACATTCGGAATCGCGATATGCTTGGTTAGAGCTCGCTCATCTTTAACCTGTGGAGGGCAGGAAAGCCTAAATACAGGCGTGACTCATGATCGGTACTTTGTAGGTTTGTATATGATAGATATGGGATATACACTACTACTTTTGGCAATTTTTATAGGAACTTTCAACTTGTTAAATCCCGGCCCTCTGAAGGTTAATCGATATAGTATGGTAATGATACTTGGTTTGAGTCATTACCGTCGTGACTTTTAATCTTCTGACTTGCAAATGATGAGAAAATGATTTGATTTAAATTATTTTTTAAACGAAGATTTTTACAACGGAGTCATCGAGAATACCATCGATAATCTGTTCAAAGATAATTTATATATATTCAAAGATAATTTTAATATTTTTAAAACTAATAAAAAAAGCCTCAGTGAAATTGTATCTTTTCTTTTTGAACCCTTTTCTCCCACGCGGTCCCCGCTTATCGACGAAGTTTTTATTTATTTACGTTACTTCACGCTCATTTTACTAGACACACTCATTTCCATACTACAGAAATTATGTACAAAATGAAAATCCTAGGATTAAAATTATGGTAATCGAAATTGTTATTATTATAATTAAAACAATGTACTGCGACAGAAATTTTTACAGGTAACACTGGTTTCTCTCACGTTTTGACTCGAGTTTCGGTTAACAAAAACATGGAATTTTTTTTCCAATGATTCCAAATTCCTATGGTTGAACGATCGTGGTTTATTTACGATAAATCTGAATCAAGTGATAAACGGAAACAAGAATATTAATGATTAAAAATGATTTTACGAAATATTACTAATAAAAAAAACAAAACATTAATAATCAATATTATTGATAATTTATCGAATCCATGGGGAAAATTTTTTGAAATCATTCGAATTTTTCTCGCAAATTTAATTTTAACGTCCTAGAAAAAGGTTGTCCAATTATCGTAGTCAAACGCTCCATATACATTTTTGGTCCCTGTTTAAGAAAAAAAAGGAATTTTGTTGCATTTCAATAATGTCAACTTCAACATGGTGCGTGAAAATATATTTTCGGATGCGTTCGAATGCGAATTGGCACGAACAAAGCTCAGGTTCACCAGCGGGTTTGGATTTCAACTGACCGATAAAGGAATTCAGTTTTCCTAAAATGGCACGGTGCCCGACACGACTCGCTTCTCTTCCTTTAATTGCCTGATTTGGCCGATTACGATCTGAAGAGAGTAAACGATCACATGATTCGTATACCTATAGTAATTCGTATTTATGTAACCGTGTTTGAATAAATTCGCACACGGACATTCACGAAGCTCAATTGACGTCTACTGGGCACCGCGACGCCTTTTCAAAGATGTCCGAAGATAGGACAACCGTTGACCATGGGCGAACACTCGAGACGGCCAAGCGTACGAGCTCAGCTCGAAGTACGCCGACGGTATTACGATGAGCTGTACCCTCGTGCGCCACATCATGGATCTCGGGACGATGAGTTTATTGACAGAAAAGACGTTGACCCACTAGTTTCGCCTGCCTTGTCCTGCGCGTTCTCAGTCAGAAAGTTGTAAGATAAAAGTTATCCAAAAATATATTTTCTCCACTTTAGGGGCAGTATGGAATCGTGTTATAGCTGGATGAACATCGAGTAAGAGGTTCGGGGTTCCAGCAAAACTTAAATTTCCTAACCGATAAAAAAAACTGTCGTAGTACATGAAAAATAAAAATTGAGATAATAAAATCAAGTTCATAATGAAAATTCGAGAATTAAAATTTAAAAAAAAGAAATTAAATGAAAATTCGAAAAAACAGACATTTTTAAACATATGATGGTCAAGTCACAGGCATAATTTCGATTATTGAGTTATGTGACATCCGTCTGAATTTTGCATTTATTCGATATAACTATCAATTTACTCAATATATGAAGTAATATCTCGATTATGCTTTGGATCGGTGAATTTCTATCTATCCGTCCTCAAGTCTTACCCTAAATTATTTAACAATTACAACATTTATATATATATATATAGGAGAATCGAGTAGTTTAATGACACTTTTTAAGAAGATTCGTATAGTTTGACGAGACTTGTGCACTTTGATGACTGTCATCAAAGTGAACACCGTATAATTTTTTTTTTTTAAATTGAATAACATAATGACCACGTGCAAATAGTAATGGGTTTGGACGAATTTAAAGGAAGAAAATCCCTAGGTTTGATCTCCCCTAGGTTTGAATAGTATATGAAATTCAGAATTATATATAGTATATGATGCTTCAGGACTTGCAGTAGGAGGAATACTCAGTCAAGGTACTTTGGGGAAGGATCGCCTCATAGCCTATACGTCACGTGTGTTAAATGACACCGAAAAAAAACAGCACATATGAAAAGGAAGCTGTCGCAATATTACATGCAGTTACACAATTTCGACCATATTTATATGGTAGACGTTTTAAACTAGTGACTGATCATAAGCCATTAGTATGGTTACATACTTCAAGAGATCCTACATCACGACTAACTCGTTGGCGTTTACGATTGGAGGAATACGATTATGAGGTAGTATACAAAGCAGGAAAAATAAATATAAATGCAGATGCATTATCACGTAACCCATGCACTAAAAAGATATCATATCATCGAGTGGAGCGAGTCCACCCTATCCGCAAAAATAATGAATCAGGAACGGAGGAAGAGGAACAAGAGGGCTCAGAAAATGAATCACTGTACGAGAGGTCAAGACGTACCGTCATTCAGCAGCCTACTCAAGAATCCGGGGATAACTAACCCATAGCCAAACGACTACGAAGTGCGAAGGGAGATATCGCCACATCCATCGAGTCACATGTAAGTAGCAATACATCAATTCCAGTGCAAGAGCCCCCGGATAACCAGCCGATAGCTAGCCGACTTCGAAGTGCCGGGAAAGGCATTAAAGTAACCGTCACTGAACCAATGAAAAGGACCGCGAAGCAAATAATGGGAAAGCTGAAGAGCCAATTGAGTAAAGAACAGAGTAATAAACGGAAAGAATTAACAGATATTGAACAATCTGAGGATGAGGAATCAGATAAAATAATATGTGAAGAAACTAGTATATCAGGTAATGAATCCGATGATTACTATTTTGATCAAATAGATGGAGCATCGGAATTAAGTACCGATTCGGGTTCCGATATTGGAGAAATCCTGGAAACGGAGCTAGAAGATTTTCTAGTATTAGAAGAAAAGAACTTGCCTATTGAGGTAAGGGAACAATTGTTCATGAGAAAGGACAATTACTTGTATTTTCTTTCCGAGACAGGAGAACCTTGTGATAATGGATCGAGGAGCCTATTCGAGAGACGTGCAATACCCAGATTTCCTAAAGCAAAGTTGGGAGAAATTAAAACTACAAAAAGCAACTCCAAATTCCACGTAGCCGTAATAATTAAAAGAGCAGATGGGAAATTATTGGATTAAAGGAAACTATTGGAAATTTGTGGCAATTTTGGAGGAAGGTTACAGGAGAACCATCTTCACTCTATCAGTATGGCTAAAACTAAGGAGATTAATGGAGTCAAATGAGAAGCCATAATCAAAACAATACGTAAAGGTATGAGATTTACCCCAACAAAATTAGTAGTTTGTTCGGGACAAATTCAATACCCGTCGAAGGATGAGCGTGAAAAAATAATGGAAGAAGCACATAATTTAGCATTAGGAGGACACAAGGGAGTTACTAAGACATACAATCGAATTGGACAACGGTATTATTGGGAAAATATGAAGGAAGATATTCAACGATATATTGAACATTGTCTAAAATGTCACTTGAAAAAGCTGGTACATGTGAAAACTAAACAACCAATGATAATTACAGATACACCAGATTCTGCATTCGATAAAATAGCCATGGGTATAGTTGGACCTTTGCCAGTAACAAAGAGGAGAAATGAATATATACTCACAATTCAGGATTTGTTAACAAAATACTGTTTGGCAATACCGCTCAAAAGAGCTACATCTGCAAACATCGCCGATGTGTTACATTCTACCACAATTCACAACATTACATAAATCCAGTCAACCCCTTTCATAAGAAATATTATCATAAGTGCTTCAGTGTAAGAAGGACAAGATGAAGTGAGTCAGGTCGAAACTCCATACCACAGGACCTATTTCTAAGACCTGCACCCTAACTCACCGATACCCCACTGAACAGCAGGCAGAACACTCACCGGAAAGTAATAAATAAGGAGGGGAACTTAACACATAGAAATTTAGTACCTGTACGTGCTAACTCGAAAATACCGAGTCTCAGGGAAAGTGGTGTTACGTCCCCGTGAGCTTATCGGAGTTGGAGAGGACGTAGCACGGTATTGACTTCGCTTTTGGGTCAAGACAATCAAGCCCTTTACTCTGGGACGGAAGCCTCGTCTTTTGATATGGGGTAGAATGTAGGGGAGGATGGTCTACAGAGCCGTTTTTATAGCCTGAGGGGGGAGATGGTGTTTAAGGATAGAGAAATCAATGATCGGTTACTCACGTTGATTAGCTTGCTTGGAGTTTTATTCTGTTCCAACGATGGACTTACAATCGGTGCAGGCCTCGTGGTGCTCCCCACCGGTTTATTGAATAAATACACACTTGAATATATATATGGGTTTTCCTTAAGGGAAACCGCTACTAATGTGACTACCAAATGATGCTATGAGGATAATACAATTCCTCGACTAGGATATTATCTTAGGGAGTTTTGATAAATTCAGTTGAGCGGTAGTATAGTTTTAACAAAGTCTCTTATTTTGATTAAGACTCGACTAAGATTATTTGAATATTGTTGAAGTCCAAGGACTGATTATTTTTAGGGTGTGGCACCTTGCGATGGAGACTCGAGGACTAAGGATTGGCTGATGCTGATCCTCTGCTGACTAGCTGAACTGCGCTGCGAAAATCTTCTTAACGGTTGGACTTGACGGATTACTGAACAGACTATTCAGATTGCGATTCAGACTTCCTCTTCGATTTAGTAGACTTGGTTGTTACATCCTACCAAAATTCACAACATTATAATCAACCCCCTTCACAAGAAATATTATCACAAGTACTTCAGAGCAAGAAGGACAAGATGAAGTGAATCAGCCCGAAACCCCATACCACAGGACCTATTTTTGAAGCCTGCACCCTAACCCACCGACACCCCACTGAACAGCAGGCAGAACGTTCTCGATATTGCAACCACTCACTGAAAGTAATAAATAAGGAGGAAAACATATAGGAATTTATGGCTCGTACGTGCCGAACTCGAAAATACTGAGTTTTTGGGAAAGTGGGGCGAGGAATAGACACAGGCTCATACCGTTCTACTCACCAACCCTAATCCTCCCAAAATATGCCGGAGCACGAATAACCCAGTCCACAGAAAAATACTCAACTTACATAACTCTCCCACCATGAATCATTCGATATATGAACACCAAAAGAGGGACGGTACCGGCAAAAAGGGGGTAAACCCCACCAAAACCCAGGAACCCCCCCCAAAAGACTAAGGAGCCAAAGAATACCCAACCTAACCCTTTTCATCATCATATGAACACCGATAGAACAAGGGCGGTATCACCGAAAGAGGGGTAACTCCCACCAAACCAACGAGACATAGGCAGAATCCTTTCTGCCCAGGATACCACCTGGTTTTACGACCAGGACAGCGAATCATAGAAAGAAAATCCTCCCCAACCTGGATTTTTGACCAAAACAGCGAATCACAGGCAGAAAATCTTTTCCGCCCCTGAACGAAAGGAGGGAACCACGGTGGTGAAGACAGGAACCAGGAGGGGCGAACTTGTATAAAAATCGGGTACCTGACCACGGAGAGTTAGTCTGCAATCATCATCAGAGCACAGATCAGTCGGAGACTCTGCCCGACTGAGTCCTCAATCTCCAAATCTATTTCATCACCAAGTCTACTAAATCGAAGTGGAAGTCTGAATCGCAATCTGAATAGTCTGTTCAGTAATCCGTCAAGTCCAACCGTTAAGAAGATTTTCGCAGCGCAGTTCAGCTAGTCAGCAGAGGATCAGCATCAGTCAGTCCCTAGTCCTCGGGTCTCCATCGCAAGGTGCCACACCCTAAAAATAATCAGTCCTTGGACTTCAACAATATTCAAATAATCGTAATCGAGTCTTAATCAAAATAAGAGACTTTGTTAAAACTATACTACCGCTCAACTGAATTTATCAAAACTCCCTAAGATAATATCCTAGTCGAGGAATTGTATTATCCTCATAGTATCATTTGGTAGTCACATTAGTAGCGGTTTCCCTTAAGGAAAACCCATATATATATTCAAGTGTGTATTTATTCAATAAACCGGTGGGGAGCACCACGAGGCCTGCACCGATTGTAAGTCCATCGTTGGAACAGAATAAAACACCAAGCAAGCTAATCAACGTGAGTAACCGATCATTGATTTCTCTATCCTTAAACACCATCTCCCCCCTCAGGCTATAAAAACGGCTCTGTAGACCATCCTCCCCTACATTCTACCCCATATCAAAAGACGAGGCTTCCGTCCCAGGGTAAAGGGCTTGATTGTCTTGACCCAAAAGCGAAGTCAATACCGTGCTACGTCCTCTCCAACTCCGATAAACTCACGGGGACGTAACACAAATAAAATTTGGTGTCAGAAGTGGGATACAAAACGCTCTAGATATGGGAAAATTAGAATGTCCTTGCAAAGAACTCCTATAAAATTATTAAAAGATAATCCACCATGTGAAGAAGAGGGAAAAGGGACAGAAGAGATAGAAGGAAAAGAGGGAAGAAAAGAAGGAGAAGAAACCCTTAAAAAAGCATCAGTATCCTCTGGCATAGCTGACCTACCGACTACAAGCGCTGGCGAACTCCTTATCGACTTTAATAAAGACCCTTTTATTGCCACTGAATCCGCCCGTAACGTCCTCCGCAGACTCGAGGAACGAACGGAGCAATTAAATCAACAACTTGTCCAACTTCTGCAAAATAGAGGCCAAAATATGCCCGATATCCCTGTCTCAATCAAGTATGCTCTCGAAGCAGTCCCTATTTTTGACGGACATAATATTCCACTTGCTCATTTTATTGAAGGATGCGAGGAAGCGCAACAGATGATGCCTGCAGATGCACAGGCTAATCTTGCACGCATAGTTCGAAATAAATTAAGAGGCGAAGCAAGACGCGCTGTTCATGGCGTGGACCTCGACACAATTCCCAAATTAGTTGATTTTCTAAAATCATTATATACCCCAGCAAAAACAATTAATCAGCTTCACGGGGAACTCGGACGAATTTTTCAAGGAGAAAACGAATCAGCCTTGTCTTACGCGAATCGAGCTAAAGATCTCGGGAATAGAATTCATGAGGCATATAAAACTAAATTAGGAGCACCATTAAGTGCAGAAGCAAAAAATTCTTTAGACCAAGACTTAATAGAATGTTTTATTCACGGACTAAAACCTGAAATAGAAAGTAGAGCTAAGAAAGAACAAACTTTTGAAGAAACTATGAAAAAGGCAATAGATATTGAACGGCAATTACAAGCGAAAGACTCATTACGGAATTTTCGTTCTACAAGACCCTCTAATTTTTCAAGACCTCAGTACCAAACAAGAGACCGTATTCACCATATTGGACCGAATGTTCTTATCTGTCAGTTGTGTTCGCAAAACGGACACATCGCTAATCAGTGTAAAATGTTTAAAACCCAAGGATGGCAAGGTACTTCCACTAATAATTTTCAAAGAAATCTCACTCCACCAAATCGGACTTTTGGTAACGAACAAGATAAAAATCGATACCAAAGAAATTTTATACAACCAGGAATTAATTCAAATAATCGACCGTTTAACAATCCTGCCTTTAAACCAACTTTTCAAGACAGAGGTATAAATAGCAGAACGTTTAACAGCTCTCCATATAAACCAACTATAATTTGTCGGTATTGTAAAAATCCGGGTCATGTAATTGAAGAGTGTCGGAAAAGAGAATACGCTAATTCATTTCGCAATCAGGAACCAATTCAAGAAACCTCAAGTCAAGCTCAAAATGTCCCAAAACCGAATACTCCAGTCGAAAATATTCCAACACGAACTTCGTTTGTGCGCAGTATAAGGCATGCAGAAACTGAAGAAAATCAGGAATGACCTCGACAAGTCGCCATCGTACTTTTAAACCGCACAAGCAATGTCCCCGTAATTTCCGTTGAATCGCGAGGTCTCGTAGGACAAACTCTTTTAATGATTGACACCGGATCCGCATTAAATCTAATTAAAAAAGGTAAAATCGCGCCGGGAGTGGAAGTGGATAAAAATGATATAATAAGAATCAGTGGAATAACAAAGAATTACGTAAATACGCTAGGAAGAGTTCAAATTCGAATTTTGAATTCAACCGTTACTTTTCATTTAGTCGGAGACGATTTTCCAATTGAAGATGACGGTTTAATCGGTACAGAATTTTTTAATACACATCATGCTGATGTGTCCTATTCTGAAAAGTGTTTAAAGTGGAAAGGAAACAACCTCCCGTTTGTAAAGCTTGAAACCATAGTTATTCCAGCACGAACGAGGAAAATGTTTTATGTTCGCGTAGCTAACCCCGAAGTCAAAGTGGGCTATCTGCCAAAATTAAATATTTCCGAGGGAATATACTTGGGGAATGCGTTGGTCACCAATAATAAGGGGAAAGCGTATCTATATCTGATCAATGCTCTGGAGGAAGAAATCGAGGTTGCTATACCCGTTTTGGAGCTACAGCCGTGCGAGCAAGTGTCGGACCACCCACAGCAACAAGTGGTGGGAGAGGCGGATCAATACTCGACGGTAAGCAATATAGAGTCTAGAGAGGAGACAAATCTATTTACAAGGGTACGAGAAGAGAGCACGAAGACTGATGAGGGGAACGGTCAACATCTACTAAATCGCGGGGAACCCAATCCAGAACCTACCGCACAATTCGCACATCTGTTCCCAATCAATAACCAAAACCATGAAGGAAATAAAAATATTACTAATTCATGTAAATCTGAAAATCGCGTGCAACAAATATTAAATCTACTACGTTTAAACGACCTTAATAAAGAAGAACGGGAAAGTATAGAGCATCATGTGGAAGAATTCCAGGATCGTTATTATCTCCCAGGGGAGAAACTTATAGCAACAAGTGTCATCCAGCATCGAATCCCAACGGTAAATGAATTACCTATTAACACTCGTCAATATCGTTATCCTCCCACTCTAAAGGAAGAAATTAATCGTCAAGTCAATGAATTATTAGATGGAGGAATAATACAGCCGTCTCAATCACCATACAATTCACCCGTGTGGATTGTACCCAAAAAGGCAGACTCAAAAGGAAATAAACGTTGGCGTATGGTTCTAGACTATCGTGCACTTAATGAAAAAACTATTGCGGATGCATATCCACTGCCACTTATCAACGAAATTCTAGACCAACTCGGAGGAGCAATGTATTTTTCAACTTTCGATCTCGCTTCTGGATTTCATCAAATTAGAATGCATCCGGAAGATCGACATAAAACCGCTTTCTCAACACCTTACGGTCATTATGAATTTACAAGGATGCCCTTTGGATTAAAAAACGCACCTGCAACATTCCAACGTCTTATGAACCAAGTTCTAACAGGAATACAAGGATCGGACGCATTCGTATATCTGGACGACATAGTTATATATGCATCATCATTAGAAGAACATGAATTGAAAATCGAACGCTTAATGAAACGACTACGAGATGCGCAACTCAAATTGCAGCCGGATAAATGTGAATTTTTGAGACCGGAAGTAGTGTATTTAGGTCACGTCATTAGCAAGGAAGGTGTTCGACCTGATCCGTCTAAACTCACGGCAGTTAAAGAATTCCCACAACCAAAGAATACCAAAAATGTTCGACAATTTCTTGGACTTGCTGGCTATTATAGAAGGTTCATTAAGAATTTTTCTCAAATTGCAAAACCACTCACTACATTGTTGAAAAAGGAGTGTGTATTTCAATGGAACGAATCACAACAGGAAGCTTTTGAAACGCTACGAGATCTACTCTGCAAGGAACCAGTTCTACAATATCCGGATTTTACTCAACAATTTATCGTAACAACGGATGCTTCAGGATTTGCAGTAGGAGGAATTCTTAGTCAGGGTACCTTGGGAAAGGATCGCCCCGTAGCTTACACATCGCGAGTGTTAAACGACACCGAGCAAAAATATAGTACATATGAAAAGGAAGCCGTTGCAATATTACATGCAGTTGCACAATTCCGACCATATTTATACGGTAGACGTTTTAAACTAGTGACTGATCATAAGCCATTAGTATGGTTACATACTTCAAAAGATCCTACATCACGACTAACTCGTTGGCGTTTACGATCGGAGGAATACGATTATGAGGTAATATACAAAGCAGGAAAAACAAATATAAATGCAGATGCATTATCACGAAATCCATGCATTAAGAAGATATCGCATCAACGAGTGGAGCGAGTCCACCCTATCCGCAAAAATAATGAATCAGGAACGGAGGAAGAGGAACAAGAGGGCTCAGAAGATGAATCACTGTACGAGAGGTCAAGACGTACCGTCATACAGCAGCCTACCCAAGAATCCGGAGATAACCAACCCATAGCCAAACGATTACGAAGTGCGAAGGGAGATATCGCTACGTCCATTGAGCCACATGCAAGTAGCAATATATCAATTCCAGTACAAGAACCCCCAAACAATCAGCCGATAGCTAGCCGACTCCGAAGCGCAGGAAAAGGCATTAAAGTAACCATCGCCGAACCAATGAAAAGGACCACGAAGCATATAATGGGGAAATTGAAGAGTCAATTGAGTAAAGGACATAAACGAAAAGAATTAACAGACACCGAGCCATCTGAGGATGAGAAACCAACCAAAATAATATGTGACGAAACTCTTAGTATATCAGGTAATGAATCTGATGATTATTATTTGGATCAAGTAGAAGGAGCACCGGAATCAAGTACTGATCCAGGTTCCGATGTTGAAAAAATTCTGGAGACAGAGGCGGAAGATTTACCAGTACCAGAAGAAAAGAACTTGCCTATTGAGGTAAGGGAACAATTGTTCATGAGAAAAGATAATTACCTGTATTTTCTTTCTGAGACAGGAGAACCGTGCGATAATGGATCGAGAGGTCTATTCGAGAAACGTGCAGTACCTAGATTCCCTAAGGCGAAGTTGGGAGAAATCAAAATTACAAAAACCAACTCTAAATTTCACGTAGCTGTAATAATTAAAAATGCAGATGGGAAATTATTGGATCAAGAGAAGTTGTTGGAAATTTGTGGCAACCTAGGAAGAAGACTACAGGAGAATCATCTTCACTCTATCAGTATGGCTAAAACCAAAGAGATTAATGGAGTCAATTGGGAAGCTGTAATCAAAACAATACGTAGAAGTATGAGATTTACCCCAACAAAATTAATAGTTTGTCTAGGGCAAATTCAGTACCCATCAAAGGATGAGCGTGAAGAAATAATGAAGGAAGCACATAATTCAGCATTAGGAGGACACAAGGGAGTTACTAAGACATACAATCGAGTTCGACAACGGTATTATTGGGAAAATATGAAGGAGGATATTCAACGATATGTTGAACATTGTTTAAAGTGTCACTTGAAAAAGCTGGTACGTGTGAAAACTAAACAACCAATGATAATTACAGATACACCAGATTCCGCATTTGACAAAATAGCTATGGATATAGTTGGACCTTTACCAGTAACAAAAAGGAGAAATGAATATATACTCACAATTCAAGATTTGTTAACAAAATACTGTTTGGCAATACCACTCAAGAGAGCTACGTCTGCAAATATCGCCGATGCATTTATTAAGAATTTTATATGTGTTTTTGGAGCGCCAAAGGTCATATTGACTGATCAAGGAGCAAATTTTCTAAGCAATTTAATGAGAGGTGTCGCAAAAAGATTCAAAATCAAGCAATGTCGAACAACAGCATATCATCCTCAATCGAACGGATCATTGGAACGATCACATCATTCGCTAGTTGAATACCTGAAACAATTCATTAACAGAGATGATGAATGGGATGAGTGGCTAGAATTAGCTATGTTTTCTTATAACACCAGCGTCCACGAGGGAACCAAACATACTCCACATGAACTCGTCTTTGGAAAGCTAGCTCGACAACCGTCGTTTCAGCGTGAGACTGAAGAAGAGCAACGAACTTATGGAGCCTATTTAACTGAATTAGCCACCAAATTGTACGAAGTTCAAGGAATCGCGAGAGAAAATCTTATTATGGCAAAGAAAAAATCGAAGGAATATTATGACAGAAAAATTAAACCACAGGAATTCAATTTGGGAGATAAAGTATTCTTACAAAGGGGCCAGAAACAAGGAAAATTTGGCGATCATTACACCGGTCCCTATGAAGTTATTGAGGTTAAAAGAGATGGAAATATAAAAATTAAAATAGGTCAGGAGAATCGAGTGGTCCACCCTAATCGACTTCGCTTATCACCTGTAGATCTAACTGATAGCAGTAGCGATGAGTGAATAACCACAGTTAAGACCTACTCTTTCTCTTGCTCCAGGAGATGGCGCAGAAGCATCAGCTCGTAATCGACACAGAAATATTCGCAGGTGACCAGGGAACCGTAATCCTAAAGGAAATAGCTGTTGTATCATTAACCACGAATCATTTGGAAAGTTGGACACTCGGACCACCAAGTGACTTCGATATGCTGTCAGAACACACAAAGGCCTACAATCGACATTTAACCCAACAAGTTCACGGGCTGCAATGGGGAGAAGGAAGCATTCCGTATCACTGGGGAATCACCAGATTGAAGGGAATTAGCCAAAGCACTAAACGAGTGTACGTCTTTGGCAGAGGGCAGAAGGAAATCCTAAGCAAAATCATGGGGTGCGAAATTATTGATCTCCAAACCAAGACGATGGTAGCTACAGCACTACCCACCCCAAAATGCTACTGTCTACAACATGGGTTACAATTGAAGGAAAAATACAGATGTGCATTGAATAGTGCTCTAGGGATAAGAGGCCTCATTCGTAATAGTTGGCGACAATTCTGGGAACAGCAAATAGCAACTGAGCGATCATTATTCGGGGAAATCCCACCGATCCCACACAACTCGCGTGAACACACTTCTTCGGCTCAAGAGAACGCCTACGTCGACATGACTAAAAACACTATCAACAATAAAAGAACTATTAAGGAAGAACCCGAAACTGAATCCAGGTCTTCCCCGGAATCGGGCAGGACCTACGCAAATGCAGGAATTTTAGCAGATTCCTGACTCAAAACTTCCAACATCAGCATCATGATGATTCTACTTGCAATATTGACAACTTTAATGCCAGTACAAGCCCTTGTGGGATACGACTGCGGGTCCACCCGATTGAACATCACTACCCTATCATTATTAGACGTAGAGGAATGCGACATACCACCCACCAGACTTAAAATTCGAGACACACAGATACAACTCCTTCAACTTAATGAATTCACGAAAACCCAAGTTTTCCAATGCAGAATACTAATAGAACGAACCGTAATGCATTGTGGTATGCATTCACATGGATCACCAGTAGCACACGGAATGATGGAATACCTAGAAGAAGTAACGCACGACACCTGTATTAATCTACACCAAACTGGAATTTATAAATATTCTCCGAACCTTGTAATTACAAATATAAGACCCAACACCACCACCCACCGCAGCGTTATATACGCAGGACAGCTCACCATGAGAGGGGATTGCCAAGGCACCCAATACTCGGACTTTTACGGGACGTGGACTGATGTCACCGTCCAGGGAATCATACGAATCACGTTGATCGATTATTTTGCGACGGTGAGTATCAATGAAAACAAGATAAACCTACATTCAGGAATAACATGCGAATTATCGAGCGGAAATTGTGTCGACATGGATGGGGAATATACATTTTGGAGCCCCCTACCACCAGCTGACGACTGCAGCTTTAACCGATATGACGTCCTATACAGCGGATCATCGAAAAGGATAAGGGACGAATCGTATAAATACGAGACTTTATATACGATCAATACACCAGAAGCGACATTTGCATTGACACAAAAGGGAACTCGTGTGAGATGTGGACACACTTTATACCAAACGGAACACCCTAAATTGTTTATACTTGAGGCAGCGGAAGACTTAAAATTGACTAAGCACACTACAATTGAAAGTATGGACATTTTTGCATATATGAATACAAAATTTGTATACGTAGAAAGACACATACGAGACCAGATGAATTTATTATATCGAAAGGTTTTACAACAGAGTTGTGATCTGGAAAGACAAGTACTAATGAATGCACTTTCAACAGCTACACAGGCACCAGATGAATTTGCCTATCAATTCATGAAAGGACCAGGGTATATGGCAGTAGTAGCAGGAGAGGTCGTCCATATAATCAAATGTATACCGGTCAATGTAATCGTGAAAAGAACAGAAGAATGTTATCAGGAGTTACCAGTCACCAGGGGCAATCAAAGTCTCTTTTTGTCCCCACGAACTCATCTTCTCCGACAATCAGGAACACAAATAGATTGTAATGTCCTTATACCAGTCATGTATCGTTTAGAAGAGGCTTGGTATAAATTCTTACCAGGACCAATAGAAGGAGTACCACCACCCAGGATCAAGCCACAAACAACACCCACATGGAAATACATTAATCCAGAATATCTTGCCACAAGTGGCATATATTCACAAAGCGAAATCGACAGATTAAAGAATTATATTATGTTCCCTGTAGAAAAACCAGCAATTTTAAACGTCGTGGCAAGGAGCCTTAGCGGCGAACCAACGATCCGGCAAGGCGTATCAATAATGAATTTAATGGATGAGGAGGCACTAAAGAAATTAACCGACAGCACTTGGGAAAGAATTTGGAGCTCATTCATGACATTTAGCACAGCGAGCGCAGGAATAATTGGAATATTAATGATATTCAGACTAATAAAGTTAATAGCGGACACGGTAATTCATGGGTATGCATTACATGACGTCTATGGATGGTCAATACATTTGATAGGGGCAGTATGGAGCTCCGTCACACATCTATTACTACATCTAAAAACCAAAGACTCTCCATCTAATGATAAAAAGGAAAATATACCTCAACCATTAAAGGAGCAGAAGCCTAGAGAAATAAAAGTTCCCCTTTATCCAACCTACCAGCTAGAAGGAATGTTGAACGGAGGAGGGGACCCTGAAAAACTCTCTGTCGCCTACACGTTAGCACAACCACAATAAATCATTATCTCTTTTACAGAAAATAAATCTCCAACAATGAGCCAATGGCGTTATAACTTACCAAGCGGCAAAATAACCTTGGACTATATTAGGAAAAACGAATACGCAATATTAGCATTCCTACGTGGACTACGCGAAGCACAAAAGATCGCAGGAGAAGGACCAATCGGATATTTTATCATACTACCATGGTCATTACCAATACCATGCGACAACCCGAAACCGATAGACCCATTCAAGGATCATGACTATGAGGTACCAAAACCGTATGCCCCCAATGAAGAAATGGCAATAGATGCTTTAATGCGGAAGTGGCCCGATACAATCATACCAGCCGTAGCAAGTTGGTCAAGCTCGGAAGAAGGAGAGAATGTACTACCAATCCGTTCAAAGGAACCTCAATCTAACCAATTTCTTTCTAAAATTCGACAATGGCTGGGATTAACAAGGAAAAAAGGGATACCAAATTGTCCTCCCAATTCACCAGCTAAACCAAAGAAAAAGGTAACCTTTAACCCTGTGTGGACCAGCGAATTCAGCGATATCGAACCTTTTGACACAAACTCTATAGAGATGAAAGAGTTCAGGAATGGATATGAGGGAAGTTCCGAATCAGGAGGTGACTTAACTTCCATCGAATCCTTGGAGCCAAGACCGTCTACATCCGGTACCCAACAATTAGACCCATGGCTGGAACCAGATGAGATGCTTACTATAACCATCGAGAATTTTCAACCTATCTTAGAATGCGAGGAACCTATAGATTAAAAACCATTTTTGAGCCCTGGAACTTGCTAAAACCACCTGCACAACCCTATGAATATTAATCTGAAATTAATGCAACCATATATACATTACAGCCTTCTGATGCAGCACGCAATTCCAGACTATCATGTAAACCCACGAACCAGACGACTACTTAGGCAAAGGATTTCGCCACTTAGTCCACTGGATACCTTGCATCGATCCTGGTGTATCCGTGGCTATATCTGGTTCAACTTTGAAACTCGCAGCGTCTTGTGCATAAGTTGCCATTACCAAGAACCCGCTGGGACAGGAAATTGGGATTACTTCCATGAACACACGACGCTTAATCTGACTTCGGACTTCTACGCCGGATGCATAAGGTGTGGAGCTATCACCGTAGCTATCCGATACGCTGACCAATGTAGAGATTGTATCAAACAATTCGCGGAGTCATGGGGAGAACTAGTCAGGTCGAGGTTTAGCCGAGTTAATTATCGGCCGCATCGCCCAACACTGGAGAATCAATACAGCTGGGTTTATTTGAACCAAGGAGTTGGCAACGTGGTGCTTGGGAGTATCCCACCAGAACACTCTAGTGGGAGAAGCCCATCCCCTATAAATTATTCATCAAGAACCTCTGCAGGAATAAGCACAACGGCGACAACCACAATATTAAGACATCCAATACCAGTGAGTTTCCTAACAGGAAACCGGGAAGGAGAAACTATTCAATCAAAAGACCTGACTATCGAAAAACCCCAATGGAGCACGTAACTTTGGAATAAATCATTATTTAACCAGAAGGGAACCCTTAGGAGAAGGGACAGTTTTACGGAAAATACACTGGAAAACTTCGTAGTAAGCAGAGCTCCCAGAGGAAGGGAGAATCTTGTGTAAAAAAAAAAAGGAAGGGGGAGCATCCACATACCACACCAAGAATACCGGATTACGATAATTAAATAGGTCCTAGTGCAGGAGTTACCAGAGAAGCATAGAACACCATATAAATTCAGGATGCCGATCTCACCCCCGCAGCAATGTCACCAAACACAACAAGCACATAAACATCAAGATCACCATAAACAATCCCTAGTTTTGACTAGTGACCCAGATATATGGGAGGAAGTCATAAACGAACTCTTAAAGATATTGGTACAGAATAAATAAGGACTAAATATCATTGGAATCACTATCTATAATTCTATGACCGAGAGGAGTAACCAATTGTAGAAATTACCAGAAGGGGAGAGATACCCTCCATTAGGGAACGACACGATTCGTGGGATAGAATAAAAACGGACCGATAGATAAGAAAGGATATCAGTCGCGAGTCAACCGCCGAACGGTTAACTGATTTGACGAAATCACGCGGAAATATTCGAGACATAATACAGTAATTTGAATCAACCAATTACTAACTATGCAAAATCCAGCACTCACAAGCCTAAAATCAAGGAAACTCAGCAATGCTGAAATTGAATTAATATACGTCAAGACGCCCATCTCAGCACTCCAGGAATTATCAGTGCGCTGGAAGGTAACGCCGATATACCGTCTGACACACGTCCAGGGCGAGTGTCACAACCCCACGTTTACTTATTCAGTCACAATTAACGATATCAACGCCCAAGGCACCGGAGGAACAAAGAAGACAGCGAAGCATGAGGCCGCAAGGGCTGCCCTCAGCGAAATAATCAACTATAGTTGTCCCCCTCAGACAAACCCACAGGAAAACTGCAGCGCTTACGAGAACTACCAGAGGAGGAAAGAAAATTACAATCCCATCGGCGCAGTCCAGGAATTGTGCGCGCAACAAGGTTATTTAAAACCAGAATATTCAGTGGAGGAGGAAGAGTACGAGTTTGTTGCTGCATGTCGGGTAGAAGAACATCTTCACCACGGATATGGGAGGAATAAGAAAATTGCCAAAGCCCGGGCGGCGCGAAGAATGTGGCGCACATTAAGGGACGAAATAGACGCCTATACAGAAGCGCCTTCTAAATCCACCGATTGGCAAGAGGTCTTGGACCAGATGAAAACCACTCAGAGCCCAAGTGGTCCAAGTGGAACCACCTTTCAACCACAAGAGTGAAGTGGAAGTTTAGTGGAAACTAAAATTTTTTTTTTATTGATGTTAATTGTGTAAAAGGAAAAGTACCGCAATATATATATGTGTGAAACCTAGTGATAAAAAGATACAATAATAATAAGACTAAAAAAAGAACTTAACCCTGGAAAACATGGCTGGACTCCCAGAGCATCTAATTTACCACCTAAGACCCCTTCGTCCGATAGATCGGGGCCCACCGCTTCCAAGCCCCCTTGATATCTTATACAAATCATGGTGTGTCTATGGACGCGCCTGGTTTGACCCCGTCATACACAGATTCATCTGTGAAAACTGCCATGAGAGCGAGTTTCGGGACGTTGACTACCTTGAGTATTTCGATGGACACACCCTATTCTATCCAACCCACCAATGTACCTTAGATTGCAGAAGGTGCGGAGAAATAACACTACGAATAGGTTACGCTGATTTTTGCAGATCATGCGTAGCACAATACC
This sequence comes from Rhimphoctona megacephalus, assembly GCA_963989365.1. NCBI lineage: Eukaryota > Metazoa > Arthropoda > Insecta > Hymenoptera > Ichneumonidae > Rhimphoctona > Rhimphoctona megacephalus. The sequence goes on from OZ022421.1 coordinate 23,659,802, forward strand.
TGGTCTCATGGAACAGACTGGATAGATATTACTCAGTCCATGTGAGGGGAGATCCCCAGCCATTCACTCATGAGGCATTCACATACGAACCATTTAATCATGACCTACCCGAACCCAACCACCCCAATCCAGCCGACGGGGATATAGACCTGCCTAACCCTAGACGATCAGAGGGAGGATTGGAAGTGGAAAGATCAGAAGCAGAAGACTCCTCGGAAGGGGAACGTTAGATGAAATACAAGGGTGAACTAGTCACAGATCACCAGCCGGTGGAATAACAACGAGGAATTTGATTCAGTAAAACAAAACTTGTGGGTACACGGGCCAAATCCAGAAGCAATAATTCGTGTCATGAAATATAGTAATATTTAATCGTGTTGTGAAAAAAATTAAGAAATAATAATATATACTCGTGTCGTGAAATATAATAATAACAATATTTAAACGTGTTGAAAGAATAATATACATAATTCGTGTCGTGAAAAATAAAAAAATACATAATTCGGTGTCGTGAGGAAAAATAAATAATAAAAAATATATAAAAAAAAATAAAAAATATATAAAAAAAATAATAATAATAAAAAATTATATAGTATATATATATACGGTATCGTGGAAAACAAAAAAATCTTAATAGTTGGTGTTGAATAACGATAGTAAAACATATAACATGCCAAACCAATCAAGCCAGGTAACAATGCCGGAGATGAGTATTCCCGGAACCATTCAGGACGAAGCTGCCAAACGAATGGCCCTGCTTATACTAACAGGCATCTGCAGTCGCTACATAAGAGGTCCTAGTCGGATAAATGACGAGGATACCGACGAAATATACTCAACTGTCGAACACGCCTTAAGGTTACTGGGAGTTGAGATTGTAGAACAGAACGACTCAGTACCGGAACAGGACGACTCTTTCTCATCCGTAAAATGGGCAAGCTTTATCATTCCGGTAAATCCTCTTATATCACATGTACGCGTTACTACTGCAGACCACGTAACTTTATCTCGCGTGCGATTACAAGCACTAGTTGGCGCATCTTTTGAATTAATGCGTAGGCTTGAAGTAGAATTAGGAACTAGCTATCATGAAAGAGACGATGATGAATGGACTTTCGACTTTAATTAGAACCCATAAAGTGTAATCGCGCATCCATATATATGTGTACTCATACAATTTCAAGTTAACCTAATTCTTGATCAAGGGAGTATCATACAAGCAATCATATAACAAATGAATCAGTACATGAGGGCATGTAAGGGAACACCGCAGTTTCACCTGCAATGTTCCGTCTCAATGAGGGAGGTGTTACATCCTACCAAAATTCACAACATTATAATCAACCCCCTTCACAAGAAATATTATCACAAGTACTTCAGAGCAAGAAGGACAAGATGAAGTGAATCAGCTCGAAACCCCATACCACAGGACCTATTTTTGAAGCCTGCACCCTAACCCACCGACACCCCACTGAACAGCAGGCAGAACGTTCTCGATATTGCAACCACTCACTGAAAGTAATAAATAAGGAGGAAAACATATAGGAATTTATGGCTCGTACGTGCCGAACTCGAAAATACCGAGTTTTTGGGAAAGTGGGGCGAGGAATAGACACAGGCTCATACCGTTCTACTCACCAACCCTAATCCTCCCAAAATATGCCGGAGCACGAATAACCCAGTCCACAGAAAAATACTCAACTTACGTAACTCTCCCACCATGAATCATTCGATATATGAACACCAAAAGAGGTACGGTACCGGCAAAAAGGGGGTAAACCCCACCAAAACCCAGGAACCCCCCCCAAAAGACTAAGGAGCCAAAGAATACCCAACCTAACCCTTTTCATCATCATATGAACACCGATAGAACAAGGGCGGTATCACCGAAAGAGGGGTAACTCCCACCAAACCAACGAGACATAGGCAGAATCCTTTCTGCCCAGGATACCACCTGGTTTTACGACCAGGACAGCGAATCATAGAAAGAAAATCCTCCCCAACCTGGATTTTTGACCAAAACAGCGAATCACAGGCAGAAAATCTTTTCCGCCCCTGAACGAAAGGAGGGAACCACGGTGGTGAAGACAGGAACCAGGAGGGGCGAACTTGTATAAAAATCGGGTACCTGACCACGGAGAGTTAGTCTGCAATCATCATCAGAGCACAGATCAGTCGGAGACTCTGCCCGACTGAGTCCTCAATCTCCAAATCTATTTCATCACCAAGTCTACTAAATCGAAGTGGAAGTCTGAATCGCAATCTGAATAGTCTGTTCAGTAATCCGTCAAGTCCAACCGTTAAGAAGATTTTCGCAGCGCAGTTCAGCTAGTCAGCAGAAGATCAGCATCAGTCAGTCCCTAGTCCTCGGGTCTCCATCGCAAGGTGCCACACCCTAAAAATAATCAGTCCTTGGACTTCAACAATATTCAAATAATCGTAATCGAGTCTTAATCAAAATAAGAGACTTTGTTAAAACTATACTACCGCTCAACTGAATTTATCAAAACTCCCTAAGATAATATCCTAGTCGAGGAATTGTATTATCCTCATAGTATCATTTGGTAGTCACATTAGTAGCGGTTTCCCTTAAGGAAAACCCATATATATATTCAAGTGTGTATTTATTCAATAAACCGGTGGGGAGCACCACGAGGTCTGCACCGATTGTAAGTCCATCGTTGGAACAGAATAAAACACCAAGCAAGCTAATCAACGTGAGTAACCGATCATTGATTTCTCTATCCTTAAACACCATCTCCCCCCTCAGGCTATAAAAACGGCTCTGTAGACCATCCTCCCCTACATTCTACCCCATATCAAAAGACGAGGCTTCCGTCCCAGGGTAAAGGGCTTGATTGTCTTGACCCAAAAGCGAAGTCAATACCGTGCTACGTCCTCTCCAACTCCGATAAACTCACGGGGACGTAACATGGTGATGAAATAGATTTGGAGATTTTTATTGAGGACTCAGTCGGGCAGAGTCTCCGACTGATCTGTGCTCTGATGATGATTGCAGACTACCTCTCCGTGGTCAGGTACCCGATTTTTATACAAGTTCGCCCCTCCTGGTTCCTGTCTTCCCCACCGTGGTTCCATCCCTTCGTTCAGGGGCGGAAAAGATTTCCTTCCTGTGATTCGCTGTCCTGGTCGTAAAACCAGGTGGTAGTTTGGGTGGAAAGGATTCTCTTCCTGTGATTCGTTGGTTTGGTGGGAGTTACCCCCTTTTTCGGTGGTACCGCCCTTGTTCTATCGGTGTTCGTATGGTGATGAAAGGGTTAGGTTAGTTGGGTATTCCCTGGTTCCTTAGTCTCCTTGGGTGGTTCCTCGGTTTTGGTGGGGTTTACCCCTTTTGCCGGTACCGCCCCTGTTCTATCGGTGTTCATATATCGAATGGTTCATGGTGGGGGAGTTACGTAAGTTGAGTATTTTTCTGTGGACTGGGTTATTCGTGCTCCGGCATATTTTGGGAGGATTAGGGTTGGTGAGTAGGACGGTATGAGTCTGTGTCTATTCCTCGTCCCACTTTCCTCAAAACTCGGTATTTTCGAGTTTGGCACGTACGAGCAATAAATTTCTATGTGTTCCCCTCCTTATTTATTACTTTCCAGTGAGTGGTTGCAATATCGAGAACGTTCTGCCTGTTGTTCAGTGGGGTGTCGGTGGGTTAGGGTGCAGGCTTCAAAAATAGGTCCTGTGGTATGGGGTTTCAGGCTGACTCACTTCATCTTGTCCTTCTTACTCTGAAGTACTTGTGATAATATTTCTTGTGAAGGGGGTTGATTATAATGTTGTGAATTTTGGTAGGATGTAACACCTCCCCCACTGAGACGGAGCATTGCAGGTGAAACTGCGGTGTTCCCTTACATGCCCTCATGTACTGATTCATTTTTTATATGATTGCTCGTATGATACTCCCTTGATCAAGAATTAGGTTAACTTGAAATTGTATGAGTACACATATATATGGATGCGCGATTACACTTTATGGTTTTTAATTAAAGTCGAAAGTCCATTCATCATCGTCTCTTTCATGATAGCTAGTTCCTAATTCTACTTCAAGCCTGCGCATTAATTCAAAAGACGCGCCAACTAGTGCTTGTAATCGCACGCGGGATAAAGTTACGTGGTCTGCGGTAGTAACGCGTACATGTGATATAAGAGGATTTACCGGAATGATATAGCTTGCCCATTTTACGGATGAGAAAGAGTCGTCCTGTTCCGGTACTGAGTCGTTCTGTTCTACAATCTCAACTCCCAGTAACCTTAAGGCGTGTTCGACAGTTGAGTATATTTCGTCGGTATCCTCGTCATTTATCCGACTAGGACCTCTTATGTAGCGACTGCAGATGCCTGTTAGTATAAGTAGGGCCATTCGTTTGATAACTTCGTCCTGAATGGTTCCGGGAATGCTCATCTCCGGCATTGTTACCTGGCTTGATTGGTTTGGCATGTTATATGTTTTGCTATCGTTATTCAACACCGACTATTATTAAGATTTTTTTTTGTTTTCCACGACACCGTATATATATATATATATATACTATATAATTTTTTATCATTATTATTTTTTTTATATATATTTTTTTTTAATATTTTTTTTTATTATATTTTTTTTTTGATTATTTCTTTTTCCTCACGACACCGAATTATGTATTTTGTTATTTTTCACGACACGAATTATGTATATTATTATTTCTTAATTTTTTTCACAACACGATTAAATATTACTATATTTCATGACACGAATTATTGCTTCTGGATTTGGCACGTGTACCCACAAGTTTTGTTTTACTGAATCAAATTCTTCGTTGTTATTCCACCGGCTGGTGATCTGTGACTAGTTCACCCTTGTATTTCATCTAACGTTCCCCTTCCGAGGAGTCTTCTGCTTCTGATTTTTCCACTTCCAATCCTCCCTCTGATCGTCTAGGGTTAGGCAGGTCTATATCTCCGTCGGCTGGATTGGGGTGGTTGGGTTCGGGTAGGTCATGATTAAGTGGTTCGTATGTGAATGCCTCATGAGTGAATGGCTGGGGATCTCCCCTCACATGGACTGAGAAATATCTATCCAGTCTGTTCCATGAGACCAGGTATTGTGCTACGCATGATCTGCAAAAATCAGCGTAACCTATTCGTAGTGTTATTTCCCCGCACCTTCTGCAATCTAAGGTACATTGGTGGGTTGGATAGAATAGGGTGTGCCCATCGAAATACTCAAGGTAATCAACGTCCCGAAACTCGCTCTCATGGCAGTTTTCGCAGATGAATCGGTGTATGACGGGGTCAAACCAGGCGCGTCCATAGACGCACCATGACTTGTATAAGATATCAAGGGGGCTTGGAAGGGGTGGGCCCTGATCTATCGGACGAAGGGGTCTTAGGTGGTAAATTAGATGTTCTGGGAGTCCCGCCATGTTTTCCAGGGTTAAATTCTTTTCTTTAGTCTTGGTTATTATTGTATCCTTTTATCACTAGTTTGCTCACATATATATTGCGGTACTTTTTCCTTTTACACAATTAACATCAATTAATAAAAAAAAATTTTAGTTTCCACTAGTTCACTCTTGTGGTTGAAAGGTGGTTCCACTTGGACCACTTGGGCTCTGAGTTGTTTTCATCTGGTCCAAGACCTCTTGCCAATCGGTGGACTTAGAAGGCGCTTCTGTATAGGCGTCTATTTCGTCCTTTAATGTACGCCACATTCTTCGCGCCGCCCGGGCTTTGGCAATTTTCTTATTCTTCCCATATCCGTGGTGAATATGTTCCTCTACCCGGCATGCAGCGACAAACTCATATTCGTCCTCCTCCACTGAGTATTCTGGTTTTAAATAACCTTGCTGCGCGCACAATTCCTGGACTGCGCCGATGGGATTGTAATTTTCCTTCCTCCTCTGTCTCCAGAATTTTTTCAACATCGGAACCTGGATCAGTACTTGATTCCGGTGCTCCTTCTACTTGATCCAAATAATAATCATCAGATTCATTACCTGATATACTAAGAGTTTCGTCACATATTATTTTGGTTGGTTCCTCATCCTCAGATGGCTCGGTGTCTGTTAATTCTTTTCGTTTATGTCCTTTACTCAATTGACTCTTCAGAATGCTCAACTGATCAACCTCTTTTGGTATATGAACACCGATGGAACAGGGGCGGTACCACCGAAAAGGGGTAACTCCCACCGAACCAACGAATCATAGACAGAATCCTTTCTGCCCAAGATGCTACCTAGTTTTATGACCAAGACAATGAATCACAGGAAGAGAATCTTTTCCGCCCCTGAACGAACGGAGGGAACCACGGTGGTGAAGACAGGAACCAGGAGGGGTGATTTGTATAAAAATTCGGTACCAGATCAGGGAGAAGCGGTTCAACAGTTCGGCAGCTCAGCAGTTTTTAGCAGTTCAGTTCAGTTTTACAGTCTGCAGTCCGAATAATCTGTCCAGCAGTCCGTCTGCCGGACCAGCCGCTAAGGAGTTCGTAGTCTAACAGTCAGTCCATCAAGTCCAGTTCAGCCCAAGCCATTAATACGTTCAGCAGTTCCGTCAGCAAGTTGTCAACAGGCAATCAGCAGCCGCCAGTCGATGGTCTTCGGGTCATCATCAGCCGAAGGCTCGACACCAGAGGGTCCTCATCGTAAGGTGCCACACCCTAAAATTAACCGGTCTGCGGGCTTAACCCATTTTCGAAGACCTGCAGTCGGGCCTTAATTAAAACCGAAAGACTTTTTGCCACCGTCTAGTTAAATCTTTCAAAATACTAAAAATAGTATTCTAGTCGAGGAATTGTATTATCCTTATAGTACCATTGTAGTCTCTCTAGTAGCGGTTTTCGGTTGAGGAACCCATATTTACTCGAACGTGTGTCTAAATAATAAGCTCGTGGAGAGCAGCACGAGATTTACGTCATTGTAACCCCGACGTTGTAATAAACACCAAACAACCAAATCAACGTAACTGATTATTGATTTCATTATCCTCGATTCCACTCCCCCTAAGTCATAAAACGGCTCTGTGAACCATCCACCCCTACATTCTACCCCATATCGAAAGACGAGGCTTCCGTCCCAGGGTAAAGGGCTTGATTGTCTTGACCCGAAAGCGAAGTCAATACCGTGCTACGTCCTCCCTAATTCCGATAAGTTCACGGGACGTAACAGATGCACTTATTAAGAATTTTATATGTGTTTTTGGAGCGCCGAAAGTGATATTGACTGATCAAGGAGCAAATTTTCTGAGTAATTTAATGAGAGGTGTCGCAAAAAGATTCAAAATTAAACAATGTCGAACAACGGCATATCATCCTCAATCAAACGGATCATTGCAATGGTCACATCATTCACTAGTCGAATACTTGAAACAATTCATTAACAGGGACAATGAATGGGACGAATGGCTAGAATTAGCTATATTTTCATATAATACCAGTGTCCACGAGGGAATCAAACGAAGTTCTTGTACGAAGTTCAGGGAATCGCGAGAGAAAATCTTATTATGGCAAAGGAAAAGTCGAAGAAATATTATGACAGGAAAATTAAACCACAGGAATTCAATTTGGGAGATAAGGTATTCTTACAAAGGGGCCAGAAGCAAGGGAAATTTGATGACCACTATACCGGTCCCTATGAAGTAATTGAGGTTAAAAGGGACGGAAATATAAAAATTAAAATAGGTCAAGAGAGTCTAGAGGTCCACCCTAATCGACTCCGCTTATCGCCTGTAGATCTAACTGATAGCAGTAGTGATGAGTAAGAACCCACAACTAAGACCTACTCTTTCTCTTGCTCCAGGACATGGCGTCGAAGCACCAGCTCATAATCGAGACAGAAACATTCGTAGGTGACCATGGAACCGTAATCTTAAAAGAAATAGCCATAGTAGCATTAACCACGAATCATCTGGAAAGCTGGACTTTCGGACCCCCAAGCGACTTCGACATGTTGTCAGAAAATGCAAAGGCCTACAATCGTCATTTAACCCAACAAGTCCACGGGTTGCAATGGGGAGAAGGAAGCATCCCGTATCATTGGGGAATCGCCAGTATGAAGGGAATTAGTGAAAGCACTAAACGAGTGTATGTCCTAGACAGGGGGCAGAAGGAGGCCCTAAGTAAAATCATGGGATGTGAAATTATTGATCTCCAAGCCCGAATGTTGGTGGCCACAACGCTACACACCTCAAAATGCTATTGTCTGCAACACGGGTGGCAATTAAAGGAGAAATACGATTTAGCCAGAAAAAAACAAAACCCCAAAGAAGAGGCTGATTTACGGAGAATACTTTAGGAAAAAGTTTGGGTAACCAGAACTCCCAGAGGAAAGGGGAATTCAGAAGCAAGAGATAAAGGAAACGTCCACATACCATACCAGAAGTACAAGATTGCGTATGATCCTGTGATAAGCAAATTGGTCATAGTACAGGAGTTACCAGGAAAACATAGGAAATCGTATAATTCAAGATGCCGTCTTCACCCTCTCAGCAATGCCAACAACCACAACAGGCACATAAACACCAAAATCACTACAACAAACCAATGGTCTTAACTAATGACCCAGAGATATGGGAAAAGGTCGTAAACGAACCCTTGGAGATATTGGAGCAAAATAATTAAGGACCAAATCTCATTGGAACCCCTAGCCATAATTATATAGTCACGAAGAGTAAACAAACATACAAATCACTAAAAAAAAGGGGGAGGTACTCTCTGTCAGGACGTGACCCAGTTCATAGAACGGTATAAAACCAGACCGGTGGAAGGAGGAACTGTCAGTCACGAGTCAACCGCCGAACGGTTAACTAATTAACTAGATCGCGCGAATTTTTCGAGTCTATTCACGAGAAGAACCTTTTTACAAATACTTAATCAAAATTGTGTACTAATCATATAACTTACACTATTACAATACTAGGTAAGAATTATAATACTCCCTGTGTTACATCCTACCAGAATCTATACACCCTACCAAGTACTTCAGTGTAAGAAGGACAAGATGAAGTGAGTCAGGACGAAATCCCATACCACAGGACCTACTTCTAAGACCTGCATCCTAACCCACCGACACCCCACTGAACAACAGGCAGAACGTTCTCAATACCGCAACCACCCACTGGAAGGTAATAAATAAGGAGGGGAACTTAATACATAGAAATTTAGTGCCTGTACGTGCCAATTCGAAAATACCGAGTTTTAAGGAAAGTGGCACAAGGAATAGACGCAGATTCATACCGTCTTACTCACCAACCCTAATCCTCCCGAAATATGCCGGAGCACGAATAACCCAGTCAGCAGAAAAATACTCAACTAACGTAACTCCCCCACCATGAACCATTCGATATATGAACACCGATAGAACAGGGGCGGTACCATCAAAAGGGGTAAATCCCACCAGAACCGAGGAACCACCCAAGAAGATTAAGGAACCAAGGAGTACCCAACTAACCAAACCCTTTCATCATCATATGAACACCGAAAGAACAAGGGCGATACCACGGAAAAAGGGGTAACTCCCACCAAACCAACGAATCATTGACAGAATCCTTTCTGCCCAAGATACCACCTGGTTTTACAGCCAGGACAGCGAATCGCAGGAAGAAAATCTTTTCCGCCCCTGAACGAAAGGAGGGAACCACGGTGGTGAAGACAGGAACCAGGAGGGGCGAACTTGTATAAAAATCGGGTACCTGACCACGGAGAAGTAGTCTGCAATCATCATCGGAACACAGATCAGTCGGAGACTCTGCCCGACTGAGTCCTCAATAAAACACTCTAAATCTACTCATCATCAAGTCTACTAAATCGAAGTGAAAGTCTGAATCGCAATCTGAATAGTCTGTTCAGTAATCCGTCAAGTCCAACCGTTAAGAAGATCTTCGCAGCGCAGTTGAGCTAGTCAGCAGAGGATCAGCATCAGCCAGTCCCTAGTCCTCGGGTCTCCATCGCAAGGTGCCACACCCTAAAAATAATCAGTCCTCGGACTTCAACAATTTTCAAATAATCGTAATCGAGTCTTAATCAATAACAAGAGACTTTTGTTAAAACCATACTACCGTTCAACTGAATTTATCAAAACTCCCCAAGATAATATTCTAGTCGAGGAATTGTATTATCCTCATAGCATCATTTGGTAGTCACTTTAGTAGCGGTTTCCCTTAAGGAAAACCCATATATATATTCAAGTGTGTATTTATTCAATAAATCGGTGGGGCCACGAGGCCTGCACCGATTGTAAGTCCATCGTTGGAACAGAATAAAACACCAAGCAAGCTAATCAACGTGAGTAACCGATCATTGATTTCTCTATCCTTAAACACCATCTCCCCTTCAGGCTATAAAAACGGCTCTGTAGACCATCCTCCCCTACATTCTACCCCATATCAAAAGGCGAGGCTTCCGTCCCAGGGTAAAGGGCTCGATTGTCTTGACCCAAAAGCGAAGTCAATACCGTGCTACGTCCTCTCCAACTCCGATAAGCTCACGGGGACGTAACAGAGTTACCAAAGCCGTATGCCCTCAATGAAGAAATGGCAATAGATGCTTTAATGCGGAAGTGGCCCGATACAACCATACCAGCCGTAGCAAGTTGGTCAAGCTCGGAGGAAGGAGAGAATGTACCACCAGTCCGTTCAAAGGAACCTCAATTTAACCAATTTATTTCTAAAATTCGACAATGGCTGGGATTAGCAAGCCGAAAAAGGATACCAAATTGTCCCCCCAATTCACCAGCTAAACCAAAGAAAAAGGTAACCTTTAACCCTGTGTGGACCAGCGAATTCAGCGATATTGAACCTTTTGATACAAACTCTATAGAGATGAGCGAGTTCAGGAATGGATATGAGGGAAGTTCCGAATAAGGAGGTGACTTAACTTCTATCGAATCTTTGGAGCCAAGACCGTCTACATCCGGTACCCAACAATTAGACCCATGGCTGGAACCAGATGAGATGCTTACTATAACCATCGAGAATTTTTAGACTATCCTAGAACGCGAGGAACCTATAGATTAAAACCATTTTGAGCCCTGGAACTTGCTAAAACCACCTGCACAACCCTATGAATATTAATCTGAAATTAATACAACCATATATATATTACAGCCTTCTGATGCAGCACGCAATTCCAGACTATCATGTAACCCCACGAATCAGACGACTACTGAGGCGAAGGATTTCGCCACTTAGTCCACTGGATACCTTGCATCGATCCTCGTGTATCCGTGGCTATATCTGGTTCAACTTTGAAACTCGCAGCGTCTTGTGCATAAGTTGACATTACCAAGAACCCGCTGGGACAGGAAATTGGGATTACTTCCATGAACAAATGACGCTTAATCTGACTTCGGACTTCTACGTCGGATGCATAAGGTGTGGAGCTGTCGCCCGTAGCTATCCGATACGCTGACCACTGTAGAGATTGCATCAAACAATTCGCGGAGTGATGGGGAGAACTAGTCAGGCCGAGGTTTAGCCGAGTTAATTATCGGCCGCATCGCCCAACACTGGAGAATCAATACAGCTGGGTTTATTTAAACCAAGGAGTTGGCAACGTGGTGCTTGGGAGTATCCCACCAGAATACTCTAGTAGGAGAAGCCCATCCCCTATAAATTATTCATCAAGAACCTCTGCAGGAACAAGCACGACGGCGACAACCACAGCATTAAGACATCCAATACCAGTGAGTTTCCTAACAGGAAATCGGGAAGAAGAAACTATTCAATCAAAGGACCTGACGATCGAAAAACCCCAATGGAGCACGTAACTTTGGAATAAATCATTATTTAACCAGAAGGGAACCCTCAGGAGAAGGGACAGTTTTACGGAAAATACACTGGAAAACTTCGTAGTAACCAGAGCTCCCAGAGGAAGGGAGAATCTTGTGTAAAAAAAAGAAGGGGGAGCATCTATATACTACACCAAGAATACCGGATTACGATAATTAAATAGGTCATAGTGCGGGAGTTACCAGAGAAGCATAGAACACCATATAATTCAGGATGCCGATCTCACCCCCGCAGCAATGTCAACAAGCACAACAAGCACATAAACATCAAGATCACCATAAACAATCCCTAGTTTTGACTAGTGACCCAGATATATGGGAGAAAGTCATAAACGAACTCTTAAAGATATTGGTACAGAATAAATAAGGACCAAATCTCATTGGAATCCCTATTTATAATTTTATGACCGAGTGGAGTAACCAATTGTAGAAATCACTACACCAGAAGGGGAGAGATACCCTCCATTAGGGAACGACACGATTCGCGGGATAGAATAAAACCGGACCGATGGATAAGAAAGGATATCAGTCGCGAGTCAACCGCCGAACGGTTAACTAATTTAACGAAATCACGCGGAAGTATTCAAAACATAAAACAGTAATTTGAATCAACCAAGTACTAACTATGCAAAATCCAGCACTCACAAGCCTAAAATCAAGGAAACTCAGCAGCGCTGAAATTGAATTAATATACGTCAAGACGCCCGTCTCGGCACTCCAAGAATTATCAGTGCGCTGGAAGGTAACGCCGATATACCGTCTGACACACGTCCAGGGCGAGTGTCACAACCCCACGTTTACTTACTCTGTCACAATTAACGACATCAACGCCCAAGGCACCGGAGGAACAAAGAAGACAGCGAAGCACGAGGCCGCAAGGGCTGCCCTCAGCGAAATAGTCAACTATAGTTGTCCCCCTCAGACCAACCCACAGGAAAATTGCAGTGCTTACGAGAACTACCAGAGGAGGAAGGAAAATTACAATCCCATCGGCGCAGTCCAGGAATTGTGCGCGCAGCAAGGTTATTTAAAACCAGAATACTCAGTGGAGGAGGACGAATATGAGTTTGTCGCTGCATGCCGGGTAGAGGAACATATTCACCACGGATATGGGAAGAATAAGAAAATTGCCAAAGCCCGGGCGGCGCGAAGAATGTGGCGTACATTAAAGGACGAAATAGACGCCTATACAGAAGCGCCTTCTAAGTCCACCGATTGGCAAGAGGTCTTGGACCAGATGAAAACAACTCAGAGCCCAAGTGGTCCAAGTGGAACCACCTTTCAACCACAAGAGTGAACTAGTGGAAACTAAAATTTTTTTTTATTAATTGATGTTAATTGTGTAAAAGGAAAAAGTACCGCAATATATATGTGAGCAAACTAGTGATAAAAGGATACAATAATAACCAAGACTAAAGAAAAGAATTTAACCCTGGAAAACATGGCGGGACTCCCAGAACATCTAATTTACCACCTAAGACCCCTTCGTCCGATAGATCAGGGCCCACCCCTTCCAAGCCCCCTTGATATCTTATACAAGTCATGGTGCGTCTATGGACGCGCCTGGTTTGACCCCGTCATACACCGATTCATCTGCGAAAACTGCCATGAGAGCGAGTTTCGGGACGTTGATTACCTTGAGTATTTCGATGGGCACACCCTATTCTATCCAACCCACCAATGTACCTTAGATTGCAGAAGGTGCGGGGAAATAACACTACGAATAGGTTACGCTGATTTTTGCAGATCATGCGTAGCACAATACCTGGTCTCATGGAACAGACTGGATAGATATTTCTCAGTCCATGTGAGGGGAGATCCCCAGCCATTCACTCATGAGGCATTCACATACGAACCACTTAATCATGACCTACCCGAACCCAACCACCCCAATCCAGCCGACGGAGATATAGACCTGCCTAACCCTAGACGATCAGAGGGAGGATTGGAAGTGGAAAAAACAGAAGCAGAAGACTCCTCGGAAGGGGAGCGTTAGCAGAAATACAAGGGTGAACTAGTCACAGATCGCCAGCCAGTGGAATAACAACGAAGAGTTTGATTCAATAAAACAAAAACTTGTGGGTGCACGTGCCAAATTCAAAAGCAATAATTCAGTCAGAATTAACTCAACTACATGTTAGTGTTTTTAAACTACATGTTAGTGTTGTGGAAAAAAATTAAGAAATAATAATATACATAATTCGGTGTCGTGAGGAAAAAGAAATAACAATATATATAATCCGTGTCAAAAAAAAATATATAAAAAAAATGTAAAATAAAAAATAATAAAAAAAAATATATAATATATATAACCGGTGTCGTGGAAAACAAAAAAAAATCTTAATAATAGTCGGTGTTGAATAACGATAGCAAGACATATTTATAACATGCCAAACCAATCAAGCCAGGTAACAATGCCGGAAATGAGCATTCCCGGAACCATTCAGGACGAAGCTGCCGAACGAATGGCCCTACTCATATTAACAGGCATCTGCAGTCGCTACATAAGAGGTCCTAGTCGGATAAATGACGAGGATACCGACGAAATATACTCAACTGTCGAACACGCCTTAAGGTTACTGGGAATTGAGATTGTAGAACAGAACGACCCAGTACCGGAACAGGACGACTCTTTTTCATCCGTAAAATGGGCAAGCTACATCATTCCGGTAAATCCTCTTACATCACATGTACGTGTTACTACCGCAGACCACGTAACTTTATCCCGCGTGCGATTACAAGCACTAGTTGGCGCGTCTTTTGAATTAATGCGCAGGCTTGAAATAGAATTAGGGACAAGTTACCATATAAGGGATGACGACGAATGGAATTTTGACTTCAACTAAAAATCATATTAAGTACTCATGCATTTACAATTTATATATATATATATAAACTCCAAGGGAGTACCATACCAACAATCAAAAACAAATGAATCAGTACATGAGGACATGTAAGGGAACACCGCAGTTTCACCTGTAATGCTCCGTTTCAATGGGGGAGGTGTTGCATCCTATCAAAATTTCATAGTATTACGTGCATCCGACCAACTCCTTTTACATAGCACTTAACAGAAAGACGATAAAAAATCAATACAAGTCCAGACCACAAGACTTCAGTGCAAAGTAGACAAGAGAGAAGGAGGCTGACGCCAACGGTTTACGACTCCTGAAGACCTTTTTCCGAAACCTACACCCCAACCCACCGATTCCCCACAGAATAACAGGCAGAACGTTCCAAATACCACAAACAAGATCATAAACCAAGGAGGAGAATTCGGCATATAGAACCTATATATATATATACGCGCTGGCTCAGAATTAACAAAAGGAGTAAAGGCAAATAAGAAAAATAATCTTGACCAACGAAGGAGAATCCAATCTTGACTCACCCTACTGTTTGTTGTACGACATTATCAGTGACTCATCCTACTCACCAACCTTCATTCCGCCAAAGCGCATCGTGACACCGATGAATCACCCAGAGGAAGGAACACTCATCCTACAACCCCAGAGGAGTGAGGCCGGTACGACCAAGGAAAAGTCACCCCCCTAATTGGGAAAGGGAAGAGATAAGGAACCAGCAAATCCACAGGACCGAAGGAAAATAGAAATACCCAATGTCCCACCCGGACATCTCGGAACCCATCAGCTAATAAATTTCTCCTACTTTGGACCAGCCAAAACCCGGGCACCAGTTGAGCAGCAATGAAGTCACCAGAAAGAGGTAACCACCACCTAAACAAAGAATCACAGGAGGAGAATCCTTTCCACCCAAGAAGTGATATCACCAGAAAGGGGAAACCACCACCAAAACAAAGAATCACAGGAGGAGAATCCTTTTCACTCAAGGTTTTGACCAAGGCAACGAATCACAGGAAGAGAATCCGTTCCACTCAAGATACCACCTGGATTTATGACCAAACCAGCGAATCACAGGGAAAGAATCTTTTCCACCCCTGAACGAAAGGAGGGAACCATGGTGGAGAAGACAGGAACCAAGAGGGGCGAATTTGTATAAAAATCGGGTACCTGACCACGGAGAGGCAGTCTGTCCGCCGAATTCAACAAGTTTATCAGAAGTTCGTAACAGCGCAGTTCAACTAGTTAGCAAGTAGTCAACTGGTGGTCAGCAACAGTCAATCGCTGGTCCTCGGATCCTCACCGCGAAGTGCCACACTTTAAAAATAATCGATCTTCGGACTTAGACAACTCTTAAATATCCAGTCGAGTCTTAGTCGGAACGAGAGACTTTTGTGTTAAAACCTAATCACCGTTCAAACTGAATTTACCAAGAACAGTATTCTAGTCGAGGAATTGTATTATCCTCATAGCATCATTTGGTAGTCACTTTAGTAGTATATATATATTCAAGTGTGTATTTATTCAATAAACTGGTGGGGAGCATCACGAGACCTGCACCGATTGTAAGTCCAACGTTGGAACAGAATAAAACACTAAGCAAGCTAATCGACGTGAGTAACCTCCCCTACATTCTACCCCACATCAAAAGACGAGGCTTCCGGCCCAGGGTAAAGGGCTTGATTGTCTTAACCCAAAAGCGAAGTCAATACCGTGCTACGTCCTCTTCAATTCCGATAAGCTCACGGGGACGTAACAATTGGAAAAGGGATTAAGAGGGAAGCAGCAATTCTGCGAAACAAAAGATACCCCACATTCCTTCATCTAGTGGAACGTCCACCCAATCAACTGAGGAATAATCAACTAATGACAGCATCCTCCCACCATGGACCATAGGATACGCGGACACCAGATGAGCAGGAGTGGTGGAACCAAGAAGGGGTAACTTCCACTAAAATAGCGGAACCACCCAAGATGCCACCCGGTTTTATGATCAAACAGCGAATAGCTGAAAGGGAATCCTCTCCACCCATGTACAACCGGTGGGAAACGTGGTAGCGGAGGAAACCTCCAAGAGGGGTATCGTATATAAAAACGCCAGCACCGGACCTCCGGGGAGTTCTACTTCGAGTTATCCAGTCAGCCGGAAGCCCTGACCAGCAGCCTACTACCGATTTTGCCACACCCCAAAATTATTTTGTTTTTGGACTTAGAAAAAAACCCTGATATTCTTTTTTGGGACTTAGTCGATTTCGCGAGTCTATACCATCGGACTTAGAAAAATTTCGCATCACCTTTAAATCCGTTCGTCCTAACAAGAACCCCGTGTACCTAACTCAACTAGCCTACCTTAAACAGTAATCTTAAAGCAAATTATATAATCTGTAGCGAGTGTGTAAGATAATTGTAACGGCAGCAGCTTATAATCTCGGCGATTAAAGGAATAAAAACCATGCCAAAACTAACCAACGTGAGTAAACCACTAATTTATTAAATTTCCTTCCTGTCGTTCTCCCCTAAAATCACGGCTTTACGGACCCTTCCTCCCCTACATTCACTCCATATCGAATCCCGTCCCTGCGTAAAGGACTTGATTGCTTTGACCCGAAAGAGGAGTCATACCCGTGTTGCGTTCTCCCTAATTCCGATGAGCTTCCGAGGACGTAACAGGGTGATGAAACGAAAATAAGAAAACAATTGAGGGGAAATAATTAAGATGAGCCATCAGCAATAAAGATTTATATTCCATCAACCAATCCAAGCTTCGGACCTCAACATGAGCTGCGTAGACATCTAGTCAGGGGATGGTATATAATATAAACAGGTATAGACATTTAGTAACAACCCGAGAACGGGGATGACAGTTGCCTCGGGGTGAGTCAAGGTACATCCAACTCCCCCCCCCCCTCCCCCCACAAAACATTAAACAGAAAGATAACGGGAAATCACTCGAGGTCACAGCAAGGACGTAATAAACCGGAATGATTTAGTACAAGAAGATGAAGTGGAGCGAGGCGGTGCGCCATCAGTCAAGGGTTTTTGACCTATCACTCCAGTAGACCCTTTCCAAATCTTGCACCCAAACCACTCACTTCGAGAACATCTGGTAAAAGGGGATACACATAGCCTACGCAGATATTGACATCCGGTAACAATCTCAGAACTAAAGTATCAAGATCGCACAAGATCGCCCCCGATCTTCCCATTCTCCTTGGAAGGAGAAGAATCGCCTACGACTTTCAAGGAAAGGAATCACCTACAATTTCATCTGATTTATTGCAAAATGACAGATAGAAGCAAGAAGATACCCACCCACAAACCTTTTTTTTCCAGTTAGCAATAACCAGAGGAAAAGAATACCCTGACCTAAGGAAGGATCTGGAAGGAGGACCAGTACAAGAGTAGTGCTAAAAAGAGGGGCGATTCTGTATAAAACACCGGTTCCGGACCACGGGCAGTCAGTCGTCAGTCTGCAATCAGTCGGCAGTCTTCGTTAGTTTTAGTTTTAGTCTTCATCAGTAGTCTTCGCAGTCGAGTTCGGATCATCAGCTCTGCACCAGAGGGTCCTCATCGAAAGTGCCACACCCTAAAGATATTCACAATCGGGACTTAGTCAGAATCACAGGCTTCTCAATTGAATTTTACCGAATTACGTTCTAGATATTGCTGGACTTTGCTGAAATCTCAACGAATTGTTCTAATTACTTCATAAATTCCGTATCCGGTTATTAATTCAAATTTTCGACATTGCGCATCAGAAAAGACTTTCGTTAATACCGTACCTTCGTTCAACCGATTCTACCAGAATTTCCAAAGATAATATTTTTGTCGAGGAATTGTATTATCTTCATTGTACCACTGTATTCTCATTAATAGCGGTTTTCGGTTGAAAAACCCATATTTATTCAAGTGTGTGTTAAAATAATAAACTGGTGTGAAACAACTAGAATCCTACGTCACTGTAATTCCGGCGTTTGGAAGAGAATAAACACCAAGCAAATTAACAAACGTGAGTAACCCATCATTGATTTTATTATCCTTGATACCATCTCCCCCTCATTCTACCCCATATCAAAAGACGAGGGTAAAGGGCTTGATTGTCTTAAGCCAAAAGCGAAGTCAATACCGTGCTACGTCCTCCCTAATTCACATAAGTTCACGGGGACGTAACATAATTAGAAAAATATTTTTCTCTAATTTTTTATTTTTTGGATAATTACAAATATATTTTCCTCTAATTTCTTATTTTTAGGTAATTAGAATGAATTTTCCTAAAATTTTTAACTTTTCAAGTAATTATGAATATTTTTTTTTTAATATTCCATTTTTCGAGTAATTTGAAATATTTTTTCGATAATTTTTAATTTTTCAGACAATTGACAATATACAGTAGCGCTCAAAAGTATTTTGACAAATACATTAATTGGATTAACTGAAAACAAAATATGAAACATAAAAATCAATCGTTTATTTTTTTGAAAGATATTCAATGTTCTACAGAATAGTGGCAAAATGGCCCTCGATCGCAACAAAATAGTAGAGTAATTTTTAAAAAATGAGGAAACTGGTGGATCAAAAGTATTTTGACACTGTTGAAAAAATTCTTTTTTAACATATAATTATAATCTACAGTAATGAGCAAGTCAATATTTAATGGCATATCCCTTGGTCTTTATGACAGCCTCCCACCGCGTCGGCATTGAGTCGACCAATTTCTGTAATCGTTTCATCGGAATTTTATCCCACTCATTTTTGAGAACTACATATAAAGCGTGTTTATTCGAATAATTTTGAATAATTATTCTGCGATCCACCACCTCCCACAGAGGTTCTATAGGATTCAAATCCGGACTTTGACTTGGCCACCCCAGAACCTTGACTTTTTCGCGTTTTATAAAATCACTAATGTACTTGGATTTGTTTTTGGGATCGTTATGTTGTTGAAAATACCACCCAGCTGGCATGTGGTGTTTAGCGTACGGTAGCATTTGAGTCTTCAATATATTTGCGTACACGAATCGATCCATATTCCCTTCAATTTGAACTAACGGTCCAACTCCAGAGCGTGAAAAACATCCCCAAACCATCACACTACCACCTCCAAGTTTGACCGTAGGTATTTGGTATCGAAAATCATATTTTTTGTTTTCAGGACGTCGAAGGTACTTAATACGATCAGATGACATTAAATTAAATTTGCTCTCGTCACTCCACAAAATTTTGAACCAGTCTGAACTTGACCACGATATGTGCCGTTTTGCGAATGCAAATCGGGACTCTGTTTTTTGTAGATATTAAAGGGTTTTTCGTCGGTCTTCGTCCATGTAATCCGAAGAGTTTCAAGCGTCGTTTGACAGTAGAAACGTGAATGTCTACGTTATATTTTTCTTTCAATTAATTTTTAATCATTACAGCCGACTTCCGAACATCACTTGTTGATAGCTTTTTTATAATACAATCGACTTTGGGAGATGTTTTTTTTGGACGGCCACTTCGAGGCTTATTTTTGGCAGTCTTCCGTTTATGATATACTTTATTCCATGCACTAACGAGCTGTCGAGACACTTTAAAAATACAAGCAACTTCTGTTTGTTTTAATCCTTGCCTTAGTACATTTATAACGGCTTTTTTAAAGTCACTAGAATATACCTTGCATTTCGGCATATTGAAATGATCACAATAAGTAATATAAGTACAAATCAAAACTAAGGAGCAAATAACGTCCGTGAATTCGTGACGCTGGCTGCGTGTCAAAATACTTTTGAGCTCGCGGTAGGCCACGTTCCTCCAGCGGCGCAGAATATAAACAAACAAGTCGAACCTGATGCTTTCAAATAAGCGCAGTTATACTGCTCTCCACTATACTCAAGACATTTTCTGATAAAGTTTTATTTTGAAAGAAATAACAACGAATTTTATGTTGTCAAAATACTTTTGAGCGCTACTGTATATAATAAATATGATTTTTTTTCTAATTTGCAATTATTTTATGTGAAATTCTAAATTGTTAAATAATTGAGATTATTTTTTGAAGAAATATCAAATTTTCAAAAAATTTGTAATATAATATTGTGTAATCTCCATTTTTCGACAATGATTAATTATTTTTTTTGTATCTTTCGTGCTGAAGTTATTAGAAATAGTTTTCAGGGAATTATTAATTTTTTTGAAAATTAGTATTCAAATTTTTTTTAATCAAAATTCTGAAGTTAATTCGAAAATGAAAAATGATAATTTTTTTTTTGCCGATCTCTGGTACTGTGTCCCTCTCCCCTCCTCAAATCGGCATAAAAAAAGCACTCATGCCACTTCCCAAAGTAGTTTTTCCAAAAAAAACTATAATGAAAACGTATTAATATTTTCTTTCGTATTCGCAAAATTTATGAATTTCCTTTTAATCTATTTTTTTATTTATTTATTCATTCATTTTTTATATAATGTATTTTCATGTTTTTCGATTATCAGGAGAACGAAGTTTTCTTACAAAATGTTTTCATTTATTTTGCGACTTTTTCGTCACCCAGAAATGTTCACATCACTCTACCGTCTACCAGTGTAGCATTCAGGAGGGATCCTGATGAAAAAAACTAGACTAAACTATTTGATTCGAATTTCGGTCCCGAACCTAAGTTTGAAATTTGAATTATTGATCGTGGGACACCCTGTATATAATGGAAAATATTTGGATTCAATAAAAGTGGCTTCTTAATAATCATAGTTTTGAAGTGGTTGTAATTTCCAAATAAATATTCAAAAACAATTTAAGAATTAAACAGATTGAGAAACAATTAATTTTCTGTATAATTATAACGAGCCGCTACCGCGTCCCTTTATTAGATTGAAAAAGAAAATAAATCAGCCAATCGTCAAAAACAATTATAATTGTGTAAAGAATTATTGGATGTTAAAACGGATACTCATTTTTCTTCGAAAATGAGTGAAAAAATTTGCGATTGCCAATGACTAAAACTCGGACAATTGAATATTTTTTTAAGGGTTTCGTGCTCTGGACCGTAAAAACAGTTTGGCGGGTCGATTATTGCAGGTATTTCTTAGTGTTTAGATACTGTACACACTCACTTTATGTTTAAGTATAGTTGGAAAAGGCCCCGACGATTTGAAATATTTACCGAAATCCCCCCTTAACAGAATTTTTAAAACAGAACTGCCGTGAGGCCGATCAAATCACTACAGTATTATAAAATCATAACAAATTTGGATTATTTTAAATTGAAAATGAGACAAGTTTGACAAAACTCTGAAAACAGAAGTGCCGTATGGCAGGTTTAAGGTAAATACTGTACTGCATGCTAGTCAAATGAATGCTAAAAATTCACAATGTTTTTATACCAAGTTTAATGAACTAATTATGCGTACTGAAGGTGAATTTGTAAGATGACATGTCTAATTAACCTAGAAAAATATTAATAACGATACATTTGCAAAACCAATAACTGATAGTGGCAAATTTCCATTATGACACATTTTCATTGGGACTTTTCAAACAATAATCTGTATTTTTTGACCGCTTTAAATGCACCACGTCTTATTTTGTTCCTCGAGAGATTCTACCAATGCACCATGTACATTTTTTCGAAATTTATTTGTTTGGAAATTATAGTAATTTGTTTATGGAAGATTTTTTTTGCCAAATAAACAATTGGCTACAACAGTGGAACGATAAAGCTTAGAAGAAATCTACGTGATGAATTCGTAAAGGATCTCTTGAGGAATAAAATAAGACGCGGTGTATTGCCATCGGTTAAAAATTACGGATATTCTTTGACGAATTCTGATGAAAATGTGCTACCATGGAAATTTGCATTCATCAGTTAATAGTTTCGCAATCTATCGTTTTTAATATTTTTCTACATTAATAAGACATGCTGTGATATAAATCCACTAACACTACGTTCAATTAGTGCATCAAGCTTGGCATAAAACAATTGTGAAAATTTAGCACTCATTTGACTAGCATGCAGTACAGTATATACCTTAATCATCAGTATAAAAATGAAAAAAGTAACGGAAAACAGTTCATTCTCACGCATGGAAATGCAGCGAGTCTTGACTTTATACTTTTTAGTATTTATTTGGCGTGAGGACTCTGCCTCGGCTATAGATTCAAAAACTCACTCGGAAAACTCTTGTCTTTTGATGCATTTCTCAGGTTGAACTTTGGATGATTTCCAACATACTCGTTACCACTAAGCACAATTCTTACCTTTACAATTTTTCAGAAATGGCAATCACACATGCGACTTGTTAGTCGATCGTCGTAGGAATAACGTATTTCGAGCTTCACGAAAATTTCACACATTCGATTTTAAATGCGTTCGGGAAGTCCCCTAGTAGGAGTCGAAACCTTGGATTTTTTGCAATGATTATTATTTTCCGATTAATAAAAACACAAAAATTAAACTGTATAAATTCTTCGTCAATTAAATTTTCAAAACCCAATGCAACCAGTACTATAATACAAAACTCGATAACAAAGTTTATTAAGTTACATCGAAAGAGATCGAAGTGCGAGCTCTGAGAACTTGTTCACTTCAGCGTCGAACAGCAGAAATGATTCTGCTGTACGACGCGATGCGCTTCAAAAGCGTCCCCCAAGGTTCATCTGCGCGACCTTCTACCCTTCGATTCGTTCGGTTTCTTTCTCTCCCTCTCGCTCTCTCACGCTTTCACCCCCGTGCGCACTCACTCCGTTTCCGCCCCTCTCTCCCTTTACTTTCATCCCTTCCCGCTTATTTCTTTTGTTGTTTATTCTTGAAGCACGACGTATTGTGCGCGCATTTTCCGTTTTGACATTTTTGTGAGTTTTTTCCTTATTGCTCGGTGATCCTGTAGCCCATGCGGACTCACTCAGAAGAAGCCCTGTTATAAACCCTATTTATAAAAGTCACGAAAATTGGAGAATTTGGTCTGAGAGAAACTCAGGTGACGCTTGATAGAAATGAATAAGGAAATAAAATTTATACGCATTACATGAGAGAAGCAATAAAAATAAAGTCAACATATATATTATAATATATTCGTGGTACGGCACCACCAATATATTACCAGGACGAAATCACATCGTAGAATTATTTAATTAACAAAACACAAAGCGACGCATATCTTCTTTTACTATTTATGAGGAATCAAACCGCTGACGAGAAGACCCATCAAAATGACAAACTTTTCATCTCAGATGAGAGAATCAATCAACTGTAAAATTCCAACTGCAAGGAATCTGCTAAGTCAGTTGAATCACGAAAATACCTCTAGTCCCGTCAAAAAGATATTAAAATACAAGTAGCAACGATACCAGAATTATTACATCACCTTAACTCAGTCTGTCTCCTCACTGAAGAAAGGTACTGAACACTCTGAGCAACTATTGGAGTACTGACAACGAAAAGACGCCTTCCGCCTCATTTGGTTTACTAGGGTGAGCTTTCCTAAAAAGAACCTCCGTCGAAGTGAATCAGCTAGCAGAGGGGTAAAAGATCATAAACCTGACCGACGCCCATGCGCGCTGAATAACTACGCCATTTGGACCATTAAGCTGCGAGCCTACCTAAGAAGAATCCCCATCGAAACGAATCAACTAGCAGAGCGGGTGGGGGCTGCCTGTCGTCAATGTGCGTAGTGGTTTCACCCCACATATTAGAACCAGGAATGCAAAACCATGATTCATACAATGAATCACCACCAAACCAGCTGCAGGACGAAACAAGAAATCGATACGAGCCTAGTAACAATAAAAAAAAATACAGATTCTCCCGCCTCATCCTCGAAGACAGACGAGTCCCGGGCAACTGAAGCCTTCTTGTGGGAGAAGAAGTAGCGGGAGAAGACGCCAAGAGTTTCACCCAGAAAGTACTTATCGAGACAACTGTACGCCATCGCAAAAAAATTAAAGCTTCATCATTTTTAATACTTTGAACAATTTATTAAATCGGAGTCTTACCGCATACCATAATAAAAATTAGTTTTTGTTTCAAGTAATTCTATAATCTTCAGGACACTCTTGTAGTGGAGTGTGGTCACTTAACTAACGTTGTTGTAACGCGGACTTTTATTAATATACCATAATAAATAATCAACGTGAGTAATAAAAAATAATGAAAATATCCTTTCCCACGTTCCCTAGTGAGACCAATATACAGTTCTACGGTCAAGCCTCCTTCATCGTCCCATTTCGAAGATGTGACTTCGGTTACATGTCAAAATAACTCGAAAACAAAATAACACGACACAATATCCTACGACAAAATATCTCGCGCCAAAATAACATGACGTCAAAATAACACACGACTAAATAATATAAATTGGGTATTTATTTACGTGTACATATATGCATATGTATATAATTATCTCTAAAGGTAGTTTCTAGGACTGTCTTAAAATTCTTAGAGAAAAGTGTTTCAAAGTATAAAATTCAGGCGTAAATAGTTCAGATTGAATCAGATCAGATTGAATCAAATCAATCAATCAAGATCAGATAAAAAAAAAATTGCGTGATGTTATTTTGTTGAGTGTTATTTTGTCGTATGTTATTTTGTCTTGATGTTATTTTGACGTGACACCGTGATTTCAGGCTCTGGGTAAAGGACTTGATTGTCTTGACCCGAAAGTGAAGTCAACACCGTGTGGTGTCCTCCCCAACTCCCATAAGCTCTCAGGGACGTAACAATGCCATTAAACGATCAACGTTATAAAAGCGTGGAAAAGGTGAATGATACAGAAATCAATAACACCTAAATTGTATTGTAGAAAAAAAAAATTACTCATGTCGTTATTACAGAGAATGTCCATCACCACTTCATCGCTAGTGGGGTGTTCATTTTTTCGATTTCGTGATATTGGGTTTGCAGAAAAGCTGACGCTTTGTCGGTATTTGGCCCCCCTAGCCACGTTTTGTAGAGGTTGTGCATTAATTGATTTTCCTCTGGTCTTATAGAAGGAAGATTCCGATATGCGATCTCGAGTCTCGATGCCAATTCTCGAGGCTGCATATTGCCCTGCGGACGAATTTGTGCTCCACCATTCATGCAACCTATTTTTAAAAACATTTTTGTTTTTATCACTCGTTTATATAATTTTATTTGTTATTTATTTTGTGAAAATGTTTGGTTTGTTATTCACCAGCAGGACAAGCCATAATTTCCACGTAATCGTAAGGGCATTTTCCTCTCTTTAACTTTTGAACGATATTTTGAATATTGCGAAAACCATTCGCAATAGCAAACCTCAAAAGTACTTGGCCGTTACGTTCCAACACCGCTTCCTGGAAGTCCGGATTTCGGAGGTTCTTGAATTCTATCTGCACATCTTCGATCTCAAATAAATTTCGTGCAGCGTATTCGAATATGTAATCCGCAAAACCACCGGAACCGGAGCCACGATGTGACCATATGTCGATATCTATCGACTCTTTACAACTACCAAAAGGTCTGTCCAATTTCTCAGCTGTTATCTCACTCAACACCGTGCCTCGCTGTTCTAGCATTTGTTCCAGTTCAACTGAAAAGTTGATAACAACGAACTGTGACATTGTCAAATTTTCCACTGATTCGTATATCTAGAGATGAGGCAGCGTCTTAACGCCAAGTATTAAAAAGATAGTGTTGAACGTCCAAGGCAAGACGGGCCGAGTATCTATACTCGAGATTGGGCGATTTTCCATTCTTTATATATAAATTGAGAATATTCCATAAACTTGTTTTTCTTTGAGCTACGAATATATATTCGTTTGTTCAGTTATCTTGAAATATTTCAAGATAACTGAATTTTTAGTTGTTTTGTAAAAAAGGAAAATGAATAAAAATAGAACCGAATTTTTCATTAATAGAAAATCATTATACTCACTGGCGGTGATAACACAATCGACGTCTCTCGTATCTTTCAATTTATTATTAAAATCTTCTCTATAAGCCTCCAACTTTTTGTCGTAACAAGGCATAAGTGTAATATGGTAAATTCGAT
This sequence comes from Rhimphoctona megacephalus, assembly GCA_963989365.1. Taxonomy (NCBI): domain Eukaryota; kingdom Metazoa; phylum Arthropoda; class Insecta; order Hymenoptera; family Ichneumonidae; genus Rhimphoctona; species Rhimphoctona megacephalus. The sequence continues at coordinate 23,686,416 of OZ022421.1, forward strand.
CAGGCGATAATCCTCTCGTCTCAGCCATATGGTACTTCACCAATGAGCCCATTATTTGTTGAGGTGATTTGGTGACACTTATATAAGGTATTACAACATTTCCGTGCGTTTTTTCCGCGTAACAAACCCATCCTATAAAAACACAAGAAGTCATTTGTATTCCACGTAATCAACAAGTTTTAATTTAAGCTCAAAGTTGTTTTATTTTCTTACCTGGGCAAGAAGATGCAAGCATCGGCAATTGTTTCGGCAGACCTTCTTTCGCCGATTTATATCTTTCAACGAATTCTTTGGCCGATTCTAAAAGCGCGAAATCTTCGGCTACTGCCATTTCGAGGACCATGTCAGCTCCTAAACTTCGAAAATATCCGGCCAGTCGATGAATCGCTTCTTCTGGTTCGAGCTCATAACGCGCAGCTAACGACATTACTGGTTGCACCGAGAGGCTCACTACAATGTATTTGCAATCCTCTAACTTGCCATTCTGGGCAAGTGATAAAAAATCCAATAATTAAAACTTATGCACCACTGTTAAGGAATTTTAATTATTTTATTATTAAATTCGATCTATCGTTTATGGAATCTTATGATAGGTTTTGATTTATTTCCGAGTTGAGCCAATTTCACATTTTAATATTGGGTCAAATTGGATTATTAGTTTTGATGGGAACTTCGTTTATTACTTGGATTAAGTTTAATTAATTAAGTTGAAAGCAATAAATACCTCAATTAATTCTATTCAATTTTTGAATTGAAACAAAAATCTAATATGACTTAAAATATTATGATCTTAAAATAACCTGTATTTGTTGTTTTTTTTCTTCAAATATTCGCAAAAGTTCTTCCTGACTTTGCTGGGTAATAAGTACACTTTCAGCTGATGTTATACATCCACTGCAAGCCAGGCAATCAGCCAATGTAATTTCAACTTTTTCAAGCTTTTCTGCACCTCCTTGCTAAAAATTAATTGCTTCATGAGAAATTTGATCAGGATCCAATTTTTGTTTCATAATGATCTGAGAAATAATTCAATAAGTTTCTTACATTGTCCAACTCGATATACGCTCCATCCTCTTGTATTTTTATTTTTGCTCCAGTTTTGGTACTGGATTTTTTTACTTCCACAGGTTTTATGCACTCCTAAATAATAAGTATAAAAAAAAAGAATATTAATTATTACATTGTGACAAGAAATTACACACAAAATTGGAAAATGGATATCAATATAAAATACCAAGCACTATTTGGAAAAGAATTCAATTACACATCAAATGGGCAGCTGAAAGTGTCAGCATGTGTAAAAAAAAAAAAACAAAACAGTCATTTCTGTGAAGTTGACAATATGATAAAAAAAAATTTTTTAGCACTCTACTTCGATGTAGCGGTGATTTCGGTGATTTCGATGGAAAAACTCCGAGATCACCGCATATTGCTTTTCAAATTCGAATTTTTGCAAGAAATCCCAAAGAACCACTTTTTAACGTTCTTTTTTGACGCCATCGTATGTTATAACTTGGAATTCACATTTTTTATCGTTTTTTTCAAAAACTGACGTTAAAACGAAGAAACCAATTTTTTGTTTACCCTAAAATTTCAATTTCTAAGAAATTTACAGTATTTTGAAGTCCCTGGAAAAAAATAATAATTTAACAATCTACTCACTTCTGATGGGGTTATGAAGTCGTCAAGATTTGTTATTTGCAACGCACCACTGAAACGCGATGTCATTTTGTTTTGAACTTTTCTCTATCAACAATATGTACTCTACAACAGAATTAAATTGTTTATAATTATTAACGTGTCCACTTGGTTTATATCCTTAAAACAAAATCTTCTGAATTATTCGAGTAACGCATTTTCACTGTACTGACATAACCTGAAATGCTTGAAATCAGCTGATTTGTGTTTTCTTTTCATTCCACCAATCTGTTTTCACTGCCCATAAATGTCCATTCAGTGGGCAAATTACAAGCCTATAGCTGCGGTTCGGGGAGTCACTATTTGCGCTAAAAAGGCAACCTATAGTAATAGTATTTAATGGTAGCGTTTTTGTAGCGCAAATAGCGACTCCCCGAACGCGCCTTAAATTTCGTGTGTCGAGCCACCCGTGTTTCGAGCTGCTATTGGGCCGATACTACTAATTTGTTTTCGCTGCCAATAAAATGGTACCGCGGTTTTCCGATTAATTTCAAACTTCAATTGAACATTCTTTGATGATGAAGATTTAAAAAATATATATTAAAACAATGCTCGAAACATTCGACACAACACAAGACAAAACACTGAGTTCTCAAGTGACTGTATACAAACCTTTAAGGTGTTTTTTAAACACGTTGTTTTCCAGTTACAACCATATTGAGGATATTACGTAAGACACAAAAATATATAGGCAACTCGTGATTTTAATTCGTCATTTCCGATTTGGCACTCCGGCACGGCTTTGGCCGACTTAAATCCTAACCTTAAAGTATTGTAAATTGGAGTGCTGATGTAACGTCGAATTGTATTGTGATAATCGTTAATTTGTGGCTTAAAAATGACGAATGCAAATGAAAATAAAGGGGAAAATAAAAATACTTCAACGGGCAATGAAGCAAAGAGTGAAAATGCATCTTCGGCAGAACCAGCGTTTTCACCTGGTGAAGAGAAATGGGGTTATGATCTTTATCCGGAAAGGCGCGGTGAAAAACACCAAACGAATTGGTTACGAGCGTTTTTCATGCTCGAAGGACGCGATAGCATGCAGAATGTACGATGTGAAAAGAATGTGTACAATTGTGTAAGGACCAGTACGTACGTACCGCAATTTAATGGTGGTTTACATTTCCATGCCATGCAATTGCGTCAAATAACATTTGTAGACACGCTTGTTTTCATTTTACAGGTCCGTTGGTTAAACTTATGATGGGAGCTCTTAAAAGCTCTGGATGGTAAGTTTGTAAATTTTTTATTAGTCCCTCGTAGCAACGAATCACCATGTAAGTCATTTGCTGCCGAATAGAAAAAAAAGGCCTGAAAAAAATCCTATCATACAAGATAAATAATTGGATCAAGAAAGCCCATGAAAAATTTGAAGCAAATCTGTCAAGTGGTTTTCACAATTCATCTGGTTCCAGTTTCTTAAACGGGAGTCTTCACAAAGGCATGTCACGGCTATGTTGCACTCCATTAAAATTTAAAAACATTGTAAAGTTCTCTCAATATGTATGTTTTTAACCAAGACAAACTTTTGTCCAAAAAAAAAATATTTTTCCTGCCTTTTTTACTTCTTATAGGTGAATATATCCGCTTAATACAGTTTCTGAATTGGAATATTAGCAAACGAATTTATTTTGTTTCAGTGAAATAAATATTAGACGTCACATAGTCTGTGAATTTTGCTCCGAATCTGTGAGCGGAGGATACGATCCTGAACTAAATCAGGTACGGCGACTGGGCAAAACCATGTACACCCTAATCACAAATACAATAAATAAGTTCTGAAATAACAAAAATAATGAAAGTAAATCATAAAATAATAAAATAAAAATTAGAAAGAGTGATCCTGTATTGATAAATAAATTTACAGAACGCTGTATCAGTATTATTACATCAAAAGGCAAAAAAATATGATTTAATTATTAACTTAAATTTATAATTCAACAAATATGATGATTACAGATAGTCGTATGTCAAAATACATCAAAGACAGAAGGAATAGTTCAAGGAGTTTTGACACACGAGATGATACACATGTTTGACTTTTGTCGACATAATTTGGACTTTAAAAATATCGACCATTTGGCGTGCACAGAAATACGAGCGGCGAATCTGACTCATTGCAGTTTTCTCAGTGCCATAACTCAAGGGGACGCTGCTTTTTGGAATGTGAAAGGGAGGCAGCAGGTACGAAAAGAAAAAATAAAAGTATCAAAACAATAAAATTAATGAGGAATTTAAAAATTCTTTCCTCAATTTCAGGAATGCGTGAAAAAGAAAGCTGCACACTCGGTAATGTCAGTGAGAAATATAACGTACGAACAAGCTCGAGAAGCGGTGGATCGAGTGTTCCCAAAATGTTATCCAGATATGGAGCCAATCGGGCGTCGTTTACGACCGCGATCAAACGATATGTACAAAGCTTATTACGAAGCTCCGCTCTACGGTTACGACCCTTGAGCATTAATCTAAGGTAGTTTGTTAATAAAGCCAAAACAACTGTTATTTAAACAATCGACGGTGGAATAATTTACTTGTTGCTAATCTGACATGTAATTTCGATATCCTGGCCTGTTCCTAATCATGAACTTTAGGCTTGCAGAGCAACAGAGCGCGAGTTCGATACAACTGTAAATATTCTGGAGAATTTCAGGAAAAACTACAGTGGTCCTTGAAATTAGAAGTATTTATATGCTATTTAAATTTTATTTTTTTCTTTTTTCAGAAAGCCCTTCAATTACTGAATAGTAGCAAATCACCATTCGAACATTTTATGACGTATTTTCCTTCAAATTACTCGAGTGATAAGAATTAGTCTCAATGAAGAATGAAACGCGCCAGCGTTGATCAAACAAGTTGCCGGTTTTACCGACTCCCGGCTCGTGACCACTGACTCCTGCTGCCAATTTGTTTTATCATTTAGATGATAGGAGTCGACGCTCTCTTTTGTCACGTTCACTAATTTGAACTCGGTCCGTTCCCTCATGTCAACTTTCCCAGACGGCACTCCAACACTTGAAATATTTACTTTTTCGCTCGTTCCAAATTTACTCTCTTTCTGTCATGTAACGCTGCGTAAGAATGCACATAGAGAACGCGTTGCAATTTTCGAATCCGATTTTTAAATTTCATCACGTTATAACGTTGCAAAACATAATTTTCTTTATTTCTTCGTAGAGGAAATTTTATTTTCATACAAAGCAGACAAGTCATTTTTGAAGATATAGGAGTTTTCGTATAATCATTTCGTTCAAGAAACCATAATATTTTTTGCAGAAAACCTACAAAAAAGGTACCTACATAATTTTAAATTTTTTCTTTTTTTTTTCTTTTACTGTTGCTACGGATACAATTTCGAGCATTTACGAGACCATCCTATCACTTCAATCCCACTTTTTTCCCTCTTCAGTAATTTCCATGTTCCTATGAGACTCCCCCAAGAGTGTTGTCCACACTCACTCTTTCCTGATGTACGGCAAATGTATCGCATTTGCACTTGGGCCCAGGGAAACTGCTAAAAACCTGTACCGATACATTCGGGCATTTTTTACTGAGTTTTTAGTTGGTTAACATCGTCGGGAACTCCGAAAAACTGCCTCTCGCTTAGCGATCGATACGCGAGTCAATCCATGGCAAAGCGGTCACCCATCCATGTACTGGTTTTGCCCGATGCAGCTCAACTTGAGAGATCACCAAAGCGGCACATCGACCGCGAAGCCATCGTTCCTGTTTTTTTTTTTTTTTTTTTAATTATTCCAGATTTAGATTAGAATTATTCGGTTTGCCTGTTTTATCATTTTTTTCTCGCGTTTGATGAACTCAGTACGATATAATGAACTTGTGAGGATCACGCTCCTGTCAGCACGCGTACGCTTTTTTTTATGGAACTATTTCCTCGATTAATGACAACAGCTGAAGAACGAAATTTTTTTTATGGAAAATAAAAAAAACGCCAGTAAATTTTCCAATTACGAAAGGAGGAATAAATGTTTATTAATATCAATGAACATACAATATTTCTTTAGGCAGCACTCTGCGTCAATCGCCTCTATAGATTCAGTAACCTTCAATTGTTCGCCATTGTTTAAACCTTTGATTATTATGCCGCTATTTTCGTTCTCACAATTAATTTCGATTTTCTAATTATAATATATCGTAATTACGTAAAAGCAATATTAAGCACGACGAGTGATCATATAATCACTGCAATATTTAATACTTGTTATTATTATTATTATTATTGAAGAAAAAACAAATTATCAATGGCCTCATGTCGCACAGTTCTCACATTGTTCCGCCTGTCATTTTTTTATTTATCATTGCCACACACTCAGTTCTAAATGTACCGGACGATCAACGCTAGATACTTCCTTTGTTAGTTTTCAAATTCACACGAATGTATGAATGTGTGTTTACACATGTGGATGTGTGCGCTTGTGTCCAGGAAGGAAGTGCAAAACCACGAAGTAGCGACACGATCATAAATCCACAAAAAGAGTTCTCTTAACTCGCACAAAGGGGATAGGAAGCTCGAAGCAAACGGAGCTTTTATACAGAGAGTAGGATTTTTATGTACGATCGTATTTTCTATCTTATGTGCCACGTGAAATAATTTGGATTTCTGATTTATGTCTATTTCTCTTAAATGCAATGAACATTAGGGGAAACCCAAATATTCTCAGGAATAATCAATCAAATCTGGTAGATGGGAAGAGAAAATTGGATTTCAACGTATTAGAAGCTTGTCACCAATGTGCTGTGATAAACGACTGTTTAATCCTATCATTTATCATGCAAGTTTAAATGAAATTATTAGTTACATATGGAGTATATCCTGTGCTTGGTTTTTTATTCAAAATTCACGAATTCAAAATTATTATGCCAGGGCATTTTTGCTACAGAAATAAATGAATTTTAGGGAATTTTCTTAATTTTTGGTTTACGAACTTCTTCGTGCAAGTTTCGAAGGACGAGTATGAATATTTGGATATAGCCCTTCGGCATGTTTTTTTTGTAGGTCATTCAACAATCTATGATCGTGTGCGTGTTTTCGAAAAAAAAAAAAGAATTTTCGTGAAGGCTATATAAGCATTTTTTAAGGAATGGGCGGACAGTGTGTGGAACCGATCAATAGTACCGTACTGAGAAACTACGCAGACAGAATTTTACGAGCATAGAATAATGACTGTTTTTTGTTTTGTTTGAGGGTTGGAGAAAGGTGAAATTCTCTCTATTATTAATGTCACATTTATTGGACAATTTCGAAAACAAAAGTAACGCTGACTCTCGCCATGACTATGCAAAACCCACGTTAATAGATAATAATCAAATAACGTGACAATATAATTTGTTTTTTTTTTGCTTTGTTTTGTTTTGTTATTGAAAGAGCATAACAAATGTATTGTTTTGTCACCAATTTTCGGCTATACTTTCTCACTGAGTGATACCGAGGACTTTCATGGTTTTGGCTCTGACAAAAGAAGCGAATGAGAGCTCAAACTTTTTATTTTATGTTTGAAAACATTATTTCAGTAGACTGGTCTATCTGCTATTCAAATACACAGAAAGCAAATTGGGTCGAGTGGGAAATTACTATAAATGTAATTCACGCTGACGAACGACTGAACAAAAAAATTTCGACAATTAAAAAAATGGCAAAATTAAAAAAAACCGTTTTCTGGTGCGGTATCTAAAAATCTGCGGTCTTCTATATCATTACAAAAATCTTTCAGGCATATACATATTCTTTTGATAGTAAAACGAAAGAAAGTTCGCGTTCGCCTTTGCACACTGATCCTCAGACTTGCTGCAAAAAAATTGTGAGAAATATTATTTGGCAAGATATCTTCAATATCGTTGGAACCGATTTTCGGAATTTGGTAACCCAAACCCAAAAAAGTCCCTTTAAAATTGTAATTTTAATGCTCTGACTTATTTTCTCTATTTCTCATAACGAATTTTCGAACAAAATCGTTGAATGTTTTCGATTGATCCTAATTTTCGGCCTTACATGTGTATATCTTTCTCAAGGACATTGTCGTGTGAGTGGTCAAGAGAAATGGCAAAGCCAACACGTTTTATACATTTTTTCGAGTGTATTAAATCTTTGAATCCATTATATATATATCTGCGAAGCAAAATTTCATTCTGATAGTTAGAAGAGGGACGAATGAGCCAGGAAAAATGATAAGGGTTCTTTTGAGTATCTTCCCCAGGATCCCAAATTTGTTCCCTTCGTTTAACGGCTTAATTAATCCTCGCCTATTACGAAATCTCGTCCGAAGGACGTGGGACTTTTGTAGCCCTGATTCGGATCTTCCTGTCTTATCTAGCATTTCCATTCTTTCACTGATTCTCCTAGAGAATCCCCTCCATTTGATTCCATGGGTATGTGCACTACTAACACGAGTGGAGTAGTAGGAAAAGGCAAGTGAAGAACGCCGGCGCGTACGTGAGAGAGAATAAGAGAGAAAGAGAGAGAGAGAGAGAGAGAGAGAGAGGGAAGGAGGGAGAGTCAGAGGGGTATGATTCGTACATGGAGACTCGGAAGCGCGCGCTCTCATTCGAGGTGGAGAGGTACAAACGCGAACACGAGCCAGTATGATTATTGGCCGTTTTAGTGATCGGCAGTCTCCGGTATAGTAAAAAAGCCCCTTATTGGGTAGAGTGAGATTCTAAGTATGTCAATAACTAACTTTTTTTTTACTTCTTTACTGAGTGATCCGATGACTGTGACGTTGTCCCTCTTCCACTTGTATATATATATATATATATATATATATATATATATATATATATATATATATGATGTATGTACAGAAAAAGGGGTTTGGGTGAGAAAAATGAAAAGCAAAAGGTTCTCGCGCATCTCTGACGGTGAAAAGAGAGATGGGAACGGGTGTGATGCTCGTACGTGAACAACTAGACTGGAAGTAGGGAGTTCCTGTCCTCTTCAACACGAACGGACCAAATTTTCTCCTCGGGCTACCACACGAGAGAGTAAATGCCTCTGTGTTTCACGTCGACGACGACGACAACGACGAGGAGTAGAAGCGGGCTACGAGTCAGTGCCAATCGCGGTCTCGTCGCGCCGAGATCATCAATTTTTTGTCCGTCCCTTCGCTTCTCCTTTATACATCTACATATATTTATTTATATATATGTATCTTATTGTATACCATTTTTTTCAATACTTCGTTTTTTACAAATGATTTATTTTCCATCTTTGCCCCTTCAATTTAATTCGTTCTTTATTTTTCCAAGCATTCGTTTCACTCTTCATACGATTTGATTCAATCGCTTTTCTTTCGTCATTTTTGCCAACTTTCGTTGCATTTTTTTCAAGAGTTTATCTGACTAATTATTTTTAGTATTTTGCTTCGGAATTTTTTTTCCCTTTTGCTACTTTTTGCCCCCCTCCCCCTCCATTTTTGTAAATAAGTAATAACAACATCTTTCTCATCCCGAGGGAAGAGACTATACGCTTTCCTGCTACGATCATTCGATACGTGTGAAAGGTGATCGGTGTGTTCGAGGAAGATAATTACTCTTGCAGTTAAACACGTGAGATTTAGACTTTTCAATGTTTCTTTTATGATTCTCATCGATTTATCATCCCGTATGGAAGATATTTTCTTAAGGATATTCAATTAAATGTTCAAGTTATAGCACACGATTTAGAGAAAATACTTCAATTTGATTTGAGTCTTATTAAAAATCAAGATCAAAAACGAACGATTAAAAATGCAGTTTCAGTTTGAATTGCCACCTTTTTTAAAGCACCGTTCGAATCTTGTGTTCAATACCAGTTTTGTATAGTGTTGGAAATGACTTTGAACATTTTCGTAAACGTTAATTTCAATAAATTCTGAAAATTCACATTTTTTGTGCTTTTAATTTTGAACGATGAACCTGTACAAGCTGCAAAAATGTATTTAGAGATCCTTTTTTCAGATTATGGAAAAAATCTGCTCATTTAATTTAAAGGGAAAACCGGATGACCTTGAAATTTTTTCAAGGTGTCTCCACCTGGATAAACACATTATTGCCACTACTTGATGATCCCCATCGAACTGTGCAACTTTCATTAGAACCATTTTTGCCTCTAAACCGCAATTCAGTTTCAAGGACATTTAAAGTGATAATCGTCGAGGATTTTATTATCTCAATGATGCGAGACTTATACTGAAAGTTATGAATGAAAAAAATAGATCGATTTAGTGGCAATGGAAGGTACCGACGTAACGAGAGTTTCCAGTTAAACTGTCATCTATAAAACCGAAGTATTTAACCGGTATTAACGATCGTTCATTTTCTAAAGTGGCTATTGATTGGAAAATAGAACTTTCTACAGGTTTTTTTTTGTCTCGCGACACAGAGACACAAGTTGTGTTCGTTCTTTCAACTGTGAATGCCCTTGGGCATTTTTACAGAGAAAAGATATGCAGCTTTCTCACAGGCAGTTGCGATTTGTTTCTCCTGGGAACTTTTTTTTTAATTCTTCTTTACACTCGAATCTTTATTCGGTTTAAGGACACAGGGTTATAAACATACAATTCTAGACAAAAGTACATGCGGCATTTGAAATATATACTTGAAATAAATGTAAAAAAGCAGCATATGCTCGTTGCAATGGCAAATTTACTGACCTCCTGGCAAAAAATTGTTTCACTTGTCAATGTGTCTCTCGTATACGTATAAAAACACTCACGCATACATAAACTCGTCGAGGACTCAGTGAAATCTCCAACAGCCCGTTATTCGGTGACATACATTAGGTAGGTCATGCGGGTATATACGTATATATGTGTGTAACGTAGATGGAAAAATATGCGTCGTCCTCATCATATGCCCCGGATTCTCCGTGAGTTGAGTTCAACGAGAAGTACACCTTTCTTCTCATGGTTACGACCTCCGCGTTAAATATACATCGTACTTGACAAATTAATATTTACGCACGTGGGAAAGGCAACCTTTAACCGCGTCGATTTATGGCTAATGAAGAGTTTATCGATTCGCATTGTGATCTCAGTTTATAGGGGAGACCGAAGCAAAGCGGGCGGCTACCTGAGGAAACATTTTTATTGATTTTATTAAGGCGAGCAACCACTTTAGATGCTTCAAAAAATCAATTTTTTTTTTTATTTCATAAATCGTTAGCAAAATATCTTAAGAATACACCCTGAAAATTAATAAATTGAATATCGATAAATTATTGTTAGAGTTGCGGAAATTTTCGTTTTTTTCACAATAAAAAAAATCTCAAAAATCATCTAATTTTCGGTCTCCTAAAGTGGTGGTTGCTCGCTTTAAACGTCGTGTATTTCTTTTTGTTCATCATTCAATAAGTAGTGCGTTTTGTTTTAATTTTCCTGAAATTTTTGTATTCTTCGTTATTCATCCGTTGTCATTAATCGAGGAAAATGTTCAATGAAAAAAGCGTATACACGTGCTGGCAGGACCGTGATTCTCACAAGTTCACCATATCGCGACGAGCTATTAATTACCGATAAAAAAAAAATTGATTAAACAGCTGAATCTAACGACAAAAGCAGAGGTCGATCTTTCTCGATGAGCTGTATTCGAAATCAATCGAATTTTTGATTTAGAGTCAAACCTGAACGTAAAAATAATAAAAAACAAAAAAATTAGCAAATTTCTTAGGCCCCTCGGTTCGTCCTGATCTTGTCTATATTCGATATTACAATAACTTGATTTACTAAATATATCGTCATGGATATCTTTAGTGTCATAGGCAATCAGAGTTTACAGTACTTTTTAAGGAACTACGATCGCAAATCGATGTATAGTCATTAGATATGTCCGTAAGAATGTGCACTATGAAGAGCATCAAACTGAACGTTTAAGAAAATAGCATATATTATAGGTAAACAGTGCATTAGAACAATAAAAAGATTCTCTATAATTTAACAATGCATGAGATCTTTACGAGCTCTATAATTTACCGCTTAAGAATACATGCACATTGTTGCAACTCGGGGACGTTTTCCTTTTGCAATAACAGAGTAAAAATAATTCGATTAAATGAACACTAATTGTGATCATTTGAGTACACTATCAAAGAAATTTGTTTCATATTCAGGAAAATCTAAAAAACAGATGTTATCACGCGTTTACTTGGCAAAGCAGGCCTTAAGGGGCCAGCCAACTTTGGAGCCACGAAAAAAGGCTATTTTCGCGATTTTCTTTTGAGGATTTTATAAAAGATATGAATATAAAAGTTGTTGGGCTTGATAAATAAAGTCTTGAAATACATAAAAAAAATGTTTAATTCATTTTTATTCGTTTTTAAGTACAAAAACTATAGTTTAACGTAACGCCTCAAAAATAGGTGGGCTGGGTAGCTCCATCACAACTCGGCAACGGCTTGTCTGAAACGAAAAAATCAAAGTCCATTAGATTCGGTATGACACCAGCTACAAAATGACCCTCGGATATAAAGTTTTATCAAAAAATAAAAAAATGGCAGATGAAAAACGAAAAAAGTAAAAAAAAACGCGTTTTTTTCGCAGTTTTTCACAAAAAAAAAGAGTAAAAATCAAAATTTTAAAAGCATCGAGGGTCATCTTGTTGCGGATCATGTTTACAATATGTGGTTCAAATTTCAAGAGAATCGGTTTATTAGTTTTAGAGATACGATGGAGCTAGATTTTGAAAACGTTATTTTGAGAAAAACGCGTTTAGCGCGCTATACGCTCAGGTAGACGAAATGAGGTCCTGACGTTCAGGTAAAAAAAAAAATACTTAGAGAGCTTGGATTTTCATAAAATTTTGACACAATATTTCTGAATGTATGTACTTTCGAAAACAGTAAAAAAAATCGATTTTTTGAAATTTTCAAAGTAGACTGACCCCTTAAGCATTGCCCTGAAGGATGCAATATATTTGAGAAATGCAATAGTCGATCTTGAAATTATTTATGAACCGTTACAGCCTTTGTTTTTCGGTTGATTAGCGAGCACGCGCTCCGGCTTATTACGAGCCTCTCGACGCGCATTTACGATTTTTTATTCAGCTCTGTATAGTTTCGAAGCTAAACTGTATTTGAATTTTCAACTTTTAGCATTTAAATTGTTGCTCAAACGATTGCAATTCTCTAGGGAATGCATTCCCTGGTAAAAATAGAGAAAAACCTCAGTATCAGTGAGATAATCGAAATGGAAGGAACAGACAGAGAGTGAGGGAGAGAGAGAGAACAGAAAGGCGACGAAACGTGAACAAATACCTACACTCTGCTCTGAGAGGACGCTCGATATTACTCGAGATCCGCAATAGAGCGAGATCGAGCCCGTGGTTGACCCACTTATACACTCCAGACACATATTTTATTTGAATGGCTCAATTTTAATATCCCGAAAGACCGTGATAACGATCTTTGCTAAAATCTTCGAGATATTCCCTTTTATAAGTTATGTCATAGTTGCTCAGTTTCGAAAATGAATTCGAAGTGCCACAGGGCTTCAAAAAATCGACGAAAAATCATTAATTAAATAATAATTTATCTATCGTTTCAATTTATATTTAGTTTTGTTAAAATTATTTTCTATTTTTTGAAGATATGTACGAATATCCAGTAATTTTCATTGTTTCACTTAAATCAATTGTTTAAACCCTGTAGTGAAAATATAAATTCATTGTTTATATGAGGAATGCACTTGGATGCGTTCCACATTTCCAAGCCGCACAATTAATGTGCCTTTCATAGAAAGAAAACGGATTTTCAGTTACGTTAAGAATTGAAACGAGCTTGTTCCATTTATGCAGTCAAAGTAACATGTTTTTAGTGTGTACACCGAAACAAAAAAAATAAAACGAAGAAACGGTGAATAAGAAAAAAACGGAAATTCTCTGCCTGCTATTTCTTTTCTGTCGTTTGCCTTTTTATGTACTTACACCGCCGGATGCTCCGCTTCTTTACATCCATTAGGCCAGCACGAAAGTATACATTTGAAGTTATAAAGAGCATCTACTGATATTTTATGTATCAGCCGCACAGAACATTTTTGGAGTAAGTTTTTAGAGGAATAATTTGTTTTCTGTCGTCTTCCTATTCCATTCGATAATCGAGAGCTTGTAAAATTCTTGTTCAGATATTCAAACTCCATTCACTTGAAAAAATGTGTGTTCACACTGGGGCTGTGAGACCCGATGAACTTGGGAATAATGTTATGAATTCCGTACAGCTAAGTCTATTTTAAAGTTTATTTTTCTACCTTGAAAAATAGACCTCAAAATGACCTTCGAACAGGAAAAACCTGTTTACGATCTATATTCTCCCCAAATAAACTGTCGCTAGTAAAAATAATCTGTCAAAAAGAGAACTTTTGCACTTGGTTTTCGGTCCCTCAGACCCAAGAGTGGACTCTTAGAGTTAGCAGAGTGAAAGTACTTACACTTACACTTATTTTTGCAAGTGATTTCTTTTAAAGGGAATTTTTTAAAATTGATTCCATTGAGATCGAAAATAGTTTGAGCCTCAATCCTTCAAAGACTTTCGGCATTTCTAAATGATCAAAGGAGAGGGAGAATTTTTCCTGTGGGTGTTTCCCTGCTACAAATCCCCTGAGCAAAAAAAAAACCATTTGTTCTCATAAAGTAGCTACGTGGTGCCGCTATCTGTGATCAGTCGATGGCTTACTCTAACCCAGTGTGGTAGTTATACGTTACGAAATTTGTGAAGGTCGAAAAAATTTATTTCGAATAAATATTATTTTAATAGCTCTTTTTGAAACGAATACAGTGTGACTTTATTCTGGTTATCAGCGAACGCATATTATGTCATTTAATCAGATCTAAAATGAAATTGACAGCTGTCAAAAGGACGATAAGTCAATCGAGTCATTGAAAGTATCTAATTTATTGTAAACCAAAATATTTTCTCGCATCTATTGTCCGCTATGCATTCAAACCGCTTCCTTAACGTCGAAGGAAAAGGATTGATCAAAAACGTCAAAATTCGATATTCATGATTCCGAAACTATTCAATTGTATTAATTTAACAATAAAGTTTGCCTCATTTTTCGTTCATTCAGAATAAGTTGCCATAAAATAGAGGAAGTGCAGCTTATTTGGGATACAAAATAACTCGTCAATTTCTATACCAAATGAGCTGCACTTGCTTTATAGAGATAAAGTAATTTTGTTTTTTAACGGGACAGACCTAGTTAGAATTTTCGAAAAATCGATTTTTTTTTTATTTCATTTTCAAAAAGTAGAATCTCTTACGAACATTTTCCGCCCAGGTAAATGTAAATCGGACCATTATTCGCCGAAATACAAGACTTTGTAGCACGTCGTGTCTGAGCCATGCAAACCGTACTCAAAACTTTAAGTGCGTTTTTCTCGAAACCATGTTTTTGAAGTCGGTGATCACTGTAGCTCGAGAACGGCTTTACCGATCGGGTTGAAATTTATATCACTTCTTCTATACATGGTAGTCCTCCATATGAACGAAGGATTTTTTTTTTGGATAATTATTTTTATTTTTAATAGCAAAAAATGGAACTGATATTTTGGTCAAAAAAACACTTTTGACTTTTAACGGCCGCCATTTTGTGAAAAATGGAAATTTTTCAAAACCCTTCGTTCAACCGGAGCATTATATCATTAACTAAAAATCCCCTCCGTTTTTTTTGTTAAAGATGAGCCGTTGCAGCGTGAGCTTGATCACCGCAAACCGTGTTTTTTTTTGCAGCGTCCTCGGCAATTGACGGTCACCAGCTTATTTCGATATGTATTGCGTTGAAAAAATTGCAACATATACATTACATATGTATCTTTTAAACGGAAGAACTTTTGTTGTGAATTATTTTATCGTTTGACCAAAAAAAAATCGGAAAAAAGGCCTTTTTTTTGACGTCCCAACTAGGTCTGTCCCGTTAACTAGAATCCCTATTCGTTCGCGTGTTGGTGAACTCTCAATGATTTCGAGCACAATATACGATTGGGAGTTATGCTGATCACGAGAGGCGTGTTCGATCCTCTTTCCGGCTCGATGACTGTTCGAACGGGACTCTCGTAGTTGTTTTTCCAGTGTGGTATAACGGTTCTAAAAACCAGACTCTACATCAGGGTCTCTCAACTCTCATTCTTTAATTTTTTAAAAATAATTATTTTTTTTTTTTTTTTTTCAAACATTGCTTCGTTTCTCATCTCTAAATACACTTTTCTTCTCTGTGCTCTCTCGATTTTTCTTCGCTGCAACAATAACTGTAGTTTCTTCATTTTTTTTTGTATTTCTGCTTTCACAGACCTTCTCAAAGATGTTTACGAATTTTTGCATCGCGTCGCTGCTCCTTTTCACTTGTTATTATGGCACCGCATCCGGTGTTGCTGTCTCCCAGGAACCAATTGCCCAGGACGAAGATATTGCCAGACATTACAATTCCCGCTACTCCATTTTCGATGAGCCTTACAATATCGAATTCAAGTATCACAATTATGAGCAAATGAGCCGCTTTCTAAGGGCTACTTCGCTCCGATTTCAAAATCTCACTGCCCTATATTCCATAGGAAAATCTGTTAAAGGTACCCTTTTTTTTTTTTTTTTTTTTTGTAATTGTTTGATATACCATCAAAATTTATTTACGATATTTTATTAATAAATTTCATTATTTATTGTTTAATGCACTGATTTAAGAATTTTTGCTTCTTGCTTTTTTTCTTCTTTTAATCATTAAGGACGAGACTTGTGGGTGATGGTCGTTTCGTCCTCACCTTACGAGCATATGATCGGGAAACCTGACGTTAAGTATATTGCAAACATACACGGAAATGAAGCAGTCGGTCGGGAACTTATGCTTCATCTTATTCACGTAAGTAAATATTTTTTTTTTTTTTTTTCCATTTTTCCGCATTGAGATCATGTTCGTGATCATATGACCACACTGGGAAAAAAATTTTGTTGACCGAAAGAAATTTCGTTTCTCTCAAGCAAAATATTTAGTTCGATACGGGCAACAAAATATTTTTGAAATAAGAGAAAATAATTTGTGAATGCTGAAACACGTTATTGGCCGAACCAACAAAACTTTGGTGCAGCCAAACAAATTAATTATAATGCAACAAAATATCGTTCAATTAAACTAATTCATTTGTTCGTCCCAACGATTACCATTTAGTCAATTTGATAATCGAGACTCAAACAAATATTTTATTAAAGCAACTAAAAAGTACGCGTAAGCAAATGAATAGTACCAGCTGTTCGAACAAAATCATTTGGCTCCGGTGATTCAGTTGATTCATCTACAAGAAATTTTCATGATTTAGTCGAATAAACTAAATCATTTGCTATTGAACAAAAAAATTGTTGGATCCACCAATTTTTCGGCCAACAAAATGGAATTAGTTCGATGAACAAATTTTTTTTCTCAGTGCATGTGGTACGTAATCGATATCTCCAATCCTACGATTACATAAGATTGACATTGTTACGTGACATTGTTATGTGAATAGAAATAAATAATCAGCTGCTTTTCAAAGGAGAAATGTCAAATAAATAAATAAAAAATATTCAATTTAAATACCATCGGAGAATACGAGTGGATAAAAGCTTTTTTTCAATCATATTAAAATATATTACATTCAATTATTATTGAATGAATTTTTGTTATGAAATTATTGTATTTTTTGATTTTTTTTTTTTTTTTTTTTTTTTTTTTTCAATTATTTTTATAATAAATTGTAAAATGATCGTTTTGGAATTGTAGAAATTTTTGATTAATCAGAATGTTTGTGAGGAATTTTGTAAAGTAGATAAAAAGAGACTGGGTTTTTCCCAACTGAAAAACTCGAGGGAAAACCCAGCACAATTAGATATTTAACAATCTTTTGAATAATTAAAATCTGCATGCCCATAAAAAATATAGTTCTCAAATAATTTTCAGTTTTATGACGTGTTAACGTTTAATGCCAGAAACTATCGATTATTTTAAGATACCTATTATGAAAAGAAATGACTAAACGTGCTATTTTCAAGGACAGCAAATAGGAATGTGTGATAGTATAATTTGAAGAGCTTTTATATTCACTGATCATTACAATAGCAAGGTTTATGCATACCAAATTTTTCGACGTTCTAAGAATTCGTAACACGATTATTAACATTGTGTTTCTACACACACACGCTCTGTGGATGAAAAAACAAGACGAGAAGAGTTAGCAAATGACGAAGCATTGTTTTTTTTTTTTTTTTTTTTTTTTTTTTTTTTTCAAATCGCTAATTGTTATTCGCCTCTTATTGTCTTTAACGAGGTTTTTTAACAGAGTTTCAATTCGCGCCTTCCTCAAATCACCCATGAAATATTTTTTTAATGATTTTAGTTATTCGTAACGAAATATGGCGTCGATCCTTACATAACTTGGCTTTTGGACAATACTCGTATACATATTTTACCCTCGATGAACCCGGATGGTTTTGAAGTTTCGAAAGAAGGTTCCTGCGAGGGTGGACAAGGACGTTACAACGCTCGTGGCTTCGATCTTAATCGTAATTTTCCGGATTACTTCAAGCAGAACAACAAGAAGAGTCAACCGGAAACGGAAGCCGTCAAGGAATGGGTATCGAAAATTCAGTTCGTACTTTCAGGAAGTCTTCACGGTGGAGCATTGGTAGCAAGTTATCCATTCGACAATACACCGAACTCGCGTGAGTAACAACGAATTCATCGATGTCGCCTGGTACTCCTATTTTTCTTCAATTTAATACACCATTTTTTCTTCCCATTTTACGATACTTTTGGCATGATGAAACATAACTTGTGGATGATACTGCGTAGCACGATGAGAACTCAAGAAAATCGGTGTGACAGTTCGAACAATATTTTTTCATTAGAAGCGAATTATTGCGGAGGGAATCCTTTAATCATATATCAATATAATAATAACTACTAAAAATTAATAATAATAAATAATAATAAAATTGAAAATAAATAATTGACAAAATTAGAGCTAATTCTCTGATTAAATGCAAATTATTGTTATAACAACGAACGACACTATTTCGAATGAAATATAATGTGTGTTAAAAATCAATGTTCTCTGAAATATTTTCACGCAATCAGGAATATGTCGTTCAGCACCTTTGTGCGCAGGTAAATTCGTATGTTTTTAAACATTATTCACTAATTTAGAATTAAGTGAATTATTTTTTTGGAAAATATGACGTTTCTTTTGTTTTTTTTTTTTTCATAGACGTAACGTATTGTTTGCCATATTCTTTGCCAGTGTACTGAAAATATTCCAACGAGTTGAAAAATCGGATTAACTGTTGTAACCGAATGTACGAATTTCTATAAGTGTGTCGTTTTCATTTTTTTCCTAATTGGGCCTTATTTGATACATTCAAAAAGGCAAATTAACAATAATCGTTTTTTTAAATATATTATCATTTGATTTGTTCATTATTTTTAAATATTTTATTCTCTTTATGTAACTTTTTTAATACGAAAAGTCCTTTTTACGAAAATATTTTATTGCAAGTCTCAATGTCATCCTGCGATGAATTATTTATTTTTACAACTAATACCAACTCGAGGTACAAGTTACGATGTTATTTTGGAACAAAAAGTGTTTCAGAGTTATTCGTCAACGCCGAGTATATCCCCCGATGACGATGTTTTCCGTCATTTGTCTTTGACGTACTCACGAAATCATGGAACGATGCATCGCGGAGCAGCTTGTTCACCTTCCCAGCCTGGCTTCAAAAATGGTATTACCAATGGCGCTGAATGGTATCCGCTTACCGGTGGTATGCAAGATTTCAATTACGTTTGGAACGGCTGCATGGAAATGACTCTCGAACTTTCTTGCTGCAAATATCCGCCGGCGGAAGATTTGCCGCGGTATTGGGACGAAAACCGCGTTGTGAGTAATAAAAGAAAAATTCAAAAATTATCAAATCAAATTTAGAAGGACAAAAGTTATCAAATTCAATTTAGAAATAAAAATTATTACAATAGAGAGAAGAATAATTACTAAATTAAATTCAGCAAGACACATTTAGATATTTAGAAATTTATAAATTTCTAATCTAATTTAACGGACAACACCACTGTGACCCCCTATTTTTTTCACATTTTTCAAGAATTTTTTTTTGTGGGAAAAAAAGAGATATCCGAAAATTTTTTTTTTGGGTTTTGTTCCTTGTTTATTAATCTATCAAAAAACATTTTTTTCACATTTTTCACGCCGCATGGTGGCGCTGGGGAAGCTCTCGCGTCATCTCCGCAGTGGTTCGCGGCACGCAGCAGAACTCTCTTCAACGTCGATCTGAAAAAAAATACCGAGTGTTTTCGTTAATAATATGATATTTTGAAGAGAAGTACATAGGGATTTGGAAAAATATTGATTTTTAAAAAATAGCCACGCCTTTGAAATTAAAGAATGATTTTTGAGCAAAATTTCTCGTCGAAAATAGGCTATAACTTTTATAATTATTGAGATATCGAAAAAATCCTATGTACTTCTCTAGATAATCTACTTTTATTGATACAGTAAAAATTTCAAGTCGATCGGATAAAAATTGCTCGAGTTCTGCTGCGTGCCGCACTCAAAAAAGTGGTTTTGAGAAAAACGCGTTCAAAGTTGGGACCCCGAGCGTCGCGGACCGCTGCATCGCTCCACAAAATATTCAATATCTACGAAAATAATTATTTTTTCGACCTGGGTCCAACGGCATTTCAATCTTAAAAGTATTTTAGATTTTTTAAAATGGTTTTCAAAAAATCGATTTTTTGAAGCCGTCACAGTGGTGTTGTCCGTTAACGCCTTACATACGTCCAGCAGCGCCTAAAACGCGCTAAAAGAAAAACTGTTTTTAGAAGAGATAGCAATAGAAATTAATAAAAATAATTTTTACACATTGTTTATTAGTATTTAAACTTTATAAAAAAAATTTATTTCATTTTTTTTTTTTTCAAAAATTACAACATAAAAAATCACGTTTCCCGAAGCACTATGAAAAAAAAGTTGCTCCACGGTCTGCATCATTTCTTCTTGAAATGCTGATGGATCTGCAAAACGTAAAAAAATTCTTGTAAAATAAAGTTGTAGTTATGGTCTGTCGAGCCGGATTTTTGAAATTCGAAAAATTTTGGCAATTTACGGCAGTTTAAAAAAAGTGTGCATTTCGCGTCATAAATGTCACACTTTAATTATGTTTATAAAATTTTTTAATCACAACATCAAAAATCCGACTCGACAGACTATAGAGAAAACAATTTCGAATATTCAAAAAAAAAAGCATCAAAAAATATTAAAAACTGTATGAGTTATCGTGCAGACCGTGCCAGAAAAAGTAGTTTTGAGAAAAATGCATTTAAAGTTTCGTGACTGCCCAACGTGACTGCGTTGGGCAGTCACGTTTTCTATAATAACTTTCGATCTATGGGGAATTTATACAATCGACTTACACAGAAATACGCCTAAAACTATAGAGAATAATAATCTGTAAAAAGAAAATCGATTTTTTGAAAATTCTGGACGTATGTAAGGCCTTAAAAAAAAACGGACAATTGCGAGTTGAACTCGCGTGGAGAGGGTTTCGTACGATGAATATGTTATCTATCATGTTTTTTTAAATCTGACCCAAATTTGTTTGTGGTAACTAAAAATTTTGAGACCATAAACTTCTCGTAGATTTTTCTGTAATCCATAAGTAAATAACTATTTTCTGTATTTTTTTTTTAATTTTAAGCTCAGTAGTTTCGGAGATAAGGGGGCCAATTTTAATCTATTTTCTTAAATAACTTCTAAACTATTTATTCTAAAATTATTAAAAAAATATATTTGAGATCCTCACAACAAGCCCTTTCATTTGATATGTCACACGGTACAGTTTGCAAAACTTTTTTTTTTAATTTTCTAATTTGCCCCCCAAAAGTGACCCCCATATTCAAAATTCATTTATTTACGTTACACGCTCGTATTTGGGTCACAGAAATTCATATGTGTACCAAATTTCAACTTAATCGGTCCAGTAGATTCGGAGCAAATTGGCTGTGACTGACGGACCGACAGACAGACACACGAGTGATCCTATAAGGATTCCGTTTTTTTTTCATTTGGACGTACGGAACCCTAAAAATGTTGAAAAATGTTAATTTTCTTAAATTAGTGAAGCGAAATTGAAGAATTATATATATTTTTATCGCAAAAATATCCTTAACTTGTTTTTAAATAGGCGTTGATCAAGTTCCTCGCTGAGGCACATCGCGGTATTCATGGTTTCGTTATCGATGAGAATGGCAATCCCGTTGAACGGGCATCCGTTAAAATAAAGACACGAGACATAAGTTTCTTGACGACGAAATACGGTGAATTCTGGAGGATTTTATTGCCTGGTCTCTACAAGCTTGAGGTATGTCGTTATATTTCAAATTTTCACATTTTTTATCTGATACGTTATTCAAAAAAAAAAAAAATTTCATAATTAACAACATTTATTTATTTATTACACTTTCTTTCTGAAGCTAAATTTAGATGTATCGCTTTATAACGTTTTTTTATTCCATTTAATATTTCTTTTTATCAGTTTTTTTCACACTTTTTATGACTTTAGGTTTACGCCAATGGATACAGTCCCCGAGAGGTGGAGTTCATGGTCATCGAGCAGCATCCAACTTTGCTGAACGTCACGCTTCATGCAACCAAGGTGAGCAAATATGTTAATTGATTTTTTTATTATTATTATTATTTTTTTTTAACTATCGCTGAATATTTTATTCCCAAATGTTATTTTTTTTTTTCGAATATGCAAGTATCTTCTTCGTCTAGACCTGATCGTTATACATGATGAGTTTCGAAATTCGTGTACGCAAGAAATCGAATGATTTATTTGTTTCCTTTTTTTAATACTCTTCGATCATTTTTATCATTATTCTCCTATTAAATCATTTTCGAAAATACGTTTCCTTCTCTTTATCTTTGTATTTTAACTCCAGTGAGTGGACTTTTTTTTAATCCAAAATGTATTACTCGAAAAAAGAAACTGCTCACCACTCGTGTCAAAAAGTTTCCTTCTGAGCGATTTTTCATACAAATAGTAATTTCAACGAAATAGTTTTCATTTTTTTAGCAAAATTGGAACGTATCGATTATTGAACCTTTGCATCAGCCACATATGAAAATTAATTATTTTTGCATAATGCTTTTTGCAAAATATTTATAAAATTATGAATTTTGATTGATGATCGAAGATTTTTGTAAAAATTTTTACACCCTAATCGATTGTATATAACGTTTAAGATTTAATTTTGTAAATATTGAAAATTATAAATAGGAAAGTCGCTTATATTTAGAAAAAGAAAAAAATTTGTGTTTGGGATTGCACCGTTTGGTGAGGGGTATGGCATGGTGTTTTCAGAATTGGGGTGATAGTCATGATGATGATGATGATGATGATGTTTGGGATTTTTCGGGGCATAACACCGGTACGAGACAACATTACGTAACACAAGCGAGTAACAACGCTGCTGTTAGTAGCAGCAGTGTGCTCGGGAGTAACTCGCATCAAAATAATAAAAATACTGAAGGAAGCAGGCCGGTCGATGATCATGGGGCCAATTACGCGGTGCAGGACCTTCCCACGGATTCTATCGTTTTTCCTGACTCCTAATTATTAAAAAAAAACTCTATAAAAAATGATTCTAACTCTACGTTAATTTACGTAAATTTAATTAATTTAAATGTTTATCAATAAAATATAAATTGAGATAATTAGTGCAAGGTCCGAATTCGAAATAACATTGGAATCCAAGGTTATGTTTTTATCTGATCTTCGAAATTATTCGTCTTGTGCTTGTAGTATCTCAATCATTGATTTTATTGATTGCTTCGAAATTAATTAAATAAATTAAATTAAATCGGGCACATTAATTTGTAGCGTACAATTAATTCATTGTTATAAAAGATGAATCGCATAGTCTATTTCCCTATTGCCCAATCTCTCTGTTACTTCAACATTCCTCGGAGAAGCAAAGTGCGCACGACAACAACGACATCACCATATACAACAGCTTAAAAAATCTATTTTAATACGTTGGATACTGAAATATTATCACGGGTATTGCTGTAAGTATCAAATGAGCAGGTACACGTTAATTAAACAGAAAATTTCTAACTAAAAGCTTTAGAGTTTCTCGGGTTTCGTATTTTATCATATGTTCGCTGCTTAATTTGATTTTAAACAATAAAATCTTCATTTCTAGCTTTGACACGCTTTTAATTGTTGCTACTTTCAATAACTTGACTCAAAATCATTTATTTTTCAAAAATTTATAGCAAAACGTTCATTTTTAAGCTTTCGAGTATTTGCAATTACATTATTGGTGTTTTTCATTTTCTTGGCGATTATATAATTACGATGTTTAAACGCCTTTTCCATTTCCAATCAAAATTAAAGCCTATTTTTTAAATCCTAGAATGCCTGAAATTTTCTATACTACTTTGGAATCCAAATGACACTTGACCGGACATTCTAGTCTTGAATTGATGATGCTTCGTGCTTCGTGCGCTATCGCTGCTGCCGCTGCTCTCATGTCGTTGACATTTCTGCTCATTTCTTTGTTTCATCTACAAATTTGCCACAAACCATGAGAGTCAACCAAAAATAAATCGTGATACTTGTGAATTCGGATAGGAATATTTACTCACAGAGTTATTCAAGAATTGAGAGATAAAAAAAGGAAGAAAACAGAAAAGGGAGAAGAAATGGTGAAATGAAATTTTATCATCTTACCATTTTTTTTCTTGTTTCATGGCAAAATCTTATTTTAGCACAAAAGCTCGAAAACCGTCGATCTTGATTCGTTATATGGATATAATAGTCATGTGTAGGGCGAATGAATGGAAATCCATTCTATTCTGGTACAAACGAGGGATCGATATAAATTTAACGAGGTGGGGTAAAAGCTATTGATAGACGCAAATATATACGTGGACAAACGAGCAGACACCGGGGCAGCTGTCGTATACCGTATGACTAATTTAATTATCTATTGTTGGAGCTATAGGTCGAAACGTTAGTACAGAAATATAAAAATTAAATGGAAATGTAGGAAATAAAAGCGTCGAGATTGAAAATGAATATAGACAGGCTAATTCTATCGTTTTCTGTTCTCCAAACCGTTTCTACAAATAGCCGAACATGCAAATAATGGCTGACGAGTGTCATCCGACCTACCGACAAAACTAATGAGTAAAAAATCACTATCCACGATTCGGTAAATCAAGAAACTTTGATTTATAAATTATTGATGAAATCCTCAAATTATATCACCCAGTGAAAAAATTGCACATCTAGTTACAAATGATTACAAAATCTTGTGAGGGAAGAAACGAATGTTTTTAATTGTCTTGTATATGTCGGTGTATTTTGCTGTTCTGCGCTTCTGCCACCAGCTTCTTTCAACTGCATTTTTCAATCGATGTTGTCATTTATTATTAATTATAAATTGATAATTTATATCAAGGAATGGAAATTATGAATTGACGTTTAACACTGCAAAATGTAATTGTGTGTTACGTTTTAAAAAACTGTTTATTGTGACAAATTATTATCAATTATAATTAATAATCGCTGTTACAACGATATCGATTTACTAATACTGATTCATTATCTTTGGTTTGGAAACGACAGAGGCAAGACGACAACCTTGGGGATGAAGCGGTAGGATCAGCAGGACCATCGGGTGCTTCTTATACTGGCAATGCGGGTGGAATTCGACCTTATCCTCATCGTGATTATACGCTTCATTTTCGTCCTAGTTCAGGCGCTAACACTGCCTCGGACTCGAACAATGGTATATTCTCATCGATAAGCAACGGCTTCAATTCATTGGTCACTAATTTGTTTGGCTGATCGTTTGTTTACATACCGAGGCTTATTTATACCACTCGTCAATTTGCGATAATATTTATTGTATTATTATTTGGACAGTATTTTCGTTCTCGACGAGTCGTTAACGGTACACATGCTAATTTTTTCATTAATAAAAGAAACTAATATATTCTCGTCGGCGGAGAGAAGTATATATTTATTATTATTATTATTAAAAGAAGCACAGAGAGTCAACGTAATGTGATCTGCAAAAGCAGAATTTTTATTATTATTTCATTCTTTATTATAATATATTATATTGTAGTTATTAAAAAGAGTTTATTGGACAGTACAAATCTACTTTTTATTTACTCCTGAATAACTATTTTCTTATATATCTCTACGTCTGGGTCATCTTTTATTTTTTAATATAACTCTACTCCTCATAAAATATGCTCCAAAATATTACTACTTCGAAATATTCCTACTACAAAAAAATCCACCAAAAGTATTGTTTCTCCAAATAAAAAAGTTGTGCCTGTCAAGTATTAGAGTAGAAACATTCCGAAATATGCCTCCTGCAAAATGGCTCTACACCAAAATACTCGAGTAGAGACTTCACAATATTGGAGAGAACAAACAAAATATCTCTCCTTTCTAGTAGAAATGTTTTGGAATTATAATACTGGCAACTTCGAAATATCTTAATTCCAAAATATTGGAGTAGATCTTTTGGAGCAGTAATGTTTTCGAGCATACGTTTGGAGATTGGAATTGGAGATTAGAGATATGCTAAAAAAAAGTATTTCGAAATAGAGATATTTTAGGAAAAGAGTTATTTCGGAGTAGAGAAATAAGAGTAGAGTTGCTATATTACCATTAATCGATAATAATCGTTATTCATATAACGTTTCGTTATAGCACACGTAGTGAATATATTATTGTCAATTATTATTGAGTAAAATCAGCACTTTGAATTTTTGAGTAGTGTATCGAAAATGGTGTTTCAAACGTTTTTTTCCTCAGTTATAATGTTACAGTTGGAATCTTATTCAAATTATTAAATGCACGTATGGAGTATAGAAAATTTCGACAGTTTGGTGAATACACGCAGGCCTGTTCCCTATCGTCTGCAGAAGTTTAGTTCTGTAATAAAAGAGAGTTAATACTGTTTTCAATGACAAGGTAAAATAATAGAAAAGAAAAGATGTTTAAAAAAACATTGGATTCGATGGAATATAAATATTTTTAGATTGTACTATAAACATAACCTTCGGCTTTTGTCTCTGCTCTCCGCTCTCCTCGAACCGCGTGAAAACTGCATACGCACGTATATGTATGGCGCAAATAAAAAATGCAAAACGTGCCATCGTGTAAATATATCGTGCGAGTCGGAGAAACGATGATTTTTCGATCGCCTTCAAAAATTCCTGCCGCACTTTAAATACTGCAAGTTGATGTATAATAAAATTATATAGAATCGTTCACCAAGAGTGTTTAGATGAAAGCGGGATTATAATGATGTATGAAAGTGCGATTAATCACTCGAAATAATCGTATTTGAATAATCGATTAAAAGAAAAAATAACAAGAATCCTATATTTTGAAGGTAGATCAGATAAAATTTTCAACCAAATCCACTTCGATGATGATTAAGATGAATATTAATGAAATAAACGAAACAAATAAGTAAGCGATATCCAAGACTATTTTTATAAAACATTAAGACATATTTGTGAGCGTCGCACTGTTACTTATTATTTTTATTCGTCCTTTTCTTTGTCGATTTCTCGTGTCAATTTCATTCTTACATATTATACTATGTACCCGCATTTATTGTGTTACACCCATTGTATTTATTGCTGTGTTAAATATGATACGGATAAAAAAACATATTTCATAAAATAATTACTGTGTCTTTGAAAGCATCGAGATGAAATGTCATTTTTCGTCAGTTAAAAATAACGAACATTCATTTTTTTCTCAAGAAAAAATGTCTTTTTTGAAAATAAAATGGAACAAATTGTTGCAGCTTCTGAATAGAGCTTAAACCGGATTTTCTGCATTGTCACGTTTTTTTGTGGCTGAATGTTGTCTCTGACAACATCAGGATTAAAAAAATCACGTGCAGGAATAAAGTAAGCAAATTAGAAAAAAAAAAAGTATTCATATTTTTCAACTATAGTTTGTGATAAAATATCAATTCATTTTTTTACGTAAACGATACGAAAAACTCAGTTTATGGTATTGGAGAAAGAATCAAGTCCAGATTTCATTCTTATTATTATTCAATACTGTTTCACGTAATTGCAATGCTACTTATATCTCGTATTACATATCATTGTAAAATGAATGTACTTAATATGTAACTATAAATAATAAGAAATAAGAAACGCATATCGATGTATTTGAGAAACAACTGTTTTCTATCACGAACGCTAAAAATGGTCCGATAAGTCCTAATCGTGATGATTCGTGCATGAATCACAAATCCAGAGACTTACACTGGTATCGCGGTGATAGAACAATCATTCAAAAACATACAAATAATAACTTCTTCAAAATAAATGAAAATCCAAAGAAAAATCATGACTTCTCCTCGGAATTATGAAATTTTCAAACAATCGTGTTAGCAAAGGAGAGATCTAACATCTAAACCCCGTGTGCTAATATCTTACAAATTTGAGCTTGAAAATTTTTTCGATTTTGGCGAAATACACATGTGCTAGAACTACCAACGATTTTTTTTATATGAAACGTTACGTTCAAAAATGTTCATACGAAAATATTAAAATTCCAATGACCCTCGAGTTGTATTCACAATGCTCTGATTCCGGTGAAAAAAAAAAAAAAGAACAAAAAATTGAGTCAGTCTGGATTGATTGATTTTGCATAACTATTCCTTCGTTCGATCAACGTTCAATCATTCCTTCAAATTCGCTTTTACATTGTAAATTAAACGAATTCTGCAGTGAATACAAATTTAGGGCCATTCCGGGCTTCGTTGCCCTTTTTTGTTTCGGTACTTTTTTTTCTTTGTTTTTGCGAAGTGCGTTCATCGGTTGGCTTTTGTTTTGCAGGCAATTCGCGTCAGCAGCCTCTCTGCTATATTCCATTTACGACGCATGCGCCCTCTATTCTCTTCGGAATAAAAATTTACTCTAAACATCTATAATACTATTTCGCTTCTTATCCAGTTCCGTCGAATCGAGATCGTTCCCAAGACTTCCCACTCTTCCTCGAAGCCCTATTCCTCCCCCTTGGCCCGTGGCTTTCAACTTTTCCTGCATTTGTGCAAGCATATCCTGCATTCTGCGGATCTGGGAAAAAGAAGTAAATTATGCCATCATTCTCATACAATTATGATTCGTCTGTTGTCTCGATATGAAAATTAGAAAAAAAAAGATATGAAAACATAAATAAACGATGGAACAGAGATTTACCTCTTCGTCCTTCTGCAACAAAAGTCTGTCAGTGTCGGATATACTATTCTCGAAATGTGGACCCGAGTCCCGTTTCAGCTTACTGAGAAAATAGAAACAAAAATTTGATTTCAAATATAAGAAAACAAAAAATAATTTTTAATTAAATACAAATCATATTCGAATAAAAAAATTGAAAACAAGAAAAAAATCGAAATTATTTCATTCGCGAAAATCAAACTTTTCTGTTTTCAAGAATTAAAGTAAAGGTTTTATTACGACTACGAAAAATAGTACGAAATATATTTATTTACATGCGTAAATACCTCCTTTCCCGGATGGCCTGCTGAGATATTTGAGAGATACACTGAGCACGAAAATTCTCATAATGAACATCTTGCGTCACGTCTTTCAGATCTTGCATGTGGGTCGATATTAGCATTGTCCTTAATTTAACAAAATCGCTGTGTTTTGGGTTTTCGACTGGAAAAACAGAATCGTGAAAATCCAAGATTTTCAATAAAAATAGATCGCACGAAGCGACTTGTGAATTCGTTTTTTGAGCTATACTTTTTCTCACCTTCTACAACTCCCCATGGATATTGACGTCCTCGAACTTTTCGTCCAGCCACTTCAAGAACGGTCGAACTTCCCACTACTGCGAAAGGCACCGTTGCCTTTAATTCTTTATCTTGCTGTTTGAAATCCTCGTCCTCGTCGCTATCGCAATCAGGAAACTGATAAATCTACGAATATCCCAAAAATATAAACGTTATTACAATCCAAAGAATTGCTTTTTATTTCTTTTCATCCTTTTGAACATATAATGAATTTTCTAAGGTTGTAATAAGGTACGAATGAGAATACTCGAAACACAAAAGAAGTCTACCTGAATCTCGTGCTCCTCAATATCAGCCAGAATGCGTTCCTTGAGTTTTTTCACTTCGTGGGTTGTCAAAGTGTCCGCTTTGGCAATCACGGGAACAACATTTACTTTTCTGTGTAATCGCCTCAGTACTTCAAGATCTAGTTGTCGTAATCTGGTAAACAAAAAGGTAAATTTAATCGGCAATAACATTAATTCCTAATCATTTTAATGATGAATTCCCCATTCATTTATGCCAATAATGTTATTCAATCAAAATGTCAGTATTCAAAAGTTCATAAAAACACTAAAAAAGTCCAGCCGTCTTCAAGACTTTGCGATCATTGATATGCAATAATGAATAATCAAAAAATGATTAGAAAATTGTTTGACTGAGATGATTAAAATGACATGACTTTTTTATTTGCGGTATTGAGAAAACTGTTCTTTCATTATCTTAGAAATTTCGTATGAATAATGTTGAATCTTTTCACAAAAACATGTGCAGAATTCGTGATTTTTTATAAATTTTTCAAAAGTTTTTGGGAATGATTTAAGAAAAATAGAATTATTTGAAATGTTTGTAAAGTTGTAAAATCTTAGAAATTTCGTATGAATAATGTTGAATCTTTTCACAAAAACATGTGCAGAATTCGTGATTTTTTATAAATTTTTCAAAAGTTTTTGGGAATGATTTAAGAAAAATAGAATTATTTGAAATGTTTGTAAAGTTGTAAAATGGCAATTTTTTTCAGATTGTTCTCCAATTGCGAAGTTACGGAATTTAAATCCAATCAAATTTTTTGCTGAGAAACGTGTGTCTATGATAAATAGCAATTTGATAGTAAACTGTAGTAATATTGACAAAAATCTTACCCGTGTCCGTAAGGTGGTATGAAATAGAGACAACAGTGTACCCTATTGTCTTGAATATTTTTCCTATTAAGTCCACTCTCATCAGTAAAATATTGACGAAATTGTTCGTCGATGTAAGCGGAGCAAGCTTTCCACGTGTCTTCACAGTTCACCGCATCACCGAAACCTTTTTGATTAAAAATAAAAAATAATAAAGATAAACAATTCAACAATAATCGTTTGTCGCAGAAACCACATTGTAAAAATAATCGTAAATGGTAAAGAAATCAAATAACAGCCAACGAATAATAAAAAATATTTGACTTAAACAAATGATAAATAAATAAAATAATTTGATTACCTGGAGTATCAACAATTGTCAACCGAAGCCGAACGCCCCGTTCTTCGATGTCCATCATTTTTTTTTCGATCGATGTCGTTTTTTCCACGCGTTCTTTAAACACGATAAAAAAATACTCAAATATGAAAATAATCAATATAGCGAAACCACGATTCGACAAAATAGTACGAAAACCACATATGTAACAAAAAATCAAATGAAAAAAAATTGTACATACCGAAAGCATCTGGAATTCTGCGTTCTTTGTAAAGATCACCAAGGAAAAGGCTATTTATAAGGGTTGATTTTCCAAGGCCAGTTTCACCCAGGACCATCAGAGTAAATTCGAATCCTCGTTTGACCGACTTTCTGTGCACTTGTTCCGGCAATGTTGCAAATCCAATATAGTCCCTGTCTTGCTAAACAGATTTTTATTTTTTTTTTTAATTTTCTCCGATACCTCGTTCCGACGTGTACAATTTGTAAAAAAAAAAAAGATTCCGAATAATTTTGTTATTAAGAAGAAATGAAAGTCGATTACTTTTCCAACTTTGTCATAATTCTGACTATATTTAAAATTATTCATTAAATTCGTGTACATAATTCATAAATTTGAATATATCTATATATTTTAATATTAATAAATGCCGGATAATGTGCTTCACAATCAATAGCAAACAACACTTCAAATTTATCTTTCTTCTCAAAAAGCTTGAGCATACGAAAAAATGCATTATCGTTACAAAAAAACTGTTTAATAAATTATTAAAGCAATTGGTACAAGAGGACTCACCGCCAGACATATTCAGGGCGACAACAACACTAGCCAGGATATTTGGAAATCTCGTTGGGGTTGAGTTAGGGTAATATTCTCATGGAGTTGGAAAAAGACACCCCCACTCGCCCCTCTTTTGTCTAGGCTGGTGATGGCGCGGGCGCACCCTCGTCCTCGTACAGCGATCAATAATAGCACGAGACGACGTGACGAAAGAGGGGTACGAGAAAATTTGGTCGTTGCTCGGGGCGAAAACACCGTGGCGGAAAACTTTCATTGCATCCTCGCCCCTCGTGGTTTCCACGTTTTTCTATCGTTGCGTCTTATCAACTTTTTTCAATTAAAAAAAAAAAATATTGTATAATTATTTTTATAGCAATACAACTGCCAGGAATGCGATAAAAACACAGACTTATGCGATTTCCACTTTCATGAAATAATTTATTTTTTATTACATACAGATCTACGCTTGCAATTTTTTATTTTTTATATATTTTCCTTCAACGACGTTAATCAACGATTTGTTTGAGTGTTTTGTTTTTTCTTGATTCAATTTTATATTTATATATAAATATAGCAGTATTTAATTCCATGGCAAAAAATACAATTCTGGCGATACAAAACGTTACGCTCTCGACTTGTATTTTTTATTTGTTTACGCCATTTCTTTCATTACTTCCTTTATTTCATTTGATTTCGAAAAAAGGGTTTACAGTGCAAGCTATATGGATATAGCGTGCTTGAAAAAAGGGTTTCCTTATAACATATTTGTCATACATATTTTTGAAGCTACCCTGAAGCTTTGAAATTTTGGATAATTGTGCAGACACATGCATAATTATCGTTGGATTGGTTTTTATGGTCAAGATTTACATTTCCTCGGTCAGATCACAATACTTTTGCCTAGCGATAAAGAACACGAGAGATAAATAAGAAAAGTTGGACAAACATCGTTATTCCGAAAAAAATGACTCTCGGCTTTAACAAAACTGAACATGATAAATAAAAATAGCAAACAAACAAATCGATTGTCTTTGAAGTGATTTGAAAATATTGGCAGAATGGCTCTTTAACACAGATTGTTAAATTGTTCAATTATAATTAATTAATAATAATAATAACATTACGAATATAAATGTTAACAGAATATTTACATTTACATTTCAGAACGGAGCGTTTGCTCTTTTAACGTACAATTCTCGCGTTCTTTTCTTACGTTATAATTTTGTCTTTTCTTGGTTCTTTTTTTTTAACTTTCACCTCCTATCCAAGCTCGGTACAATTGATGAAATATATTTGATACAATCGGTTATGACCAAGAGAACCAGGACCGATTTGATACTGAGGTAGGCGATTTGGGAGTAGGTGACGATGGTACCGAGTTTTTAGGTGTTGCATGGTTCGACGTCGTTTCTTCCTCTGGCTGAGCTTCGTTCCCGCCCCTGTTTATCTGAACCTTTTCATTTGTTGCTGCCTGCATCTTCGATTCGTAATTTCTTACGTCCTCCAGAGTCATCTCGTGCCATTCGTCGATCCAAGTGAAAGCTTGTCGATGACCCAGTAAAAGGACTTCTCGGACACACTGATTGAACATAAATAGTTGTTGCATGCTTTGATTTTTTGTTTAAGAAACGATAAAAATTGTTTTTTTTTTTAAACCAAATTAACTTAGTCTCATGGAAGATAAATCAGAAATAAAGCGGAACTTTACTCTTTGTAAATCGCATGAGATTTTCAAACAGTCTTTATGCTTTTGTACGACGAACAGTCGAAATTTATGAATTTACATTAATTGCAGTTTATAATTTATTTTGATTTTTTCATCGTCTTTTACCTTGTGAATAAAATCTTCAACCCGCGTCTGAAGTCCCCAAACTTCGAACGATGCATTAACGAGTTTATAAGAACACATTATTGGCTGAGTCGTCTCGCGCCAGCCTTCGACCAAAGGTCCACGACCTGTTGTTTTTGATTGAAAGAACTTTGGATCCTCTTCTTCTTTGTAATGCTTTGCAGAAATTTCATCATATGCTATATCAACATGATCGACCTCACGGTGTATCAGCTCTATTGGTGTCAATCCCAGACACTGAAAAATCACAAACTACCTGTTAAAGCATGAATTTCTACTTTTATCTAAATTAACAATGAATTTATATCTAATTCCGTTTTTTTACGTAAAAAAAAAAATAAGTTGATATTCTCAATCGTAACGATTCTTACATTTTCCATTGAACCATTGTTGTCCTCGAAACGGGTTTTGATAGATATTTGAAATTTTGGAACGAAGGAACACTGTGAAACAACAATTTCTCGTTATTTCTGGCATTATTTTATATTTAATGGTTGTCCGAAATAGATTACTTACGGTATACTCTTAGAACGTTCATGAAACAAAGAAAAGATTCGTTAATCATTTATCAATATAGAGGAATCGAGTTATAATTACCATAAAATAATCACAGAAAAATCCAACATCATCGTTATTGAATACTCACCTGTTATAGTGAAGGGATAATAATTCCATGCTTTTTCAGTAATGTAAAATATCCTCGGTAGCACTGACTGAATCCAGTAGGGCAATTTGCTGCGAACAATACACCCTTTTGTCAATAACTATACTTCGCCTCGATTTAAAAGTTTCATACTTGAAATAAAACACAATTTTGACCTATTCTCAGCACACTTATTTCTCTCAGTCAAAAAAATTTACAAAAAATCTCCGTTAGTTTTTAGGCTCTCTGAAATATATTCAAAACATTTTAATAGCATTTTTGTCCAATAGATTTCTCTATAAAAAGAGATCTCTGAAAAAGAATCCCTCTAATCGTAAATTTTTATTCTTCAGGAACCCATTGTGCCAACAAAGGATTAAATATACATTCAATTGAACACTTTAGTATAATTAGGGATACATGGAGCATTTGCTTAATTTAGCGATAACCCTTAGGTCACTACCATGGATCTTTACGACCCTTTAAAATTCGCATGCTCATAACTCCTGACTAAGAAAATCGTGAAGGACTCAATGTCAAAAAAGGTTATGACTCACCATAGTCGAAGTTTAAAAAAAAAGTTTACTTCAATTGAATCGAAAAAGATGATTTTGTCCTGGGTCAAATTAATATTAATTAGCAAAAAATAAATTTTTAATACATTTCGTAAATTTAATTAACTTTCGTCAATATTGTGAAGAAATCCAGATTCTTCTTAGACAATGCCATTCGTTCAAATTTACCAAACAAAGAAAAAAAGGTAAAAGTAATGAAGAATAAAAAGGAGAAAAACCTGGATAAATGAATTCTTTTCTCGGTAAACTGGCCCTTCCCATGAACAGGATCTTCGCACTCTGTATTTTCGACGACTTCGACACCCTCAGCGGAATCGGACTGTTCGTGACTGTGCCTGGCTATCATGTAAAGTTGTCCTATGCGATACTTGATGAATAAACAAAAGTAACGAGAACGAACAAATGTAAACATGTCGGAGAAATAAGATGACAGGATATTTTTGAGCAATTATACAACGAAAAAAACAGGCTACCTCTTCTACGGTGAGAGGCATGCATATTCTGTATTCTTTAGTCAAAACCATTGTGACAATTGTGTCTCCTCTAACGTTTTCTAGGATTATTTTTCAAGATTATTTTTGACTCTCTATGTATTTGCCTTAAAAACAATTCGCGAGAGAAAAAAATGCTAAACCATTCGAATTTCAGAAAAAGTACCGACGTGCCGCGACAGACGATACACAAAACAACTTTGCTCAAGACATGTGTGAACTCAGCTCTTCGTTGATCGAAGTGCGGATTCGGAAACTCATCCGTTTTTTGTTGGATGAATAACAGCGGCAACTTTGGAATTTCAAATAATAATAGCCCCTTATTTTTATTGGGTATTTTGATTCTTCATGTTAAAACAAGAAATTATGTCCGAAACATTTTTTTCGAACATGCATTTTTCGGCAGTTATAACTCAGGTAGCCAAGTGACCGTACGGTACTAGTATGATCAAAGTACGCCGTACTATTCCGTGCTAATATTATATCTATATTATGGTGAATCGCACGTTTTGTTAATATTCGATCGTACATAATCCAGTTCCTACCCAGATAATAGCAGAACGTACGATTCGGCATTAATATAGATATAATATTAGCACGCAATAGTACGGCGTACTCTGATCATATTAGTACTGTACGGTTACTTGGCTATCTGGGTAATATGGTTGTAACTTTTGCGCAACGGTAGCGTAACGGGGATCTTTCTTACCAACTCCCTGACTTTCCTACACCACCGACCAACTTGAACTGCGTCGGACATAAACAAATTAATTCTCTGTTCTTTCTGCTCGACCAAAACAAGTCTCGACAGCTTCAAATTTAGAATATTTAATTATTTTTTCCATTACTAATATTGGCGCGAAACACGATCAAGTGACGTTTTAAGGTTATGTACTAAATTGATCCACTCTGTTTTGTTTGCTGCATGCGTATTTGGTGTTCAATTTTATGTTGGGATTTTCCTGTAATAACAATCATTTGTTGAAGCATTATTTCCCACTTTATTTCTAGTTTTTTTGTTGTCACGTCAATTGTTTTCCCCATGAATTGACACACGAAAAGTTAAGAATTAAACGTGAAAAATGAGACATTTTTTTTTCTTCATTTATGTTTTTGCAACTTCACTTTCAGATGGCTAATTTTTTATTGAATATTCTCATTTTTTATTTTTAAGGCAGTATTCTAGTTTAAAGGGCAAAAAAATGGTGATTTTCGGGATTTTTTTAATGTGAAAAAAAAATCTCGAAAAATTCAAATCCCATTTTTCCCCTACTTCACTAAATTCAATGTCCCGTGAAACCCTTAGCAGTCCTCAACCACTCTTTTCAAAGGCACTACTGTATCGCATTCGCTACATTCGCTCGAGGGCCACGGGAAACTGTGAAAGATGTGTCGACACAGTCTTCCATGTTTTAACTGAGTTTTCAATTGGTTAACACAATCAGAAGCATCGTAAACGCTGCTTCTCGCTCAGCGATCGATGCGCGTGTCGATGCATGAATAAGTGGTCACCCATCTAAGTACTGACCTTCGTCCGAAGCAGTTTAATTTGTAAAATCGCAAAGTACATCAACCACGTACCCATCGCTGTCGGTTGAAAGTTTATAATAACTGATCAATTTATTATGAAAATTTGTATCATTATAGTCGCCATATTGTTGCAAGAAATTTGAGTAAATCGCGAATTATCGACATTTTCATTCATTGGTTTAAAAACAGAAAAAACTAAAAGTTTGACGTCGTCATGTCTAAATGGCCTGTGCAATGGTTGGCGGAGGGAGGAACTTCGATCGAGTTCAATTGCAAGCACGACATGCAATTTTACGAGCACACGATGCGGGGCCAAATTGACTGGAAATATGTCGAAAAGTGGTGCACCCTGAGAATAATAAGTACTTATTTTTCCATTCCAAAAATTGTAAACAATAATAGAATAAAACAGGAATAAAAAGTGTCATCCGCGAAAATTTGAATGCATTTGCAGCGTTGATAAACGTTATGAAGATAAAATCATTGAATGCCCACAAAACTCCTGCATTCTGCAGAGATCAATTGGTTAAAATTTTGAAGCGTTACGCTTACGACGATTGGACCGATTTGTTTGCCGCCAATGGCTCTGATGAGGACACTGAACACCGAATTTTTTTGCGAAAAATGGACAACATTTCGCACACTTTGCTGCGCCTGTTTTTTATTCAGGGAGACGAGGCTCGATTTTGGTTCCAGAAGATGGAAGGCTTGCTTTTCCGTTGGAGACTCGAGTCTCTCAATGACAAGGGTATTGTTAAGTTCAGGGCTCTCAATAAGATGCAATATCCTGTAGTAAGTGTGGCATTATTCTTCGAACAATTCATTAGTTTCTTCGTTTAAATCATTCGTGTCAATATGCAATTTTTGTTGAGCTTGAAGAATTAAATGAAAATTCTTCGAAGACGAAAAAAGAATTCAAAAACGAAAATAAATACGAGAATTTCTGACAATTTTTTAATTAAAATTCTACTTCAAAGAAAGAATAATATTTTTAAGGTTTGGGATCGAAATACATCGTCACTAATAGCTGAAACAATATTGAAATTAAAAAAAAATAATAATAATTTTTTATTTTCAATACAATATAAATGTAATAGTTACAAAAAAACTTTATAGCTCAAAGGCGATGAAAAAAACCGTTTGAGGAATAGGATCGCGCCATTGATGGACGACCCTTCGAAATTTGATCAGACTGTATTGTACAAAGTATCTGCATTCGAAGTGCCAGAATTGGTGAAAACACGATCGGTCCACTTGGAAAAGGGAATAGCGTTCATCAGCAAATCACAATTCCGTCCTCTCATTCATCATCGTTTCACACAAATCCTCTCCGAGCATCTCGAGGTTGAATAAATAAATAATTAAATAAATAATCACAATGATGAATGATATAAAAATGTATATTTAATTGCAGAAAAACGCTGCAGCCTTTTATTACATAAGACACGATCCAAGGTTTGTAAAACTGGGAGTGACTCTTCGTAAAATGTTCAAAAATCATCAATCCAAAACCTTAAACACGTTCGGAATTTCCGTTAACAATTTAGATGAGGTAAAAAAATAAAAATTTCTTTTTCATTGAAAAAAACTGAAAATTCTCCTCTCTGCAAATGAACAATCATCAAATGTGATTTATTTCGCGTGTTTATCAATTGTCTGTCAGTAATTGCCATTGTTAGTGTTATTTTATTTTATTATGTATTAATAATAAATTATTATCACTTATTACTAAAAAGACAAAAAAGTTGAAATACAGAAGCACAATTCGAAATTTGTACTTTCAGATTTCTGAGACTTCTTATCCGCCCTGTATGAGAAGAATTCACGAGACCCTGAAGAGGAAAAATCATCTGCGATACGGTGCGCGCGTCCAGTACACAGTTTTTCTCAAATCTATTGGGATTCCCGCAGAGGACGCGATCGGATTTTACAAAAAATATTTTTGTGAAAAAATGTCGGAAGTCGCTTTTAAAAAGGAGCACTATTATCGATTTCGTCATTTGTACGGCCTGGTCGGGTCGCGAATTGATTACGAGAATCACGAGTGCGTCGACATCGCTGAAGAATCCGAGATCGGACCGAACGATTGCCACGGCTGTTTTTTCGCGGACCACGATATCGAGGATCTGGCAAAATATCTCGAGAGATGGAACATTGGTCCCGCTCGTAAGTATTTTTCATTTTTTTTCTTTCCATAGAAAGGAAAATTCAAAAATATCGCAAATCTGATGAAAAACTCTTTCGATGCTTTCTATCAATTATTTTTACTTACAACATTTATATAGAAAAGAACTACATTTCGGATGGATTTGTTTTTTTTGGTATTTTTTAGATACGGAAAATATAAAAAAATACACAAAAACCAAACAATATGGAAAAGCCTGCGCCGAATATTTTCACGCGATTCACGAATATCCAGTAATAGAGCCGATCCTAAAACCGGATCATTTTATTCTCCAGAGCAGAAGAGTACGACAAAAAGCGAGACAGGGTCAGTAATAAAATAATAGAAATGAAAACACGTACATGCACAAAATTAATTTTATTTTTATTTTATGGAATTTTTTTGATTCCAGAGAATCCGTTTTATAATGATGATGGTGATGATATGATGGATTAATAATCTGAGCTTGGAACACTGAAAAGTCCTGTCGTTTTGAAGAAATGGAAATTTAAGTCAGAAATCAACGTGATTTATGTATTTTTTCTTTATTCCTGTTAATAATAAATTATTATTATTATATTTATTATTATTATTATTATTATTATTATAAAGTCATGTTTCATACCGGTTGAGGTACTACGAGTGCGAGACAGAAAATTTTCCATACTGTTCCTCCGCTCGGAATGTTTTGGTCCATTTTTGCTATTTCTCTGCCCAAGCTAATTTTTTTTATCCTAATCGGCTCTGGCTTTTTTTTTGCCCATTTGACCCACTGGTGATCGAGGCGATTTCGAAAATTTCCACTTTCGAAAGATTCTTTCGCGGGGTAACGTATGCAGCGCCATGGCAAAGAGACAGACTAAAAATTAAGTTTTCCTGATTTCGTCGCCGATATTACGATTACGAGTGAAACAAAAAAATTCAAATAAATTTGGTTAATTCGCAGAATTGCGGTTGTAGCCCTGTTTTTAATGGGACATTTTTCTTATTAGCACAAAAAATTATGCAAACGTCGAGGCGGCATACTCGTACCATGACAGTTTTAATGGCACCCAAAAAAATTTACTACAAAATTTACACGCACCTTTCACTTCACAACGGACCACACTCAGCCTTGCGCTACTTTAATGCACTTTTTGAAATTTTTGTGCAGGTGTTTTAATATAGAATATACGAGAAATTTGAAAAGTTAAATTCGAGACGACAAATGTTAGTCCGCAGCCATGTTGGTAGTTTGTGCCAATTTGGCGGCTTTGTAGTTCCAATTTTTGCCAATAGGTTAACTAGTCGCGCTCGTCGTCGTCGGATAAAGGCGAACAGTCAGCTGTATATAAACTTCCAAAATGCTTAATATTTTCCCGCGCAGATCGCGATTCGCCAGTGATTGAAATAAAAATTATTTAAAACAATGACAGTTGTTCTTTAACACTAAGTTGTAATCGCAATAATTCGTTAATAATTATGAAAACGAATGTTAAGTGCCTGTAGCTTGAGAACATGTGGATATTACAGCGCTATTAGGTAGTTGAGGTTAATTTTTTTGCGAGATAAACATTGACAGTTTTAAATTGTCAACACATTAACGCATTACAAAGTGAATGCTACTTTTACAAGTAAACATGTCGAAAGTTCTACTTTGTGTTTCAATGTTATAATTATAATGAACTTTTGTCGGATTAATTTGTCGTTTTTTATTCGAAGAAATGTGAATTTGATATCGCTGAGATTCAGCAACGACGGAATCTCGGCTAAAAAAATAGGAAAATTCAATAACATCATGAAAGTTCTTAACGTTGCGGAGAAAAACGATGCAGCGAAAAATATCGCGGCTCTTTTGTCCGGAGGTCACTCCACTCGTGTAAGTAAATTTTCAGTTTTTCAAATTTAATCTTTCAGAAACATTTTCAACTATTTCTATCGATTTTTTATTCATACATTTTCGTCAAAAATCATTTTCATTGCATATATTTTGTGTAAGTCTATTCCTAATTATATCGAAATTATTCGAATATTTTTGAATTTTTGTTTAAAATTACAGTTTCTGCATTTTACAATGTTTATTTTTTTTTATGTAATTTTTTTTTAGCGGGAAGGATTTTCGCCTTACAACAAAATCTACGAATTTGATTTAAGATTATTCAATCAAGATTGCAGAATGGTAATGACCTCAGTTTCGGGACACTTGTTGAATTATGAGTTTGTCGGCGTCCATCGAAAATGGCAAGCTTGTCATCCATTAGCGCTGTTTGATGCACCCGTCGTTAAGCAATGTCAGACGGATAGTATTGAGAAAATAAAAAAAACCCTCGAAAGAGAAGTCAGGGGGTGCAATACTCTCATAATATGGACCGATTGTGATAGAGAAGGAGAAAACATTGGATTTGAAATTATTGACGTTTGCAAAGCTGTCAAGTCAAACCTCAGAATTTACAGGTCGTTAAAATTAACTATTCGATAAAAAAACAAACATTTTCTACTGTTTTCATGAACTATAAACTCAATTGCCTATTAAATTTTTTGTTTTTTAATTGCAGAGCAAAATTTTCTGAAATCACTTTTGCTTCGATTCAAAGAGCGATACAAACTTTGGGAGAACCCGAAAAAATGATCAGTGATGCGGTTGACGTCAGGAGTGAATTAGATTTAAGAATAGGAGCAGCGTTTACAAGATTTCAAACGCTTAGACTACAAAGAGTATTTCCAAGAACCCTTGCTGATATGCTAATCAGTTACGGCAGTTGTCAGTTTCCTACACTCGGCTTTGTGGTAGAAAGATTTTTGGCTATAGAGAGATTTCAATCGGAGCCTTATTGGAAAATCAAAGTAACCGATGACCATGACAATATATACGTGGAATTCAGATGGGCGAGGAATCGCCTCTTCGAAGAATTACCATGCCAGATTTTTCTGGATATTTGTCAAGAACATGGAATCGCCAAGGTCGAAAGTGTGACTGGCAAGCCCAAAAGCAAGTGGAGGCCTTTGCCTCTCGATACTATTGTGAGTTTTATTTAATAAAAAAACAACTTATTTTTACTCGCGATAAAAATCGTTTGAGAAATTACTCAAAAATCATAGTAATTTTTCATCTTTTCCATTTTCTTATTCTAATATTTTTTTGCTTCCAGGAACTTGAGAAACAAGGCTCGCGGAAGTTGCGTATGAACGCGAAGGAAACGATGAAAGTAGCCGAAAAATTGTACACTCAGGGTTTAATAAGTTATCCTCGTACAGAAACGAATATATTTCCAAAGGAATTGAATTTAACGACGCTGGTTCAACAACAGGTGAATAACGGGGCATGGGGAGAGTTTGCCCAACGAGTTTTGGATGAGGGTGTAACACCGCGTGTAGGAAAAAAGAGCGATCAGGCTCATCCACCGATTCATCCGACGAAAGCCGCGAGCGGTCTTCAAGGAAACGAGGCAAAAGTTTACGAATTCGTGGTTCGTCATTTTTTGGCGTGTGTGTCAAAAGACGCCCAAGGTCATGAGACCACGGTTGAAATCGATATCGCTGGGGAAAAATTTGCTGCTTCGGGACTTCAAATACTCGCCAAAAATTATTTGGAAGTTTATATTTATGAGAAATGGAACGCGAAAGAAATTCACCTCTATCAACAGGGACAGACTTTCACCCCTACAAGCATCGAAATGGTTAAAGAAAAAACTTCACCACCGAATTTGTTGACAGAAGCGGATCTCATCGCTCTGATGGACAAACACGGCATTGGCACCGATGCAACACACGCCGATCACATCGATACGATCAAAGCGAGAGAATACGTCGGTCTACGCGATGGAGTTCATTTTGTCCCAGGCAAATTAGGTATTGGTCTCGTTATGGGCTACGACAATATGGGCTTTCAAATGTCGAAACCGAATCTTAGAGCAGAATTGGAAAGTGACCTTAAAGCGTAAGTTTTTCTTGTTACGTTGAGCAAACAATTTGTTTTTTATAGAAAATTTTGACTTTCTAATCCAAAAGTTTATAATTAGATTTGAAATTTGTATATACATTTTAAATTTTGATTTTGAATTCAATTACGGAAATAAAATAGAATATTAGATTCATTTTTTTCCACACTACCTGAAAGATTTTCTATTTTAGCCTATTAATTTATTCGTTTGTTCAATCAGAATATGCGAGGGTCGCAAAGACCCGAAAAGAGTACTCGAATTGCAAATTCAAAAATACCGTGACGTATTTAAAATAGCTCTGGAACGAGCTGACATGATCGATACAGCGTTATCGCAATATTTCGACGAACCACCGGTCCAAGCTCCGCAGCTTGAGAACATTATTCACGTTGAAGGCCCGACGGTTCTAAAATGTCCACGTTGTGGTTCGAACATGGTTTTGAAGGATAGAAGGCAAGGTACTGGGAAATATATCGGTTGTACCGCTTATCCAAATTGTACCAACGCTGTTTGGTTGCCTCAGGATATAACGGCGATTGAAGTGCTGGACGAAATTTGTGGCCAAGTGAGTTTGAAAAATGAATTCAAAATTTTGAAAAATGTATTATAAACTTGTCTGACTTTGTAAATTAATTAGGGTAAAATTTTTATATTATTTCGTCTTTTCTTCTTAATTCCGTGCAGTGCCCGAGTCAAGTTCACAAGTTAAAAATAAAACTAAAGCCAGGCGCATATCCTATTGCTGTCACAACCCACACCGTTTGCATCGGTGGCTGCGATCCTGATTTCAATGAGATGATGAATATCCGAGAAGAGACTGTTCGCCCGGTGAATCGTCTGAACGACAGTGGTTACGGAACGAGCTTATCCGGCGGAGGTTTGAGAACGATGACGCAAAGTTCGAATAATTCTCAAAATCGTGGAAGAGGAGCTTCGAACGCGGTGAATCGTGGAACAGGAGCTTCGAACGTGGTGAATCGTGGAAGAGGAGCTTCGAACGTGGTGAATCGTGGAAGAGGAGCTTGGAACGTGGTTAATCCCGGAAGAGGAGCTTCGAACGCAGCAAATCGTGGAAGAGGAGCTTCGAACGCGGTAAATCGTGACAACTCATCATCATCCTCTTGGGACACGGGCGGAGGATATGGATCGTCGACTACGACAAGAAAAAGGCCGGCTTCTAGTTCAACGCAAGCCTCTCAAGGATCATCAATGTCAAAAAGGCCGACACCCTCAGCAACTTTCAACACAAGCTTAAATAATGCGGCAAATAATGCTAATACTTGGGGATCGAGCAACGAGGAGTCCTCTTATTTATGCAACTGTAATCAAAGAGCCAATCATTTTACAGTTTCGAAAGAAGGGCCTAACAAAGGTTGTTTGTCACACATCATTAGTCAAGCTACGTTTTTACTTGTTCTTACCTTGTTTACCTCTTTTCTTTGTCGTTTCAGGACGAAGATTCTACAAGTGCCCGAAACCTCGCGATGAACAGTGCAATTTCTTCCTCTGGGCTGATGATGATTCGTCGACGCCTAATAACGCTCAAACTCAACAACCCGCTCGCCCCCCTCTTCCAACGTTCGATCGTAGACCACCCCCGCGACCCAATACTGGAAATGCAGCTCAAAGCTCTCATGGTCCGAACTGCACTTGTGGACAACCAGCTGTCGAGTAAGATTAATGATTTCTTCCGGAAAAATGATTTCCCAAAAAAAGTCTCTCAGATTGAGAAATGTTCACTGCATTTTTTATAAGCATGATTTTTTTCAATGTTCAACAATTAATCAAAGTTCTTCGAATATTTCAGACGAACGGTTCGTAAAGAAGGTCCAAATAAAGGAAGGAAATTCTGGGCTTGTCCAGTAGGAATCTTGCCAGGATCCGGATGCGATTTTTTTTCATGGGTGAACGAGACGACAGGAATGGAAAGTGGAGATGGATGGGACGGGGAAGGACCAAATTGGCACGCTGGACCATCAAGGGGTGGGCGAACTCGAGGAAGAGAAGGGAGAGGC
The DNA here is from genome assembly GCA_963989365.1 of Rhimphoctona megacephalus. Lineage (NCBI taxonomy): Eukaryota > Metazoa > Arthropoda > Insecta > Hymenoptera > Ichneumonidae > Rhimphoctona > Rhimphoctona megacephalus. The sequence continues at coordinate 23,731,397 of OZ022421.1, forward strand.
GGCGGGCCAAAAAGAAAATGCGGTTTGTGCGGAGTCGAAGGTAATTGCATTTAATTGCATAAATTATTATTTACATTTGTACAAGTGTCACAATAATTGAAGAATTTTCTCTTTTTTATTTGCAGGCCACACGAGAAGAAAGTGTCCCCAAAATTCTATGGACTAGAAGAAAAATCTCGTCGTGGGTTGTAAATAGTTGTAAATATTGTAGGAAGATAACAAAAATGATATTTTTGTATCACTTTCGGACGATCAGCTCGGTGCCTTATTTTTTCTCGTAAAAAATTAACGCGGTCGTAACGATATCGCAAACTTCAAGACTGATATCCTTAAAATTTTTGCGTACGATTGACCCGGGAAATAGCTACGTCGCGGTACGTTTACCGTAAGATAATTTGTTCCTTAAGCTCTCGAGCTCGCCTCGATGCATATGTACTTCCGCCGTAGTTTCAGTCAGCTGCAAACAAACCAAACTCAAAAAATTCACCGATGTTCGTTGACGCTAAAAATCACACTGGAAACTACTAAAATGTATTTTTGTATTATATTTTATTATTATTTTTATAAAATCGAATTTCAAATGATATACCTTACCATGTCAAGAAGCAGTTCGAATTTCAACTTCAATAAATTGTTTTCTTCCTCAAGTTTTTTCACTTCTTTTCGCAGTTTTTCGTTCTCCCTAAAAGTCCCACTGGCTTTACCGGTCTCGGGAATCCAAAGGCCCTCGTCGAAAGTTGCTTCTTGATCGCCGAGACGAAGTTTTATCGGTCCGATATCAGGTCCTAATTCTCTCTCGATTCTCTTCGGGCTGAGATCTTTGTTCGCCAACGAAACATCGGCTTTTCGAGCCGGTATTTTTTTCGGTGAAAATTTATTAGTAAAAAAAGGCATTGCGCTGAAAAACGTGGCGCATGATTGTGACCCGATTAATGCGGTTTTCGGTTTGTTGTTCCACAGCATTACCGTGGCAACGACGCTGCTGCTTCAGTCTCATGGGCGCCGCTCAACCGTGTCCCAAGGGTGTAACGTTTTTAGAAAAGGTTTTGCGTTTGATGGAATAAACAAAAAACAAAAGGAAAATAACAAAAAAATGTATAATATATATATTTTTTATTTTGATCTTGTTTTCTACAACACTAATTAATTCGTGAACGCTGGTACACGTTTTGCTTTTGTTTGTTTGTTTGTTTTTTCGTATAATATAGACACATAAGTGATGATTTCTTTTATAATATTGAACAATCTTTACAATTCGTCCCCTTTCCCCCTCTCGGATCATAGAGTCGTTTATTATTCTATATATCGTCTCATTGGAAAGTTTGAAGAAGAGAAAATTCTTTTACAATTTATTCTTCCCGAAAATATAATATTTATATAATTTTTGTGGTATGTATATTTATATATTTGCGAAGTATGTTCTCGTATTTCATTTTTCATTGGTTCCAAATACATATGTATAATATAGCTCGTGGAAAAGGAGACGTACATACAATATTTATAAATATGTATGTATATGTCAATGAATTCGTACATTGTGACACCTGAAGGATAAGCTCAATCCTCTCAAGTTTTTTTTTGTCTCTTTTCGGTACAACGTCGAGGTCAGGTACTTTTCAAGTCGTGCTTTATCAGCGAGTAATTTTTTTTTTTTACTGGTTTTTTCCGTTTAAAGGAGTAATATATTCTTCGTGGATTAAATGCTTTATGTGGAATTTAAAATGCTTCGTTTCTGGAAAATCTAACCCGCTGAACGACTCGCAGCCTCGTACGTGCACTTCGATCCCTATTTTTTTTGTTTCTTACGTTTTTGTTTACCGGGCCTATGTTTCACTATGTTTTTTGTCAACTTTTCTTAAATGTCTTTCTTTTTTCTCGTCTTTCATCTTTATGTCCTCGTTGCTTACATTTTTATAATCTGAATATCGCGAACGACGTGGAAAACGCTACGATTGCGAGGGTTTCTTTCTTCTACCGAACAAATTGCTCAGTACCGAGGTACGCTTGTAGTCACGATCTTTTCGACTCCCGCTTGAGCTTTGCTCGCTCTCGGAACCGCTCTCCGACGCTCTACGTCCACCTTCTACGACTGTGATGCTTTGGGCGATCGGCGCCGTCGCAGGTGGCGGAGCCACGTAAGGCGGCAACGACGTTGGTCTTCCCGTAAACGAATTCAATTGCTGCTGCTGCTGCTGCTGTTGACCACTCTGAAATATTTTTCGGTAATCAACAAATTTTTCAACAATTCTCTGAAATGAGGCTCAAGAATTTTTGTCATTCTTACCTGTCTCATATTTATCGGAATGTTTCCGTAGGCTGTAACAAGACGAAAAAAATTGTCGTTAGCATTGAAAGAACCAATTATTTGGGTATGGTAAATTCGAGCACGGTGCATTTAGTGCGGATCTACTACGAGGAATGTGTACGTATAATAATTTTGATAATAATTATCATAGCTAAAGAGTTATCAAAATTCTATTAACAGTTAACGGAATTATTTTTTTTTTTTTAATCAATTGCGAATTTTACTTTTAATTTATATATGGGCAAGTGTTTAGGGGAATGAGCATACCGGAAAATTGTAGGAACGCGTAAAATAAAAATAAATTCAAACCATACAGCTTCAAATCTAGGAGTGCGATAAAATAACAAAAATAAGTGAATTTCTATAATAATTTAAAAAAAACAACTAAAATAACATTCATAAATAGCATGCAATATAAACAAAATGCACGCAAACAGGAATGAACCGGGATGCGAAATGAAAATTTCGTTTTCGTCTGACAATGACTGACCAGGATCTCGAGGAGTGTTCCACTGAACGATACCGGTCGGTGGCGGAGCACTCGATGGTAGGGGAGGCGCTAATTCTATAAAATTATTCATTTGTATAATGCTGTGATCGTCGACATAAAAATTCGGCGATAATTTCATTATATTGGAAAAATCGTGTGAAAAGGTATGGCCAGGATGGTGAAGAAAATATTGACCTTGGCTTGGTGAAGTCGTGAAATCAGAGCTTCCAGCTCTCTGCCAATTTTCATTCGTCGCATATGTTTGACCCGATCCGTTGTGATTCACTGTCGCACGTGGCTGTTGATACGAATGAGGCCGTGGTTGCGGCACGTGATGTTCGACATCTGAAATTAACGATATTTGCTTTAGAAATAAAAATAAAAATGGTTTTTTTATTTTTATTTTATACGAAAAAAAAAATTCTCTTTAATAAAACTCTTAAAAATCATAAGAAGATTGTTGTTTTCTAATTTTTCTAACCATTTCGTCTCATCTGCGTCATATTTTCGGAGCTGGGTGATCTGACAGGCACCGGAGGAGGTGCGCCTCTCGGTGGTATGGGTGGACGTTCGGCGGGATGTCCAGAATATTGTTCTCGAGCATTGGCCATTTTTTCGTGTTGCATGAAAGCCTGTTGTTGCTGTGCCAGGAGCTGCTGTTGTCTGTGTTTTTGTAGGAATTCCGTTTGCGTCTGGCTGGCATCGACAAGACTCCTGGGACTGTCGGGGAGTTCGGAATTTCTGGATTCTCGACGTTGCTGATTTTGTCGATGCATCTGGAGGAATTCGATTTGAACTTTGCTGGGTGAATTAGTGTCAGTGGGGTCTCGTCTGATGACAGAATTCTTTCGTTCGAGTTCAGGCGTAGAGGCGCGACTGCTGCCAGTTGAAACATTGTCATCGGGTATTTCAGGCGTCAAATTTTGGAGTCTCTCGATTCCTTCTTTCTGAGACTCGTCATAGCTGAGCAATTGCAAACTCGGTGGTAATTTAGCGTGGAACGATATTTTGTTTACCCAATCGTCCATTTCCTGTTGATTCGAAGCGAGAAAGAGGAACTCCGAGCCATCGGTGCATTTGAGCCTGAATACATTTTTGCGTTTGGTGTAATCTTCGGCTCTCTCGCAAGTTGCATTGAAAATAGTGATTGGTGCTGTGGTGGCTTTGCTCAATTGGAAGTCCTCGTAGTCTCGGAAGAAGCACAACAATTGGCCGCACAAAACCGTGTAGTATTGCTTCCAGGAACGTACCGCTGCTTTTTTGCCGCCTCTCTGTAACTCGTGCTTTCTCTCCAAAATTCCCTGAATTTCGACCGGTCGAAGCGCGTCCATATTCTCCATACGTTGATGTTTGCGGAAACTCTGAGTTCGTCGTCTCGTCGTGAAACTCGGTGTTCTTTTTGGTTTTTTCGTATCGACTTTCATGCTCTCAGCGCGCTTTATGTCAGGAGTCGTTCTTCGCAAACGATCGCCGAACATGTGCGTTATACTGTTCGATTTTTCGGTTCCCGAAGCTTCCGATTTTTCGGCGGATGTGTTTTGAGCTTTGAGAGGTGACAATCTGTTCATGGATTCGTGTTCCTCCGCCAAACCATTAGACTCGTCGTGCGATCCGCCGTGGTGACGCGGACTTTCCAACAATCTGCGACGTTCCTCCTCGCGTTTTCTCTCTTCCGTTATTCTCTGCACTTCCTTTCTCTTTCTTTCCTCGATACGAGCACGCTCGACACGCTCTTTTTCCGCTTGTCTCGCAGCCATTTCGGTTTGCTGTTGTTTCTGGAAAGCGCGTTCCAGCATTGTAATGCGTCTGAGCGCCGTGAACTTTTCCTCTTGCGCCTCGATCGTTTTTTCAAAGTCCTCGTGTTTTCTTATTAGATCCTCGACTTGCGGAATCGTTTCACCCAATTTTCCATCGTTCAACATCGGCTCACGACTTATTATCCAATTCTCCAATGTCTCCGCTTCTCGTTTGAACATTTGCGTGTCGAGATTTTGCTCGTAGATGAGTTTTCTCTGTTCCCACGTGTCGTTCAACACCTGCTTCCTCTGCTCGAGCACAGATATCTTTTCTTCTATCTCATTCGCCAAAAAGTGTCCTTGCTCTATGAGGCCATTGCCGATACGGTAAAACTTTGCGAAAGCATCTTTTCGTGTATCGATCTCAACTTTGTACTCGTTATGACGTAAAATTAGAGCTTCGGCGCCAGGAACGTCGCGAGCCAATTCCTGAGCCGTTACTTTCGCCACCATCTCGTTTATCCAGGATAACAAATCTCGGTATTCGTCGAAGTAAGCTTGAAGCTGTTCGGCTTGGGCCAATTTGCTTCTTCTCTGGGCTGCTTTTTCGAGCAACTCGCTCCATGCCTCGTCCGCTTCCTCATGCTTCACCGCTATGTGCTCCCGAGCATCAGGAAATAGCTCTGCTAGTCTCGACGCCTCGGCCATTACTGATTCAACCTGCAAAAAAAAAAGTTTTTAATCGCATTTAAACCAGAGATTTGAAAGTATCGTTTATTTTTTATATCGTTAGTCTATAGTCATAAAAATCCGATCAATTGGATTTATTGAATTACCTGTTCCTTAACAGCGGCCAAATCAGTTTCAAAGCCTTGATGTTTTCGCACGAGTGCTTGTATCGTCTCCAAATCGTGTCCATATCCATCGGAGCTGAGACTCGCTTCTTTCTCTTGAATCCAAGCGATAGTTTCGTCAGCGGTTCTATCGAACATATGGACTTGTTTAGCTCCAGCCAGAGCTTCCTGTCTCGCATGAGCTAGCTCTTTAAGATCATCCCATTGTTGTTTAGTCTCATCGATTTTGGCTTTGATCTTGCTTACTTCCGGATTATTCACCTCGATGAGCTTCTGTCCAGCGTCGATGGTCGAGAAGACGCGATTTTCGCTCGTCGTCAGACCAGCCAAAAAGTTGTCAAATATCTGAATAAGCAATTCAACGTGTTCAACGTCGCGACCATAATCCTCGGAAGCAGCAATGGTCGTTTGATCACTGATCCATTCGATAACTTCGTCAGCTTGTCTCAAAAATTTGTAGAATTCTTCGCTCTCGAGCAATCTCTTGAGTCTGTACTCTTTGAGTTTTTTCAATTCGACGAATCTTGACTCGATTTCCGCTTGTTTTTGTGCAATATTTTTACTGTCGAAATGGTTTCTGTTTACCAGACCATCGGATAATTTTTTGAGGTTCTCGACGGTGCCATCGAAAGCGGATAAATCGCGTTCGATGCCTTCCAACTTTTTCAGCAAAGACTGTACGGAATCTTCGTCTTTGCCATAATCGATCGAGGTCAATTGTGGATGTTTTTCTTTAATCCATTGCTCAGCTTCTGCGGCTTCGGCGTAAAACATTTGCGACTCAACGGCATCAAGCAAACGGAGCTTTCTCACGCTTGCCAAGTCTCTCAGGTGTATCAAACGTTTTTGTAAATCTTGTGAGAGGAATTCGATCTTTTCCGAGGCAAAATGTCCGCCACGAATCATAGCAGAAGCGCGACTTGCGAGTGAAGATACGACGGGCTCTCTTGATATTAATTCAGCTTCGAGGGCTTGATGTTTTTTCTGAAGCCTTTGAACGGTCGTCAAAGAATTTCCAAGATCGTCGCTAGCTGCGAGATGCTCTTTTTCCGTAAGCCAATGCAGCTCATCCTCAACATCGCGAACGAATTGATGCAAAAGTTTAGCATCTTCGAGATTGTCACGACGAATTTGTATTGGCTCTTGGAGGCTGTGATATCTATTGATCGTAGCGGATGCTCTCTGCTGTATTTCGTCCCTCATAAAATGTTTGGTTCTTTGGAAACTCGCAGCGGTCTCTTTAATGGATTCGCAAGCTTCGTTGTGGCCGAGCACGTCGTTCTCGAGGTTCGTGTGTCGTTTCAACAAATTCGCGACGCTCGACAAATCTTTGCCATGATCTTCGGACTGCAATTGAGTCTCGACTTCATCCATCCACGTTTCAAACTCGTCCAAAGTACGTCCGAACAGAAGAGCTTGATACGCGTCGTTCAAACGATTTTTCTTGAGATCACTCGTTTCCTGCAACACTCGCCATTCGCTTTCAAGTTCTTCCAAACGATCTTGTATTTCTTTCGAGGCGTAATGATTGTCCTCGATCAAAGCTTCGCCCTCGGCAACAATTGCACCGACTCTTCCTCTATTGGCTGTCAATTCGCTCTCGAAAGCGAGATGTTTTTGTATTTTGCTCTGCAAATTGGTAGAATCACGATAATTCTCGTCAGCGGCTACTTGTTGTTTTTGATGCAACCAGCCTTCGACCTCATAAATATTACGCAAAAATTCATGCAGCCGTTGGCTCTCCAAGAGTTTCTTTTTCCTCGCGGCTGAGCTTTCTTTCAGCCTGTCTCGTCTAGCGCAAACCGCTGATAATCTCTGTTCTATAGATTTAACATCAGAAGGCTTTTCCGCCAAAATTTCCGAAGCGAAAGTCTCCAATTCGTCGACACGTCCCAACTGCGAAGCGAGCATTTTTTCGAACTCTACGTGTTTCCGCAAAAGAGTTTCGACTCCGGAGAGCGATTCGCCGAGATCGTCGTTGTTGAGGAAGGCTTCTTTGGTCGCGAGCCAACTATCCGACTGGTCCGCTTGTTCTTTAAACTGTTGCAGATGATAAGCTTGCATCAATTTTTCCCTGCGTTCTTCCCACGCTTCGCAAAGGCCGTCGCGAAGTTTTTCCAAATGATCGAGGCTTTCCTTAACCTCGGGATCTTTCGAAACGAGTTTCTTGCCGTGCTCGTGAAGGGACTTTATCGCATCGTGTCGACCGTCGATCTCAGCTTTGCGTTCTTGGTGAAGCTCCAATAACGCCTCGGCTTCGGATATCGTAGTTGGAGCCTCGGACTCGTTCATACGTTTTATCGTGTCAGCCACCCAGACTTCGATCTCGTGCAAATCAGCCTGGAACTTGTGAAGAGTGTACGCTTGACTAAGAACATCACGACGATGTTGAGTCAAATTCAACAATTCGTCCCAGTTGGACTGCAACTCGTGCAACATTGCCTTTATTTGAGGACCATTCTCTGGATATTTATCCGACAATTGTCTCGCTTCGGCTTGATGTTCCTTGAGTTTGCCCTCGATCGCAGTCATGTCGCGTTCCATGGCTTCTTGTTTTCTTTGCAATTGTTCAACTCCTGGCAAATCTTTGCCAATGTCGGTGGTGTTCATTGCCAGTGATTTTTCAATGACGCGTTGACTCGTGTCATCGATGTCACGATTGAAAAGATGAATTTCCAATGCGCCAGCCAATATTTCGCGGTAAGCGCTCAATGCGCCTTGCAAACCTTTCCACTTGTCGTTAAAATTGTCTCGTCTCTGTTGTATGCCCCTCGACTCATCGTCATGTCCTTGTTTTATCAACTTGTCCGCCAACGCGTTAATCGTTTTGATTCTTGCGTCATCGACTCTCATATCACTGTCGACATCGTCCAATTTTCTTTGAAGGCTCAAACAGTGCTCGTAATCTTTGCCTGTGTCCCCGGCCTGCACCATCATCTCTTTGTCCCTGATCCAAGCCTCAATCTTCTCCACTTGATTGTTAAATTCTAATATGTCCTGTGCTTCTTCGAGCCCTCTGCCGCGATTACCGGAAATGAGCAAGAGCTTGCGCCACGTTGCGTTCAAATGTTCCAACTGTTGACGAATTTCCGTGCTCGACGAATGTTTGTGAGCCAACAGAGTTTCGCCCTTTGCTTTGATTTCTTCGATTCTACTCTGGTTAGCCGCCAATTCAGCTTGGAAAGCTTGATGCTTTTGTAACTTTTTGATTTTCTCCTCGAGGCTCGAGACCTCACCCTTGGACGCTTCAGCCTCAAGTTTCTTTTGTTTCTCGTCAATCCAAGATTCAGCCTCACCAACGTCGCGAACAAATTGGGCGTGAAGCAGACTCGCTTCTAGACGTTTTCTTCTCATTTCGCAAAGATCGCGGACTCGTGCTCGTTTCTGTACAACTTCGCTGACTCGTCTCGCTATCGTTGGCGAATCGAAGTGGTTTTGAGCCAAAAGCTTGTCACCATGTTCCTGGAGAGCTGTCAATTTTTCTTCCTGAGTTACGAGCAACTTTTCGAACTCGTTGTGCTTCTTCACCTGGACGTCAACTTCCTCCACGGAAACTCCCAAGTTGTCACCGCTCAGTGCGGCTTCCTGGCTCGTCGATAAGTTGTCCAGTTGTTTCGCGTCTCGCAGGAAGAAGTGCAAGTCGATCAGCTGATCGAGACGTACTTTTTTCTGCTGCCAAGCTGTGTGCAACTTTTGTCTCTCGTCCAGCAGTTGATTGCATTTTTCTTCCACTTCCGGTGCTGCGTAATGTCCCGTTTGTACCATTGCGTCTCCGAGATCGAGAACCGACCTGAAACTATCCTCCCGCGCTTCAATCTCGCTCTTGAGTCCTTCGTGCTCCGCTTTTAATATTTGAGCACTCGCGGCGTCACGGACTTTGTCCTCGGTCGACATTGCGGCGCGAAGACCAGCGGCCCAGTTCATGAGATCTCTCACTTGAGTAAGGAATCTTTGGAGATCGCAACTCGCTTGCAATTGATCTCTCCTATGAGCGGAACGCTCTTTCAGCTCTTCCCAATTCGCGATAACGATTTGTTGTTGTTGATCAATGTGTGCCGCGTTGTTGCCCGGATACAAAACTTGCAACCTCGAAGCATCTTCCACGAGTACCTGTAACTGAGCCTCAAGCGCGACCAGATCGTTCTCGAATCCCTCGTGACGTCTTATCAGTGCGAGAACAGAATTCAAATCACGCCCCAGATCCTCCGGAAGCGCAGCTTCTTTCTCTTGAATTCGTGACAAAGCTTCGGCAACGTCACGATGAAAACGATGTATTTCACCCGCCGCTTGCAAACGTTGCTCGCGATGACGTATAAGTCCGAGAAGATGTTGCCAAGATTCACTGTGTGAAAACGAAAATACGATGTGAAGAATTTTCTAATTTTCATTTCAACTCGAGAATGAAAACCCAAAAAGTTAGTGAAAAAAAGGAACGTGCGAAAGGAGTGCAACGTGCAACGAACATTTACCGCGAACACGAAATATCATCCGTTATCTATTAACAATAAATGGTGAACAAGTTTGTAAACGAAAACATCCGTTTTCCAATTTTCTATCTACTCATTACGGGCCGAAACTCTACAAAATAAATAATCCATAGAGAAACGATGCATCCAACGTGATTCTGCGATGACATGGTAGATGGTAGCAAAACAAAAAAAATAATTTCATTCTATCACCAACTTACCGCATGTGCTGATGTTGCTTGCGTACTTGTACGACAGGATCATCATCACCATCATCATCATCATCATTAGCACTATTAAAAACGTAACGTTAGAACTGAATGTTATCCCACGCACCGAGTTTACAACTACTCCGCTCTACTAACAGCAGAAAAACCCTTTTTCAACCGAAAATTAATGCGGAAGAGACAAGATAAACATACTGTGTGTTAATTGAAAAGAAGAAGAGAAAAACCCCATTAAATATTCTACAGAAGTCATAGTAAACCATTTCATGGCAGATCGAGAAAGACTCGTGAAATTAGAATTATAATTTTAAAATTAGTTTCTTAATAATTTGGAACTCACCCAAGCTGCTCCTGGCGTTTTTCGATCTCCTGAATGTAAGGACTCTCATTGGCGATTAATTTTCTCGCCAATTCTTCGCACTGATTGAATCTTTCTGATCCAGCTTCGATGCGATGTTTGAAATCGTTGAATTTGGCTTGAAGAATAAGAAGATGTTCATAATCTTGACCGTAATCCTCGGACGCAGCGGCCTGTTCCTGTTCTTTAATCCATTGCTCGAGTTCTCGACTCTCAAGGAAATATTCGTGACGATACATGCTCTCCATCAATCGTTGCTGTCTCGTCGTCGCCAATCTCTGAAGAGCTCGCATTTGTTGGGCAATCGATTGTTGCTTGTTAGCGATGGCTTTGCTGTCCGGATGTTTGCCGTTTATCATTGCCGTCGCTGTGTGTCCCATTTCCATTACAATTCCGTTGTAAGTGTCCAATTCTAGTTCCACCGCTTTGTGCTTCGTTAATAATTTCGTCGCTGCGTCACGATCTCTACCGTAATCCGTCGAACTCAACATGTCGTTTTTCTCACTCAGCCAACCCTCGACCTCACCAGCCTCGAAGAAAAACTCTTGAGCACGTAGTGACAGATCCAGGGCGCGGCTTCGCTCGCCGGCTTTATCCTGCAGATCTTTCCATGCGTCGTCGAGCTCGTCGCACAATTCTTGAATCTGTTAGAATTTCAAATAATTCCAATTATTCAATGTTTTTACTATGTGGGACGGTTTTTTTAAATCACTAGATCAGCCATCGCGTTATGTGCACATGCATGCTGAAAAAAAAAAAACAAATTATAACACTGGTAACACAGTGGAATAGTTTAATATTATAATTTTGATACTAATTTTTAATAAATTCGGGGCATCAAGTTTTTTGAATCATTTTGTTTTGCTCGATTTGTAGAGCATCCAGTTTCTTCACGAAATTGTGGTATTAAATTAAATTACTAATCATTGCGAAAAAAAAAAAATCAATTACCATTCTACTTAGTTTCGAATAATTTTAGAATTCGAAAAGTTTTTTGAAATTTGTTTACTCCTCCCGTGGAGTATTGTGCATATTTGAAAATTCGTGGGTGTATTCTCCGCTCGAAAAAATAAAAAAATCGTGACTTTTTCTAACTGGAGCGATGAAAAATATCGTGAAAAGCGTGCCTCTCTCTTTCTCGTTCATAAAAACTGTGTGTAATATTCAAATCGTTAAAAAATCAAAGAAAAATCAATACTAAAAATGCATAAATTAATCGACGAATGGGAAACACCGAAACGCGGTTATTAAACGTCAGGAAAACACTTTCGTTTTTTCATGCATCTCTCGATCTTACCTCCAGGGACCCACAGTTCTCGTAGGTGCTGCGTCTGTGCAAAAATTGTACTTTCTTATACCCGAATCTTAGGATTAATGAATTGGAAGTTGCGAGTACGAGTGCGTGTAAATGCGCACAACCACACACGAAAAAATAGATATAATTCGAGATAAATTTCATAAAAATAGAAACAAAACGTATACAAATCGAAACCTCACCTTTTTTCGTTCCGGATGAACTTGATCGATGAGCGTTTGTCCGGACATTAATGTCTTGTCGATCATTGGCTGATGTCCTGCGATCTCAGCCTCGAACTTTTTGTGCTTTTTGTGCAAGCTTTGAGTCTGATGCAAATTTTGTCCGAGCATCGTCGAAGATGCCTGGGGTAAGTGATCTTTGATCCATTGAAGCTCCGCGTCGAGCTCGAAACCGAATTTATGAAATCTCAGACTCTCCTCCAAAGCTTCTCGTCTTTTTCGCGCAGGTTCTTTCAAACTACGGAATCTATAATAAAAATAAATTAAAAAAATGATCGTGGTTGAAAATTGAAAAAAGAAAAAAATATATAAAAAAAGGTTCAAAAAAATTAGACTCACTTTCTTTGTGTAGCTTGGCTGTTTTCCAATATATTGGCAGCATCGAAATGTCCTTCGTGTGCCATTTCTTGTCCCATAGCGACGAGATCATCGACCTTTTGTTCCCACTGTCCCATATCAGTCTCGAGTGTTTGATGTTTTTTGAGTAAATCTTTGCAGCTACGAAGATCGGTACCGACGCGTTTGCTCTGTAGAGAATTTTCAATTTCCTCGAGTTTCAATCTGGCGTCTTCCATCGTACGATTGAATCCATGTTGGGAGGCAGCCTGTCGTAATCTGCTTCCTTTTTCCAGAGACAATGCAACGAGATGATTCCACTGATCGTTCAAATCCTCAAGAGTTTTACCGACGTCACGAGAACGATAATTTTCCTCGGATATAAGAGCTTTTCCGGCTTTGTTTACAGCCCTCAATTGTCCCTCGTTGGCGCGTAATTCCCTCTCGAAAGCTTCGTGCTTTTGTAATTTTCTCTCGAGATTATTGAGATCGCGATAGCTTTCGTCCGAGGCAATTTTCATTTTATCACCGAGCCAATCACGGAGGTCGTCCACCTCGGCTGAGAATTGTTGATAATGTTCGGAAGCTTTTAGAGCCGCGCGTCGTCCTTGAGCAGCTTCTTTCACAGCAGCTCGACGTGCCATTACTTGATTTCTTCGATCGTTTATATAATCTTTCTCGTAATGATTCTGGAGTATAAGACGATCGGCAGTGTCGCTGAAAGCCTTCATTCTGTCGTCCTGAGCACTCAGGGTGTTCTCGAATTTCTCGTGTTGTTTTAAAAGTGCCTCAACGTCGTCCAGAGATTCTCCCAAATTGGTAAAGTCCAAAAAAGCCTCGTGGGAACTCGTGGTCGCTTCGATCTGATCAGCTTCACGATTAAATTGTTGCAACTCGAGGCACTGACACAACCAATCCTCTTTGTCGTTCCAATCCGACGTAACAGCTTGATAAAGACCACGAAGTTTGTCCAAACGTTCGCGAACTTCGACCAAAGAAGGATTTCTGTGTAACAATTGATCGCCGAGTTCTTCAACTTCGCGAAATTCGTCCTCTCGCGTTTTTATTTCTTCGCCGAGTTCCGTGTGTTTTTTTCGCAACTGTTCCGCAGTTGCAACATCGCGAACGGGCTCTTCAGCTTTCATGAGTTCTTGAACGTCGGTCGCCCAATTGATAAGGCTCTTGGAACTGTTCATAAATATTTGCTGACCAACCGCATCCTCCAAACGTGATCGTCGTTCTTTTGCTTTCGTTTGTACCTTGCGCCAGAGATCTTTGATCTCGTTCTGTCGAGCATTCACGTTGTCGTGCTCGTTCGGATAAGAGCTCTTTACGCTGTTCGCCAATAAATTAACTTTCCTCACTTTCTCCTCGACCGGAGCTAATTCTCGCTCCAAGTGTTGATGTCGCCTTTGAAGTGCTTGAACCGTTTTTAAATCAGGGCCCAATTCGGCGGTATCCAATTGAGTGATTTTCTCAAGCATCCAATCGTGTGCCTCGTCGCACGTACGGTTGAACAATTCGACGCTCGACGCACCCTCGAGACTTTTTTCCTTTTGGGCTTTGAGCCAATTCAAATGATCCCACAATTGATGAATGTGTCTTTGTCGAGCCTTGACTTTGTCCAATTGGCCATGTCCCTGCTTGACGAAATCATCGACAGCGGCGTCAATGGCCTCGACGCGTTTACCCGATGCGGAAAGATCCGTGAGGAATTTCTCGTATTTTCTTTTCGCCGTTTCAACGTTGTCCCGGGAGTCGTCGGCTCGTAACATTTTCTCTTTGTCCTTGATCCATTTTTCGAAATCATCGCATTCACGATAAAATCCATAAAGCCTTATAGCGTCTTCGAGGAGCGCGTGACGTTTGGTTGCCAATTGCTGCAGCTCGTCGTACGTGTCGTTTATTCTCTTTTGTCTCTTTTCAACGTTGTCACTGTCGCTTACAGTTGCTCTTCTCTTTACCGGTTTCACCGTCGATTTAATAGACTTTACACGCCTAACGGGAATCACTTGGTTCACCATTTTTGTTCTCTTTACTCTCTGGGTGACGCGAACTTTTTCTGGTCTCTTGACTTGTACCTGAATAACTTTTGGCTCGATTTCTCGCACGTAATTCGCCGGTACGAAACCGTCAGCACCGTCAACTTTTCTAACATTCCACCAATCGGGATTTGTCTTGTTCAGAAGAAACATTATTTCGCCTTTCGTCATTTGCATTCCTTGGCCACTGAACGGATAAAGACTCTTGACTTGGGGAACGAGACGTTCCTCGATAACTGTACGCGGCTCTACCCGTTCAACGATCTCGTCGACCCATTCGTCCTGTGGCACTAAACGCACTTCTTTGCTCCATTCTTCTTGCTCCAGTTCGGCAACGGGTTCCGGATCAGCGGACAATTCCAGGGTCGATATACCCGCTTTAATGAGTTTTTCGGCTTGGACATTCAACGACTGTACGTCACCTTTATAAGCGTTCAACTCGCCCTCGAGATCTTTGTGCCTTTGGAGGAGCGCTTGGGCGCTCGGCTCATCGACACCGTAATCCTGCGAAGCGACAAGTGCCATTTTTTCGTTCATCCACGAATCCGCCTCGTTCGCGTCCGCATAATACTGAAAAGCTTCAGCCGCGTCTTCCAACTGTTTTTTCCTCAACGCGGCCAGTTCTTCAAGCACTCGCCAATGTTCCTGTAGCGAGTCAATGCGATTTTGTATCTCCAACGAAGAAGGATGTCCATCGGATATGAGTTTTCTTCCAGCGCTGCACAATTGCTCAGACTTGGGTCTTCTCACTTTCATCTCATCCTGCAGCGCTTTGTGTTTCTGTTGCAACGATATAACAGCTCGCAGATCTTTAGCCGATATTCCCGCTTTGCAAATTCTCTGCTTTTCAACCAACCACGATTCCTCGTCCTCGTGATCCTGTAAAAAGTGGAAAAAATTTCGAGCGTCCTCGAGACGAGCTTTGCGCTCTTTGCTGTTCTCGACAAGCTCGTCGTAAGCGGCGTTCAGGGTTTCGAGTTTTTGTTGCAACAAAGGAGCTTCCTTGCTCAACGGTTGAGTCAAATGCTGAGCCGCTTGTCTGCCTAGTCTTCTTTGACTCTCACCCAGTGCTGTCACTTGCAATTCCTGAAGACTATGCTTTTGCAGCAAATCCTCAACGCCCAACAAATGTGGGCCGACGTCGGTGCTCTGGAAATTTAATTGTAGCTCTTGTATCGTTGCTAGAGTCGTGTCAATTTCTCTCATTAAACTCATCAGCGAACACAACGCTGTAAGATTGATTTTGTGATGATCCAACAGCGCCAAAAGCTCTTTCCACCGTTGGAGCACTTCGTGCTCGCGTCCTTGCACTCTTTCCATACCGTGATAATTTTCTCTCACGAGTTCCTCCGACATATTGGTCAAATCGTGAAAACGCTCTTCTCGAGCAAGTATATCGGCACTTATCGCCTCGTGTTTCTTAACCGTTGCATCAATTTGTGCGAGATTACTACCGTAACGAGGATCCGACAATACTTGTATCATTTCCTTGAGATAACCCTCACGCAAAACGCTCTTTTTCTCAAACTTGTAATTCAACTGTTCGAGACGCTCTTGACGTAATAATTCCGTTCGCAGAGCAACCTCCCGTCGATGCTCGGCTCTCTCGAGCTCGACCCAATTTCTCTCGATGTCGTGCACCAACTGACCCTCTTGAGGTATAAACGCCGGCTGATTTAGCGACTTCAATTGCGTGTTTATGTGAAAGTAAAGCGCCTCGATTTCCGAACGCTCCTTATATTTCGGAGGCTTCTCCACCGTACGATATTGCTTGAAGGCCAACAGTTCACGCTGTATACCCTCCAGCGAATTCGGAAAGTTACGGTTCTCCAATACACCGATCTTTAATTTTATCCACTCGAGCAGATTCGTCGTTAATTTCTCGTAATGTACTTTCATATTGTCGGCGTCCATCATTTGTCCAACGATCTAAAAATAAAAACGTCAAATTAGTGTTTTATTGTTACAGTTTATTGTTGAATTATCATGGGGAATAATTTTGCATTATTTACGTTTGCTATTCTCTTGCCACTCTTGATTTCATTCTTCATCCTGGCGAATGTGTGATAATAAGAAGCGACGTAAGTGATGATGGATTTCTCGTCGGGCCTCTGGGTGTCAACGTCCTCGGCATCGAGAAGACGAGGTATTCCGAGTTCCGAGTTGGCCACGTCGAACGCATAATTAAGATTGTCGATGTGCTTGCCCTGACCGAGTTCTGACCAATTGACAAGGTCCGGTCTGTGAGCGTGGATGAGGGCATTGAATCCAAGACCGCTGCGCCAGGAACCTTAAAGAAAACATTCAAGAATTATTTGAAATGTTTACGTACTTTTATCGAATAAAAAATGAGCAATTCATTTTTGAGGATTTCTTTCGACTTTTTTCTAATCTTTATTCATTTATTTTTACCTGTGAAGTCCTGTATGTTGACTTCGGGATAGCCATTGGTCTTTCTTTGGCACCAGAGTAAAAGAGCATCCTTGGCTGATTTTTTCTCGCTGCTCTCGTTCTCCTCGTCAACGTCGATCTCGATTTCCTGGATTTGGAAACGCAGAATAATCGTCCAAATGAGTCCGAGTATGAGTCTCGGATTTCCATCGACAATGTCCTCGGCTCCGATGCTCTCCAATCGCACCTGCGATCAAAAAAATAAAAGACCATCTTTAGTTTTATCGTATGTCCATTTAATCCGTGTGAAATAATAAAAAGCATAGGATTCAGTTGTGAAGATAAAACGATGAAGTAGTTGCGATATACTCACTAGTCACGGTCTTTATAATATGGTACGCAGAATTATCGTACAGACTCGTTTAAAATTATTACTAAAAAATACGCTCAGAAATGTTGATATCTTAATTGAATTAAATTAGAATTTATTAAATTTAATTTTTCGAATTACACTATAGTTTTTAAACGAATTTTTAAAATTCGATAAAAAATCCTTCGTAACTATATCCTTGAGAATTTTTCTTGGAAGAATTATTCAGCTTGAAAAGTAGAAAATTAAGAACGATTACTAATGGCGAATATCGTTCGCAATTATTCTTAAATAAATCGAAATGAAAGAAAAAAGAATTATTGTATTTTAAATAGAAATGAAATGATAATTTCGAAAATTTTATTCTATCAAAAGATCTCGAATGTCGAAGACTGTACACAGGATGAAAAATCGGAATTAAGGAAGATGACTAATGTCGAATGACGGCAGAGAGACTGGAATGCTCCAGGCACTCATGAAATCATTGTGCACTTGTCATTGGAAAGTGCCATGTGTTTTTTATCGTGGCTAATACTGACACGTGAAATCGTGGCAAATAAAAAAGAATTTTTTTCGTAACGGTAAAATCGTTTGAACCGTTGGTTCGAAATATCTTAAAACAAACATTGCATTCACCTTTCGTTAGCTGCGAGAACGTCAAACTAATTATATTACATATATATATATATATCATTATAATATCGTGTACGATCGTATTACGAGTTTCTCGACACAGTCATTAGTTTATTTACGTCGACGTGTCGCAATCTTTGGAATGCCGTTTTTATCAAGGACGATGAGAAAATTATCTTCCATTTGCTCAAAGCGTGATGACACTTATCGAAAAAAATCAACAATGCACAAATATTTTTCTCTTCAATAAAACGAAAAATCATAAGTAAGCAATTGTATACTTTCTTTTTTCGTCAATTATTCGAAAAGACATGAACTGTTAAATTTTTCTCATCAGCCCAAATAAAATTGACCAAGAAAAAAACAAAATACATAAATCTCTTTATCCTCGAATCGATGAAAAAAAAAGTCGAAGAAATTAGCGAGTGTTGAATAATCGAGATCTCGTTCATCATTCTTACGAGGTTTTCGATCGTTTTAAAATTACGAGGCGTGCCGTTTAATCCGTTATACGCCACTCGTTCGCCTTCGCGTCGGGCACTGCTATTTCGTGTACTCTCAAACGCTTCAGAGTTCGTTGCATATTAAGTACACATAATGTATACACAAGTGTGTGAGGGTTGAGCGAGCATTAAGCTGTATCGAAACAAGTGTATAAACGCAAGAAATTCATTGAGCTACATTATCAAATCGCTTTTATGTATCTCAAATGCCAATAAATAAATTATTTAATTATTCATTATTCAATTGCAGCATTATTAGCATTGTTGTTTACGCACCTTACGATAAGAAAAAAATAACGAAAGCAAAAATTGCGAACAACCTTTTTGCACAATTGGAATAATTAGCTTATAAAAGCTCCGTATCTTTTTTAAAACAAAAATTCATTTATTTCTAAGAAATACATTATAATTCGAACATGAAACTAAAAAATAATTATATAAAAGAAATTTTTGGAATAAATAGAAAATGAAGTAAAAATTGTTAAATAAAAGTTTGACTTTAAGGATAGAATGGGCTATATTGACTTATGCACGAGAATGAAGCGTGTACTGATTAGAATGTCTCTAACATTACGCAAAGAGTTCGCTCGTGAGCGTGAGCTCATGAGCTTCGTATCCGAAACACGAAGCCAAGAAAGAGGGGTGGGGGGAGGGGGAGAGAGAGAGAGAGAACGAACGGTGTACGATAATAAAGAGTTGCGTTTGTGCGGAATTAGTTCGGTATGCAACTCCTACGTGGCCAGCAATTTTTTTTTTCTCATTTTTTCATATCTTTTTTTCTTCTCTAGTACGGACACCCTGTACACAGCGATCGCGGGTGAACGAGCGAGCTATTTCTACCGCATCGGTCAGTGCACGTTAATAATTGTAGCGAGGCATCGAACCACGTACATATTTCACGAGAACCAAGTGTAACGTGTAAAAAAAATAGAAAATATATGTATATCGCAAGAGCGAAGAAAGAGAAGAAAAATTGGCAAGTGCATTCGTGATATTTTCTCCGCTTCTAAATATTTTATCTTCGTTTAATGATCCTTTAAACTTTAAACACACGTTCGTGGCCAAATATCAGAGTCGCTAGAAATTTAAGCACTTTACGATTGGACAAAAAATGTTGAATGCTCGGTTCGACTTAGAAATATTTCTTAGAGGTTATTAACTGATTTTTCAAACGAAACAAACGAAAGCTCAAAATTTGATTTTCTGAACACATTGCCCGTTTTAACAGAAATGTCTACAATTTTCAAAATACTCGAAAAATAATTAGGAGAGACAATTCTGAAGAAATCATCGCAATTCATAAAAGTCAATAAATTAATTTACGATTGATCATTCGATTTTAATGATTGATTTTGGTTTTTTAAATGAAATTATGATATTAGTAGACGTAAACGAATTTAGATGTTAAAATCTATTCGAATTACCGTTCGTCTTTGCACACAAATATCTCTTTCTCTTTTCGCCGAGTCGTTAACTCGAAGTGAACGCGTGTATAGCGGTTCTCTCGTTTCTCGTATAATACAGAGACACAAAATACGTATACACGAAGATTCACACACTTAAAAGTGAGATTGTGAGCGGAAAACAGTCGCACTGCATCGGCAGCACCCGCGGGCACCCCGTTTGCATTCTTGGCGAGCCACGGAATGTCGATCGATGCTATACGAGAAAGAGAAAGAGAGAGAGAGCGGGAGAGAGAGAGAGAGAGAGAGGGGGAGAGAGGGAAAGAGAGAGCGAGAGAGAGAGGGGGGGAGAGGGGGGAGAGAGGGGGAGGGGGAGAGAGAGAGAGAGAGAGAGAGAGAGAGAGAGAGAGAGAGAGAGAGAGAGAGAGAGAGAGAGAGAGAGAGAGAGAGAGAGAGAGAGAGAGAGAGCGGGAGGGAGGGAGGGAGGGAGGGAGGGAGAGGGAGGGAGGGGGGAGAGAGAGAGAAAGTAAAAGAATCGTGCAAAATATAATGATTTCTCGACCGGAGAGAATTTCGAGTAATGGAATGGAAAATTAACGAGTGAGAAAGGGAGATTCACGAATACGCGTAATTTATCCTCTTCTCAGAAAATAATTCGAATATAATTGCAACGTATAATAAAGCAACCATCGAAACTTTCAAAAAACTTTTTTTGTTTTCGATTTTTTTTATTTTCGAATATTTTTAATGGAAAAAAATCAAATACGAATCTTGAAACATTTTCTTTCTAATTATTGAATCTTGTAATTTTTTTATGATTTGCAAAAAATAAAATAAGTTCAAGGAAAAGGGTTATAATTCGGAAGGTTTTTGAATCAAGTGTTACGATATGAAATTGAATGTGAGCGATGAATATCGTGGGAAGCACGTGCGACTGGAGAAAAAGAAAAAAAGAGAAAGAGCATGTGTGTGTGTGTGAGAGAGAGAGGGAGAGAGCGAAGGAAAAAGAGAGGGAGGAAAGAGTGAAGAGACTGGGCTATTCTTGCCGGGCTCCTTTACACGAGATACCGTGAATGGTTATAGAGTACAAGGTTGTACTCCCGGTGCACGTTTGCTAAGGAGAAGATAAAGGGGCGAAGGGGAAGGAGGGATAGAAAGAGGCCGAAGCTTCTATATCGTGGAGGAAGGAGATTGCTCAGGAGCATGTTATAGTACAGCAGAGAGAAGATTCCCCGTGGAGGAAGCGTCCGTTATGTCCGTTGGTGCAAAACAGTTTCCCCTCTCTTTTCCTCTCTCGTTCCCTCATTATTTCATAAGTCTCGTCAACTTCCTTTATAACCTCGTCTCTCTTCCATCCACTTGCGGAAGTGTTACCAAATTCACCAGGAACAAACACGAAAAAATTGAGTGAAAACAGTGACTTGTATATTTCTACGAGTCTCGAAACTTTCTTCGTCCTATTGTTGCTCGACAATTGCTTTGGAAACGTAAGATTTTCTAGCAAATTAATAGAGACAGAAAAAATACTTATTTCCTCTCGTAAACGTATTGTTTTCTTTAAATCGTTCTTTTTACAAATTGCAAAGTGATTAATAAAGAATCGACTCACACGTATGGCATTATTTACATTGTTTCTTTCCTGCTCCACCTTTTTTGTATTTATATATATATATATCCGTATGTATGTAGAAGCACGTATGCATGGAGAACAGTGCAAACAAACGAAAAATCATTGCATCATCGTCGAGCAAATACTGAGTCACTCTCGAGAGTGTCAGATCGTAATATCGTGAGCTCTTCCCACATAAGAAATTAAGTGGTGGACTTAAAAAAAATATTTTTCAGCCTTCGAAACTTTTTGTTCCGTAAGATAAAATATATAAAATTTATTCTAACGTTGCATTCTTAAAATGCAAAGAGATCTTTAATCTTTTAAAATGTTGGCAATTAAAAAATTAGAAAATCAAAAAATTCCAATTTAATTTACTTCCAAGTTTTTTCAATTTTATCAAATTATTATTAATCACCGACAGCGATGGATGCGCGGTCGGTGTGTGGCTCCGGCGATCTCCAAAGTTAAGCAGCCTCGGGCGAGGCCAATATTTCGTTGGATGACCGTTTAGCCGTGTACCGGCTCCTGCATCAATCGCTGAACGGGAGGCAGTTTTTCTCAGTTTCTGATGGTGCTAATCAATTGAAACTCAATAAAAATACAGCCGCCTGCATCGGCCGGGTTTTTCACAGTTTCCCTTGGCCCTCGTGCAAATGCGATACAGTAGTGCATTAGGAAAGCATTAGGAATTAGGTGCATGCTCTCAAGAGCATGAAACTTAGGAAAATTGTAAATTGGAACTTAGTCAAGTGGGGAAAAAATGGGGTAAAAGTGATGGGATGGATTCGTAAAAATCAGCAAGGATATACGCAGGAACAATAAAAAAAAATAATAAAAAATAAGCTTAATAATCATTTACTAAATAACAATGTTCAGAGTGTTTTACGGTGACGAAAAAAACGTTGGAGCAAAACTGTACAGTAGAAAAGTATGAAAAAAATATGAATAAAACTGGAATAATGAGCGTTTAAATGTGACTGCTAGATGATGAAATCTCAAGTGTAAAAAAAAACTCCACACCGAGTGGTTGGTTACAAACACAGAGTTCGTGTGTTCGTTGTGAGAAACGATTATAGATTTGGGATGACGAACTCATAAATTGCTTCTCGAGTGGTGGAAGAGAGTTCGTTACTCGTATTTCCTTCGAGAGTAAGAAATGTGCTCGATTCTCGTTTTGTGGTCAAGCCTCGAGTAAGAGTCTCTTTAATTAACGAGAGATTATCACGGAGTCCGGAGAGGAGGATGGATGAGGAGGGAGGGGTGGGGGGGGGGGGGGAGGGGGATTTATGATGCACGCATTTACACATAAACGCATCGAGAAAACTGAATGATGTTGGTTAAAAGTTCTCGAGTGTAATAACCGAAAGAGATCGGTGAATCAGCCAAGGATGGAGGAAGAAGAAAAAAAAAAAGAGAGGGAGAGAGGAAGATCGGTTGCAACAGGGCGGAGTTTCGAGGCAAACTCTTGGGATACAAAACGGAAATTTTTATGACATAAACAGGAAGCAAGTGAAGCAAGTACGTTGCAATAACTTGAGTAACACGTGAGAGGAAACTAAATGACGAAGAAGAGTAAAAAAAAAAAAAAAAAACAAGAATTTTAGATTCTAAAACGTTCAGAGTTTTTCATTCATCAATGAAAAATAAGTGAAAGTATTAAATTATGAGCGAGTCCTTGAACCACCATTTCCTCTCAATCGGGAAGAACGTTAAAAAAAATAAAATAAAATAAAAAAAAACACATTCACAAAGAAGTTTCTCTGCACTTATTCGAGCAACTATAGTTTCTCCTCGTTGATCCTGGACATGCGACAAACGCCCCGAGGTCCTTAAGCCTATGTACTTTTCTCTTTTCTTCTCAGATATACAATCCCATTGTATTATTCTCGTATACATTCTGTACGTAAATTCTTGGTCAAGATTAAAAGGTCAAATGGATTGAGAAAATATTATTTTTGTTTAAATTGAATTTTTTAAGAATAACGTTAATAATTTTGTGTTGTCACTTCGCTTCTGTGATTTTTGAGGTGATTGTTTCAAGTATAATGGTTTGAGTATGTAGTAAGGAGGACACAGGAAGGGAGATTCTCGGGGATGCAACGAGAGTGTATAACGAAGGTCTCTTTCCCTTTTGTTTTGTGTGCACGGTGGCTAAGCCCATAGATCCTCTTCTCCTCTGCCTCCGTTTCTTTCTCTTTCTCTTTATGATCACAGAGGCCCTTAATGGTAAAAGAGCAAAGGATCTCCGATACGACAAGAGCATTGTCGTGGCGAGAGCGCCTCGACTCGATAACCAATGAACCCCCACATCGAAAGGATGACTCTTTATCCATTCTCTCTCTCTCTCTCTTTTTTCTTCTCTCCCCCCACTCTCTATCTCTCTTTTCTCGTGTATATATGCGTTCAGCTCCGGTTTTGTTTCACATCGAGTTTCGCCTTTGCTGGTTTACTCCTGGCCCCACTAGTTCGCTCTCGGGACTCACGGTCTAGCGAGTTTTGCGCGGTCGCTGACCTCTCTCTCTCTCTCTCTCTCTCTCTCTCTCTCTCTCTCTCTCTCCTCCTCCCTCCCTCCCTCTCTCTCTCTCTCCCTCCCTCCCTCCCTCTCTCTCTCCTCTCTCTCTCTCTCTCTCTCTCATCTCTCTCTCTCTCTCTCTCTCTCTCTCTCTCTCTCTCTCTCTCTCTCTCTCTCTCTCTCTCTCTCTCTCTCTCTCTCCCTCTCTCGATTTCTTGCTTCTTCCACTCTTCTTCCCTTCTCTCTTATTCACTCTCTTTTACTCTCGTATTCTTTCTCTCTTTGGTTTTTCTCTTCGTCACGGTCCTCTAATTCAAATTTTTCTTACACCCCCTCGTATTGAAAAGAAAAAAATGGATTAAAATAATAACGATTATACATGTTTTTGGTAATCAGCAGGTGAGAAAAACTTTATTACCATTTTGTTCTTTTTCGTTGTTTTCACTCCAAGCTTTTTTCGATTTATCGTCAAATTGTATTTTACCTTTTTTTGTTTCATTTCTCTTATCACATATCCCAAAATCTTCTCTCCTAACGAAACCCATTCCCACGCTAATGCTCTCACGCATAAACTACCATATCAGCTCTCTGCCAATCTTTTAAACCGTCAGCTATCTTTCAAGACCCACAATTCTCACTGGACCCAGCAGCATCCTTCTCGTCATATTTCCAAGCCTCCAACTTTATTCCCACTTTAATTCATTAAGCTACTCATTTTCAAGAGCCCAATTACCGACTCTGCTATCCAGTTCCTCGTCTATCTTCTAATTCTCTAGTCCATCTCGACCTTCGATGCTGTAAGGAAGCGTGTAATTAAAGTTCGCATCGTTGGAATGCAGCGAGTTCTCATTATTTTTTATTTCCCCTCATTTCTTCCAATTGCCAACTTTTTTCGCTAATTTTGTATTTGGGTTTCTGGAAACCAGCCGAAATTGAGTTTGACCAATTTTTGTGGTCTGAATGCAAAATTTTAGCCACTATTTAACAAAAGAAGTATCTTTGATACATTCAAACGAATTTCCTCATTTTTTTACCTTTTTTTCAGGCCGAAAAATAGAAAAAATGATAAATTTAACAGAAGTATTATAATTTATTAATATTAATGTATGAAAAAATGTTTATACGTTTATATCGATGGAAAAAAGTGTAAAAAAATTGGAGCTCGTAAAGCTGGAGGGTCATACACGACAAGCCGGTCACGCCGTGTTCCACGAACGTAAAACCATTATGTCATAAGCCACACACCAAGCACAGAGGCCATTCACGTCAGGAGTTTACACTACGAGGGCTTCTTCCCTCCTACTCCATTTTAATTCTCCTGTTTTTTTTTTTCTCCTTCTGTATTTCGCTACTTTTGCATGAGCCTACGTGTGGTGAATTGTATGCACATAACCAGTTTTTCATGGAACCTCGTGGATTTAGTAGAAAATTTATATATCCATGGGTTATTTATTTCAACAGAAAAAGTTGGAAGATTAAAAGAATTCCTTTATGTTTTTATGTCTTTTTCATGATTGTATTCCTCTTATGTATCGCCCGGTGGGAAAAAACAATAATAATGTCACTTTCGCTTACCTTGGTGTGAAGAAAAGCGAGAGATTTGTTCACGTTCTCGATCTTGTGCACTCTCATACGACCATTGTTAGGTTTTGCGAGCCTCTCACCCGATATTATTTCCAAAAGTTTCAATAGCTTCTTTCCATCCGCCAAATCGGTGAATAAATCCTCCACCTCCATTCGAGCCTGAAATACGGTAAATAAAAAGGTCAGGAACATTGATTTAATGAAAAAAAAAAAAATATATTCGCGTATGAAAATTGGAAAACAAAAAAAAACAAAATACAAATTAAAAAAAAGATGAACGATAATTATCGTATACTAATTTTTTTCGTTTGAAATTTTTTTCTTCAAAAGTTTTTTTTTCATCCCGACTTTTTTTTTCTGGACTCTATTCTTTTGACCGATTTTTATTTTTGTACATTGGTGACTTTGTTCAATAACCAACTAATTTTTGCTTTTTTTTTTAATATTCCATCCTCAAGCGACATTAAAATACTCGTCCTATTATTGATATTATAAATTTTAGTGCTGAACGTAAATCATTGGCTTTACCATTTCTGTTTTTGTAAAGTAATTATTTTTTTTATGCGCAAATTGATCATTTCCTTGTAGACTCTGTTTTTTACCGGACACTCACAATGGGCATTGTTGCTTTTTTTCTTGGGATCTCGATAAAATATGTGAAGTTTTTCATTTCTATTTGTCATTTGGAGTATAGTTATTTTATAGAAACAATCTTCTTTTTCCTG
Source organism: Rhimphoctona megacephalus (assembly GCA_963989365.1). Taxonomy (NCBI): domain Eukaryota; kingdom Metazoa; phylum Arthropoda; class Insecta; order Hymenoptera; family Ichneumonidae; genus Rhimphoctona; species Rhimphoctona megacephalus. The sequence continues at coordinate 23,757,480 of OZ022421.1, forward strand.
TCTCGACCTTGCTAATTTTTTAAAAATTTTGTACTTTTTTGGGTAGTTTTTTTCTGTGAAAACAAATGGAAACAGGGGTCAACAAATGTACTTGTCCAAGGTTTTTTCCCCGGGGAGGGGATTTTTGGCCAGGTCGTATACTCCAGATTCAATGTGTAAAGATTAGTTTTCGCCTTTTCACGATTCGTAGAATAATACAAAGAAAAAATTAACAAAAAAAAAAAGGATTTTTTTTTGTTTTACTCACTTTCAGTAGAAACGAATTGATCCATTTTGTAAAAGTTTTCTTTTGTATATGAAGACGTTCTTCTTGCAGGGCCTTAATTCGGCCCTGCTCGAACTTTATGACGTCCTCTCTCTGAGTCATTCTCTTCTGTATTTCTGGTCCACCTCGGTATCGTTCGTTTCTCGTAGTTTCAGGATACGACGTAAAACGTCCTCCCGTTGATTGGTAATGCCGATCGTAAGTTTGCGTTGTTTGGGGTACGGCGCGATGCCCAAAGCCGGGCTCATACTGCGCCCCTGAAAAGTGATTTAAAAAAAATACAACTAAGTAAAAGAAAACAAAAGATAAAGATTAACTTTAATCCGTGGATGAGAAAAAGTCTGGCTTCTAAGTGGAGAAGAATTAAAACCAGCTGATAAAAGGCTTTCAAGTTCGCGAAGATAAAAAAAAAAAAGAAGAACTGAAGAAAAATGAACCAAACAGCTCTGTTATCGCTCGGTCGTTATATTTTTTTTTTTTTTACCTGCTGAGGGAAAAAAGCATTAATTAACCTGACTATAACCGTTAAAAATTATATAAATATAAAATATAAATTAGATATATTATAAAAATAGAGAGAAAAAAAGTAAAAATTTTATTTTTCTGCATACAAGGTGTCCTAAACGTGGCTATTATATAGGGAAATTCAATGAAATACCATGATTTAGGGATTCTAAGCTACGTAATCTCGGTTCGAACTTATTTTATCGGAGTATATTTTGATTTACCCATCCTTAAATACCTGTTCAAATAATCTTCTTGTTATCGATTAGAATGACATACAAAAATTCTTACGAAGCTAGTAATTGAAAAGTGCGAAATATAAATAATCACTTTTATATCAATCGGATAAATGATTCTGTCAGGAAATTCAATGAAATACCCTGATTTAGAGATTCTAAGCTACGTAATCTCGGTTCGAACTTCTTTTATAGGAGTATATTTTGATTTTCAATCATTTCGTAAAACTTTGCCCATCCCTAAATACCTGTTCAAATAATCTTATTGTTACCGATTAGAACAACATACAAAAATTCTTACGAGGCTCTTACGTTTTATCTGCTATAGATCTCGCAATGACTATGTAAACAAGACCAGACTCGCGGTTTAAGCCTGCTCTATCTGCCCAAGAATTCCTCAAGTGTGACGTGTGAGGTTTTCAACGAAACGTGTTTTGTTCACGCGCATGTATAACGATATACAATATCCGAGTACAAACGTAAAAGTGTGTTTACGAACGTTTCTCGTAACAATCGCGTTGCTCGTTAGCTAAACATGATACAACGTACACGCACTCATTTTCCTTGTCTCTGGTCGTGTCTGCAACCTACATCAAGGGGCTTTTTCGCCTTGGAAAACTTCAAGCATTCCATGTTTTTGTTCGTCCTTCATCAAGTATTTAAATTCCAATTACGTTGTCAACCGCATAAATTCAACGATGTTCACAAAAATTGCCATAATTACAACAAAGAAAAACATTCAAGAGAAAAGTACAGAAAATATTTGAGAAAAAAAATAATTTTTTTTTAAATAATAAATTTTGGAAATAAACAGAAAATATTTCGTCGATTGTTCGATATTTTGAGATCGAGTTCGATATCAATCAATATTAACAAAACTAAACAACGTTGTAATTTTTACGAGAGCATGATGCATTTGTTTTTCTAAATTTGCCACAGACGACGATTAATGACTCGTGTCATAAATCGTTATAAAGATAATCATTTCTCCGTCGTTTTTTTTTTTCCACGAAGAGATAGTGAAACGCTGACGTCACGATTATTCTTATCGTCTAATCGATTCACTTGATTCCGTAGAAGGGGAGAAATATTTGTGTGCTCTCGAACCTTGTGAGCGACGTAAATTCGAATTTAATATTTTATTTCAACGAAAATAATTCGTTAGAAATTCATCAATCTTACAAAATAGTTTAAAAAAAATGCATTTGTTACCGTAACGATAGGACATTGTGGACTTTTTTCTGTCCCTCAGATATTTCGAAAAATATTCCAAATCCAGAGGAAATCATTAACCATCACTTTGCAAAAATTCGCCACTGTCCCAAGGATTCATTTTCCAAACGCGATTATTATTATAAATAAATAAAAATTTAGCCACCTTTTCGTTTTTTTTTTCACTTGATTTCTGTATTTACTATTTATAATGTTTACGATCAAATGAAAATGTTGTATTCTCGCTGCAATATGAGCAAGTTTTTTTTATGTTTCGTTGCGAATGAAACGCGTTTAACGGTGAGTGAACGAAACTCGAGATGGCAACGTTTGCGAATGATGACACCCAACTGATTCAGCTGTTAGCCAAAGGCCACTAACAGGCTCCTTTCTTTCTCTCTCTTTCTCATTTTTTTCCTTTCAGTCTCTCTATCTCTTTCTGTTATCATACGCGTAACGTTGCTCTGTATTCTCTTCTGTTGCAGTTTTTTTCTCTCTCTTTCTCTCTTTCTCTCGTTGATTGCTCATGTATCGGGTATATGAGATCATTCGACCGCGTATATCAAAAGAATACATATACAGGTATTCAAAACATGTGTTAGTCCCTGGGCCGGTGTATTTCGAATCATTGGCGTAGGAAAAAAAATAATGAAGGAAAAAAAATATATTTTTTAAAGAAAAAAAAAAAATAAATCAATTTTTAAAAAAGCAAAACAATAAAAATTCAATCGAAATAAAGTAACAACGAGAAAGAAAACCAAATAAATAAGGGTTGAAAATCGTTGAATGGAATTCAAAAACAAAATGAATAAAAATGAAACATTGTGCAATGAATATACTAGTAATCGAATGCAAATTTGGGTTGAACGGAAAGAAAAAAACAAATCTGATCCACTGCAAAATCTCGATATTAAATAAGCCAAGAAACAAAAAATCAATTCAGCAATAATTGACCCCAATAAAAACTTGAATAGCTTGACGGTTTAATTAGAGCGAGCGAATGGCCGATAAGGCAAAGGGACATTGTCCACATCAATCTGTCTCTTTTTCCTCTATCCCACACGTACGTAAATACATAGAGTATAAATTGCGACCAAATGAGACGTTATTATTCGATTGGAGAAAACAAACACGAAAAAAATAAGAAAAATCATTCAATTGCCATTTCGCGATTTCACTCGTCCACTGTATTGACGAATACTTTATCTCATACCGAGTTTTACCGATTCCCCATGAATTACACAACGCTCAGACGATCAGTTTATAGAATAACAAGTTTCCGATTAAATGTCATCTCCGCCAACAACGATAAATTTTCACTCGTCGTTTCAATTTTACATAAATATACATACATTTATATATATATAAACATGTTTAAAAAAAAAAACGAATAAAACGAATGTAAAAAAAAAACACTATATACCTTTCATCTTTTCTCTTTTCTATCGTATAAATGTTCAATGCGCACACGAGTTATTATTATTGCACGATTTCGTATTAATTATCGTAAAGTAAAAGGAAAATAATTCGTGTCACATGTGCAACGTGGATCTCTCGAAGAATCTTGGATCGCGACAATCAGAGTCGGCAAATTAAATAATATGTACGTCGTGCATTTATATAAATACATAAATATATATGGGGCATTCCACGCCAAAACAGCCACTTTTGAAATTCGCATTTTTTATTGTGTTGATTTTTTTTTCTCTAATAGAGCTCATCGAAAGAAACTCGTCTGAATTTTTTCAAATTTTTATCTTAACACGTCATTGGAAACGAATTTTTGAAAAATTTTCCGATTTTTTTCTTCAAATATGAATAACTCTCTCAAAAATGCAGTAAACCGAATGGATGAGGGGTCCAAATTTTAGTTTTAAAACGTACTTTCGTATGAGAATATGTAGGAATTCATCAAAATATTATTACATACAACAATTTTTCAAATTCTAAGCGAGAAATGTTATTTTCCACAGTGTTAGCCCCCTTCGATTTTGCTCTTGAATTTTTATAAAAAACTGTCATCTTTTATATGACTTTTAAGCCTAGTTTGACAATGGGAAAATCGTTCGTTGTATTTTTTGTAATTAAATTGTAGATTTTTTTGCTATTAATCATGCACAAATCCCTGCAAAAATCATACAAACCGAATGGATAATGGGATCAATTTTTTCATTTTGACAGGTGCTTTCGTTTAAAAATATGTCAACAATTATTTAAAGATTACATGAATCAATTTTCTAATTATAAGCAAGAAATATTTTTTCCCGCAGTGTTAGTCCCTTTTGATTTTGCTGTTAAATTTTTATAGGAAACTATTATTCATTTAATGTATTATCAATAACAAAGATCTTTAATAAAATTAACAATTTGAAAAATAGAACTTGCTATTTTCTCACGTTCGTACTTAGCTCACAATTCATTAAATGAATCATGCTTACAAACATTAAACATCCATACAAACATTAAAGAAACAAATTAATTAGTACAAGCGCTATGAAAAAAAGGTTATTTTATCTTAGAATTGGAAAAACTAGGTGATGTAAACTTGGAATAATTTTTCACATATTTTTAAACAAAAGTACATTTCAGAACAAAAATTTTACCCCCTAGACGATTCGCTTAGTTCGATTATTCAGGGAGTTATAGATAATTCATTGTAGAAAAAAAGTTTATATTTTAATTATAAAAATATACAACGGACGAATTCCCCACGATCACACTAGGCTTAGAATTCCTCAAAAAAATAATAGTTTTTTATAAAAAATTGAGAGCAAAATCGAAGGGGGAATTCTATGTGGGAAAAAACATTTCATGCTTAGAATTGAAAAAATTGATTCATGTAATGTTTTGATAATTGTCTGGATGTTTTTAAACGAAAGTACGTTTTAAAACTAAAATTTTGACTCCTCATCCATTGGATTTACTGTACTTTTGAGAGAGTTATTGATATTTGAAGAAAAAAATCGAAAATTTTTTCAAAAATTCGTTTCCGATGAACATGTTGAGATAAAAATTTGAAAAAAAAAATCAGATGAGTTCCTTTCAATAAGCTCTATTAGAGGAAAAAAATCAAAACAATAAGTACTGCGAATTTCAAAAGTGGCCGATTTAGCGTGGAATGCCCCATATATACACACATTCGTAATATGCATAATAATGAGAGGTTGTATGGAATATGTTTGATGACCTGGCTCGACCGAACAAACCCGAGGAGGGAGAAAGAATTTATTAATATGTCTGAAGTTCCAAAGATACAATAAACGCGTATACAGGGTGTCCCAATAATTAAATGAACAAATTTCTACGATTGTAGATTACGAAATTAGAAAAAGTGTTGGACTATTTTTAGGGGATAACTCGTGAGCGTAAGATTAAGAAATTGAGATACGTGAGACGATAAGAAATGCACGAGAATTATTACGAGAGGAACGACACACCCGCATCTCTCTCTCTCTCTCTCTCTCTCTCTCTCTCTCTCTCTCTCTCTCTCTCTCGTTCTTGTGTTTTCTTATGGCGATAATCGAAGAGAGAAAAATGACTCTGGCTGACCTTTTGCGTAACTTTTGCCCCTCTTTTCCACCATCCCCCTCATCCCTCTTATAATCGTACAGTCATTAAACGAAAGATATCGTGATTTCCGACTATTTTCTAACATCGATTATTCACAACGCCATCTCATATATTCTGCATTCTTTCTCTCTCTCTCTCTCTCTCTCTCTCTCTTTATAGTTCGAAGAGGAAGAAGAATTTTAAGTTACATGCCGAGGTTGTTGTAGAAACTATTTATTTCTCTACGTTGAAAATATGTGGGTCTCGACCTTCCCTCACATTTGTGTATACCGTAGTACTTTATGTACGTGCTATTGTATTTTTTCATTTTTTTATATATTTTTTTTTTATTATTTTAGCAAGATTACATTATAATTTGAGACGATGTGAAAGTAGCTCCAGGGAAACGCGAAGTACACGTCGTTATACTTAAAGTGAGACTTCTTTTTATTATAGTCTTGAAGTTTAGTCGGAATGCAATGGAAATACGTTTTATTCATTTTTTTTTTTCAATTTTCCAATTTTTCGTAATTTTCTTCCTTTTCATTTTTTCTTCAATTTTTTCGCTCGGGTTCTAAAAAATATCGCTATAGAGTTCGATCGATTTTCACAGCTTAAACCTGCATCTTTGATCATATTAGAGTGAAATTAAAAAATCTCTGTGTTTCAACGATGGGAAAACATTTTTTAATGTCTCGTCTCTCAATTTGTTCTCCATTCAATACTTTTTTAAGGTTATTTCAACATACCTTGAAACTGTATGAGCTATAAAAAGAGAAAAAACGATGACTCTGATATTTGTCTCTATTGTAAAGATACACATGACTTGACGTCTGGGTACACATTGCCACGTGTGTAAAAAAAGTGCTCACGAAACTGTTGCTCTAAACCATGGAGAAAAACCGCGAATCCTCATTTTTTAAAACAATGTTTATTTTTTTTTTTGGTATTTCAAACTAAATAACTCATTGTAATTCATAAAAGTGTACAATTGATGCTTTTTTTTCTCAATCCCACTTTCCCCCATGCAAAAATATATTACACAAATAGCAACGCGAGATATTGGCTTAAAAACGTGTATTTCGACTGATAAAATTGATTTTTAATAATCGACCACGATCAACTTTCGATGGGGCAAAACTCGGGACAACACCTTAAACGTATGCCGTTAGAAAGAGTCGAGTAAAAGCAGGGAGAAAGAGTGTGTATAAAAGAGCTAAGGCGTATACAAGATTCGTGAAAGCTACTTGGCAGAAATCGTCACGTCTCTCGGGAGGAGAATAAGCGCGTGAGAGTTTCTAAAATTTAACATTCTATACACGGTGTGACAAAAACATGCACACACACACACGAACGCACATTTGGTTGTCTAAAGTGAACATTTTCAATTGCATACATGGGCGATTACCGCCTTCGAAACTTTCGAAATCGACGATTAATTAAATAATTAATTGTCAATATCTCAAATGATCCCAGAATTTTTCTCCTAATTTTCTCGAGATTAAAAAAAATCTTCGAAAATGTTTCTTTCGACTTTTGAAACACTCTGTATGTGTATTGGGTCCAGTCATCGACACTATAAAAGTCGTGAGAACTCTATGAGAAATCAGGCAAGTCCGTCTTTTTTTTTTACACTACTCTCGTGCCTCCAAGACTCCGATGAATTTTTTTTTCCAATGCTGGTACAGTTTCAACTACTGGGCCTACCTTATAGTACGTAGAAGTCGTAAAAATGCAGCTGTTGCCTTTCTCGCTCGCACTCTCTCTTTCTCTCTTTTTCTTGCTTTACGACATTAAAAAAAAATTTTGCAGCCTGCTTTCAAATCTGCGTGTGCTCGGTAGCG